>LR999913.1:15138875-15494819 GCA_905220335.1 Noctua pronuba
TTCCGTATGCAATGTGAACGTTTATCCGTCATTACGTATCGTCTTTTTAGACGAATCGTCGTTGACGGACCCAGTGTGAATGAGCCGTAACGCTGACGATATGGTGCGGCTGGGCCCCTCCATAAGCGCCGTTCGAAAACTCCACGCCATATGTGATGCCGGGGCTCATGGGCTCAGGTATAATGTTAAGAAAAGCGAACTCTTGGTGTAAGTATTGCATTGATTTATATTTTTATTGTGATTGTCTTTGATTATTTAATTACTAACATTACTTTTAAGTGTACCTACTAACAAAATTATGGATCGTTGTGTCTGAAATAAATAAATTGAATTGAATTGAATTGAACCAAGTTACGTAGTTCACTATAAAAAATAAGAAATAACGTGGACACGTAAAATTTGCTGCTGGGATATTCACCCTAATACTTTAATGTCTTTGGTCTGAATAAATTTCAATTGAAATAAAACAACATAGTTAATTATTTAATATTTAATCATATCGAAGAAGTTCAGTATACCGGTTGACCTACAGAATCAAACGCTTAATCGAATTTGATAAAACCGAGTACTAACGTGATGATTCTTTAACAAAATGATAATCATTTTGTTAAACATGAACCTAATCTAGAAAAATGCCTGAAGTAATCGCCTCTCGGTACTCACCAACGAATCTTGCTTGCATATTCTCGCCTATCGACGAGCGGTAGTGCCGTTTGTTAAACTGTGTGTTTATATTGCTTGCTTGTAGCACTTTCAACTACTTCAGCTACGACTTCATGTAATAATTTCAAAAGATCGTTATGAGAGAATATATCACTAATATCATCTGTACTATTTTGTCTGAACGTAACTCTTCTACCTTTCTTATCAAGTCTACCCTGTGATCGATCTTCAGAATGATATTTGTCGTAGTCATCATCATCACCACTCTTTTCAGTATAATGATCACTGGTTTCACTTTCCTCTAAATTCTCCGATGCTGATTCAACCGCAACTTCTGTTTTTTCTTCTTTCTGATTTGTTTGCATCTTCGGTTTAATTTTGTCTTTGTGATGTTGTGTAGATTTTACTTTGTCTCTATTTCGTGCTATTTCTTTATGCTTCATTTTGTCGATGTTAGAAATAACGTCTGTTGGTTTAATATTTTCTGCGTTTATTTTTATTTCTAGCTTAATTTTGTCGTTGCCAAATATAAAGTCTATTGGTTTAATTTTGTCTGTGGTACGTTGTCTTTCTACAGGCTTAATTTTGTCGTTGCTATATATAACGTCGATTGATTTGTTTTTTTCTGTGATAAGTTTTATTTCTTTAGGTTTATTATCGTCTTTTTTGCTCTTAATTTCTTTACGTTTTGTTTTTTCATGTGCACGTTTTGGTTTCTTAGGTTTAATGGCCTTCTCTTTGGCAGATTCCAATAGGTCTTGTATGTCAATATCATCAATAAGTTTGGCGATGTTTTGCTCTGTCAGTTCCTCTAAGTTCATCTTCATTGGCGTAGTGTCGTGCCGTGCTGTCGTGTCTTCTTCTTCTTCTTCACTTTTTACTACTGGCTCTTCAAAGTTCTCTATTATAGTCGTCATTCTAAATGATCCCTTGCGTACGTCTTGAGGTACCTCTGAATCGCCAGAACTGTATTCCTCTATATTCGCTTCTGTGGTTGTTTCAGCGATCGGTTTGACTGAAACAGGTGTAGAAATGTTCTTTGATGTTACTTTTTCTTGAGTTCCTATGTCTGTGTCAGTATCATATTGATCTAAATATTCTTTTGCTTCTTCGCTACCGAACATCGTTTTGACAAATTCTTTGAAAAGTTTATTTTCATCAAGACTTCTCAGGGCGTCTTCACTAGGAACAGGTGTGGTCATGGCTGCATCACCACTCGTTACGGGAGCGATTTTGAAGAGTGTATTCGAACTCATTACGAAGCTATTCGCTGCCCATGTTGGCCGTGGCGTTCGCTCCGTAGTACTCTTACTACCAGTCGGTACTTTCTGGAACAGCAGGTGAAAGATATTTATTTTATGTTATTACTTAATGTAATGTGATTTTTTACATTCATAATGATGAGTTCAATCAAGAACGGCCCGCAATCTTCTTCTTAGCGTGTCGATGGCAACCTAAATTGTGTCGTCCCAGAACTGAGCTACTAGTTTGGCCCGCAATGATTGTTGACATAACGGGTCTGCATGACCAGAACCTCGTAAAAGCCGAAAAAGATGAGCAAACCAAATATCTTGACTTGGCTTGCAAGGTTGTCGACATTATGTAGGATGTGAACTTGGCGATCATTGTGCCGATAGTTATTTCAACCAATGGCTTAATTGCCAAGAGCCTCGACCGAAAACCTGAGGAGGCTCTCGTTAGGTAGCTGGCTTCAGAAAGCGGAACTCCTGGAGACGGCTCGTATTGTTAGAAGGTACCTCTCTAGCTTGGACCCTGTTCCCGATACCGGTGGGCTACTAGTTTTACCCGACTGGGAGAGGGTTATGTGTTTATCAGCCTATACGTATACATGTGTATATCAGTTCGTTTGTGGAACTCTAGAGACCAAACGCGGTTGATTTGGATGATTCTTACGTTAATCGATTTATCTTAACACTTCAAATTTATTAAACCAAATCATAACAATATTATAAAAACTTATAAATTAAAATTACCCAAAATAATTAACTAAAAAAAAACTACAAAATGGCGTCAAAAAAGTCCTCCTCAACGCTGTCAATTCGTAATATCCCCAAGAGACTGACGGATGGCAACGCTATGCCTCTGGACAAGGTAAAAGCCAACCCTTGGGTCACGGGAAGTGTCAACTAAGCGTTTTGAAATTTCCTTGAAAAGGCAAAACGCCCCAAACGGCAAATATTTACATTTATTTTGTATTTTTTATTTATTTATCTTAATCTTGCGAGTATCACTAAAGACATGACAGTAATCAAAAGTAAATAAGGCAAATTGGCGACCACCAGATTCAACATTGGTAAAATTTTTAAAAATAATAGGTCTCGCCTGCTTCTGCTTCCTTTTGCTTTTCAGTCGGGTTTTTTAGTTTCTATAATGACTTTTCTTATATTTTTAAATGTTTTTTTTAAATATTATTTTGCAATATAAAAAAAAATATTTAAATGTAATGAAATATTTCAAATTTATTTATGGAGTTCAATAACTCGAGGTGTGTTGAAACATGTTGAAGCTGACTTCTAACTTAAATGATCATATCAAACATAGCTATAAATACTGACCATATCTATGATGCCTTCGATCCATTCGGCGTAGAAGCCAAGTTTGGTGAAGACTGTGGGCGCGTCGGGGGCACCGCAGTTCGGGGCGCCGAAGCTAACCACTCCATAAAGCTTGCCGTCGGCCACGCCTGGTCCACCCGCATCTCGCTGTCACGAGAATAGTTTTAACATAATCATGAGCAAATAAAGGACTACAGGGTGTAAAAAGACCCATCACAAAGCAGTCAACCAATCTTTCTGTACATCAAACTTAGTAACTTTTTGGGCACGTGCTCTCACAAGACGTCAGTGGCGTGCGTGCGCCCTACACATCTCAAGATCACCTTAGTCGCGTTTTATGCGCTTATATGGTAATGTGCAACGCGACATAAGTGGTAGCAAGCCCCGCCCACAGCCAGCGCCGCCAGCCGTCAGTGGCGTCAGTGGGTCGTGAGTGCTCTTAGCTTACGCACGTGTGATGTCTCATAATCAGAACTAGTCCGTCTTTCGTTTTTATTTAAAATTTGTAAATTCACCTTAGATCCGGCTCGAAGGACCACTGTTGTGGCTGTGCCGTTAGCGTAACTCGTCGATAGCAAATAAAAGCTTTACTGGTTCTATTTTCTGTTTTATTGAATTTAAAGGTGAATTTACAAATTTATTTAATTTATTTTGGTGACCTTGAGATGTGTAGGGCGTACGCACGCCCTCTGACGTCTTGTGAGAGCACATGCCCGAACAGCAACTCTACGCAAAAACTATGGCTGGGAAACGACTTTATGTAGGACTCAATAAGCACTCAAAACATTGTGCTGATGGATGCATTGAATATTACAGGGATCGTATTCAAAGTACCTACAGTTAACAGTTATAACAATAAAAACTTTTTTAACTTAGTTTGTAACTTCGAAATCTCCGTTAAGAGAAGGTTCCCATGTACGATCCTGTACAAACAATATCGTAATGGCGAAGAGATCAAGTGCCTCTTGGTTTCGCTAAATGTTTTTACACCCTTTATCTACCAGCTCTCTGTTTTTTTTAACATGATTGACTCTGGCCAGTGGCCGCACTTACCAGGTTTAACAGATCGCATACTTGATCACAACGGCCAGGTGGTCGTTATGGTCGAACGGTCGGACTTGCGACCAGTTGTCAAACTTTATTTTATTTATGGACGACCGCATCTTGGACGGAGCTTCTGCGGCCATGACCACGCCGAGGCCAGTCCAGATTCTACAATAGTGGAGACGAACGGTGTGGAGAGGAGACCTTCACAATTCCACCAATAACAGGAGAGACGAGATGTAGATTTCAACCAATGTTCTGTTCTGTGATTGGTCGGTAACCGCAGGTCTCTGCTTTGGTGGATACGGGGCCTGCACCGTCGCCTTGCACTGTTACTATTATTATACGGGGTGTAAACAGACCCTTCACGAAGCCGTCAACCAAGCATTCTGTACATCAAACTAAGTAACTTTACGCAAAAATTATTGCTGGGAAACGACTTTTTTTTTAGGGTGAAAAATCACGTTTTACGGTAAAACTCAATGTAACGTACTCAAAACATTGTGCTGATAGATGGATTGAATAGTTTAAGGGTCGTGAAGGTGTTTAAAGTAGAAATCTTACATTAGAAACATGTATTTTTTTTAAAACTTGTGAAAAAGTTGGAACTTTGACCCCCAATATCTCCGAAATTAGAAGGTTCCCAGGTATGGTCTAGAACAAAAAAATGATCTCAATGACGGGGAGAACAAGTACCTTTCGGCTTCGTTAAGGGTCTTTTTACACCCTTTATGTACTATTACTAACATAATAGGAACAATTATTAACATAATAGGAGCTAATTATGTCATGTTTGATGTTTTTTCTTCAACTTACGTTACATGCGCCACCCCCTTTAGAGAAAAACCCGGCACAAAAGTTCTTTTCGGTCACGAACCCTCTAAAAGAAATGCAAAAAAGGTCTTAATACAATCTGGTTGTGGGCTTGTCAAGATGGTCATCCGATAATAATTAAATAATAATGACCCGTTCGGGACCTCAGACGATGCGGCTTGCGTCAAGCGACGCGCGAGGGTCACTTGTTTCCTTCGCGAGCTGAAGCTGATGAGTTCCACAAGGAAGCATACCTGTATTTATCACTTACTTAGAATAAACTTCTTGACATTTCATTAAGGGGTAGAAGTCGAGCACCGCATACGCCAGGCGATTATCCCAAATGTTTGAAACTATGTTAGAGGTCTGAAAAACAAACAAAAGTTGAGCAAGAAGACTTTTGTACTACCACAAAGCTGTCCAGAATCTCTCCTGAAGTCATGAGCCCAGAGTCACATACGGAGTACGGACAACTATAGCAGAGCTCGTTGCTCTTCGACCCTTAGTCCGTGTCCTAACCAAAGCGATCGTACAGTTTGTTATGTTCGGCGACCCCGAATGTGTCGTCTTTGCGCCTTCCGGTTTTCCGAACAAATATTGCAACTGATTGCTTTATTTAGGACAGCCTGGTATAGCGCCTGTTATTGTCTAGAAAGAAATCTTACTCATTTTAAAAACATTGGAAAACCACTTACGCGTTTTGCACCCCAACCAACGATAGTGATGCCTGTTGTATTCCTAGGCAAAGGACTAGGATCCCTATCAAAATCTATCTTCTTAACTTTTTTGCTTTTCCTCCCGAACTTCATAATTGCGAGGTTGTTATTCAAATTCTTAGGGTTGTATTGCGGATGGAAGTAGACTTCCAGAACAGGGATGTTCTCATCGCATCCCTCGTATAAATTGCAGCCCACTTGCACTGAGAGGAAAGCCGGGTTCTCTCTGAAGAAGCGGTTGTTCCAGGCGCTGATGGTTATAAAAATCAAAACATTATCGCCCGAGTACTTCTATTTTTTTCGTTAACATAGACAAGGGAAAGCATCATTCCTCCTAAAACAAACATTGATTTAGTTCTTACATTTGCAAACACGACGCTGAAGTGATGACCAGATCTCTTTTGATGATGGAGCCGCTACATTGGAATTTCTTGAAGAACTGGACGCTCGCCATGAAGGGAAACTTCTTGATCGATTCTCTGCGTCCCTCGAAAATGCGACGACTAACACCTGGAGCTGCAAAGTAAATCATAACTTTATTAATCAAATGCCCAAGGAATTATATAACGCAAGAAAGATATTATAGCGATAGTGCCGTTTTTTACGAGTAACTTTAACTAAAAAAAAACTATACTCACTCCAAAATTCGTTACTATTTAAAAGATTACCATCCCCATTTACTTCTAGAGCCTTCTTAGCCTTGTTTTGCGAAGTGTCATCCGACTTCAAGTGATTTAACACCTGTGTGTTTATACCAAGCTTAGCATTGTTGTTATCAAAGCCATACTTGAATTTTAAATATTCAAGCTTTCTTATAAACGTTTCTATATGTGCAGTTACATATTCATCCTCTCCAGCTTCGTAGCTTTTATGGCCTTCATTCAATACTTCATTTAATTGTGCAATAAAACTTTGTGTTTTGTTATCGATGTTATCAACTTTAACTAGTCTTGCAATTTCCTTCAGATTGCCGTCATCTTGTAAGGTGATGGTGACGAAGAAGTTGTGAATGGCTGTGAACTCTCCAAGCCTCACTTTATGCTTCACATGATCGAGTTTCAGGGTGGAGAATATACCGTTGACAGTCTTTCGCAATGCCGCCTCAGCTAACGCTAAATCTTTGGTTTCCTCACGAAGTTCAACAAGGCTCTGAACTTCGACGACAGCAACGAAAACAATGAAGTAAAGTATATTATTTTTGATGGAATACATGTGAAGAAAGATACTTTTTGTATAAATCAAATGAAAACAGTAATACTGGAAGATTTCACAACGGTATCAAAATGTTTTTGTGTTTAAAATAGTAGCTCAATAAATTGAAAATGTTTTATGGCGTTTGTTTTATTTCCTAGATATTGAGAAATCTTACATAAAGAAATTGCTAAACCAAGCAATAAAATATTAGATTTGAAACACATTTTATTGGATAGTAACATTACTTTTAATACAAACTTTTTGTTGTATACATCTAAGTCAATTTGTACTTGTAATTATTTAAGTTATTTTAATTAATATAAAATGGAGTTAACTACAATCATCGTGTTTCTTATTCCTGTGGTGGTAGCTAGACATAATCATAGGACAGTTCTTGGGAGTATTTTAAAGTCCACAGATAACGTGTATGCAAAACTACACAATGACGTTCAGAAAGTAATAAACAACTTGTTCGATGGATTGAATTTGTCACCGAGCTTTCCAGAAAAATCAAGAATCAAATTGTTCTTAACAATGCACTATGATTTAAACAATATGGCAGCGACAAATTATGATGAGCACGTTAAAATGATAGACGCTGCTCGACCTGATACCGGCAATAGAAGTTCAAACGGTTTAGCAGTGTTCAAGCTTGTAGAAAAAACTTTGGGCGCGAAACCTTTTAACTTTTTGTCAGTAATATTACACGAAAAAGAAACAACAACTGGGCTAAGCATTCTTGAGAATACAATAGTGCAGCAAGCAGCTACCATAGCTACACCTACCTCTTTGGAAAACATCAATCCATCTGATCCTGTATTTGCGGATAGCAAAGAATTCATACAATTCATTAAAGATTTTATAAAAAAAGTTGATAAGCTAAATGAAACAGATTTCTCTAAGTCAACACCGTTGCTACCGCCTATCGAAGAAATTACTACACAACCTGACATTGAATTCTGGAGTAAGTCAAAAAATTGAAATTATAGATCTATACTACAGTATTCCGCAAAGTGAGTGCCGCGGCACTCTAGTGTAGCGTGGTCAGTCGTTGGTGTGCCACGGAAAAATAAGGCCACTCTCTATTTATTTCCTTTATTTATTTATCATAACATTTTTGACATTTTCGAATATTTCTAAAAAAAATCGATTAGAAAACATTTAAAAATACAAAAAAAATAGTGGTTCGCCGGTGTCGGGAGCAGAGTCCAAGCTACCGGGGGTTAGGGCTCCAGACACAGGAACCTCCGCACAATGCTAGCCGTATCGAGAAGTACTGCCTTCTGAATCAGGCCCTTGATCCAAACGCCTAAGGAGAGCCTCAAAAGATGGTCGTCGAGGCTCTTGGCCTTAAGGCCATAGCCGAGTTCACATTCCACATGTCGAAAACCCAAGTCGAGATATATTTGTTTCTCTTGGATGGTAACATCGACTATCATGACGCGGCGCGCTGATCGGTATATCACTGATCGGTCTATGTCAGGCTTAATTAGCGACAATAGTCCTGTCAGGAATGATAGACCGATCCCAGTAAGGTGTGATCTTCCTCATGGTCTTTCTCGAGAACTGGGTCGGGCAGATACTTGTAGTACGGTACCTCAGATTCCACAAGTTTATATTTCTAGGCAAATTGTTTGTGAATAATCCTGGCTACTTGATTGTGCCTGTGCAAGTACTCGCCGTTAGCCGGAAGAGAACAACCGGAAATAATATGTCTGATGGACTCTCCCGCACGGTGACATGCCCGACACACGTCAACCGTCCCGTCCTTCCCCCGTCCTTGACCCGAATACAATAGTGATTTGCAAACACACCCCAAACAAACAAAAATAAATAATAAAACGACAATAAAATACAGTCATAATAATACAAAAAATTAAATAGACAAATGAAAAAAATACCTGCTTAAACAGCCGCAAAACTTTCATAATAAATGTTGATTAATATTATGTAAAAACCGATTTTTGATTTACGAGTATGGTGTACCTCGAACAAAAATAGTTTGCGAAACACTACTATACTACATCGAATAACAAACAATCTCATTTTTAACCGACTTCCAAAAGGAGGAGGTTATCAATTCGACTGTTTTTTTTTTGTGTGTATGTTCAGCGATTTCTTCGCCAATTGTGAACCGATTTTGATGATTCTTTTTTTTGTTTGGACGAATATTATTCCGCGGTGGTCCCGTTCAAATTTGGTGAAGGTCTGATGCTGATCTTCGGAGATATCAATGGAACTCTTCAGTAATACACAGCAAATCTCGTGATTTCTGCAATCGCTTGGATGTTTATTGTTTACACAACATCATAACATAACATCATACCTGTATGCTCTGTGGGGGTACGCAGATATGTACAGTGCACCCACTCATTTTGACAGTTAGGTATGTTAAGTTCCATTTTATTGAGTATAAGCTTATCACCATGACATGTATTTTTAACGGTTCACTAATGTTTCACAAAAACTCCCTTGAAATTTTTTATATATTTTTTCATGTACATGTGTTTGCCGATTTCTCCGCCAATTGTCGACCGATTTTCAAAATATTTTTTTTATTCGAAAGCCTATACTCCTGAGGTGGACCCATTGTCACCAAGTCAGAATTTGATGATGGTGGCCACCCTCAAATGTTTAGGCACATACAATACAATGTTTTTCACATATGTACTTTCTAAAGTAATTCGAATATTTGTGCCTGGTAATCATCATCTTATGTTGCTGAGCTGATGATGAAAATTATAAGTCAGTATCTGATGATGGGATCCCAGGAAAATTAAAGGCAACCCTCTTTTATGGGCGTTGTTTATTGTTTACACAATATCGTACCATACCATAACGCCTGTATGCTCTGAGGGTTTACACATACCGGGTGTAAACAGACCCTTCACCAAGCCGTCAACCAAGAATTCTGTACATCAAACTAAGTAACTTTACGCAAAAATTTTTGCTGGGAAACGATTTTTTTTTTGGGGTCAAAAATCACATTTTACGGTAAAACTCAATATAATGCGCTCAAAACTTATTGCTGATGGATGCTTTGAATAGTAAACGGGTCATGGAGGTAATTGGAGTAAAATTAGAACCTTAAAAAGTAGTATTTAAAAAAAAACTTGTGAAAAAATTGGAACTTTGACCCCCAATATCTCCGTAACTAGAAGGTTCCCAGGTATGGTCCAGAACAAAAAAATGATCACAATGACGAGGAGAACAAGTGCCTTTCGGCTTCGTTAAGGGTCTTTTTACACCCTTTATGTGTACTTACAGTACAACCAGATTTGTTTGTTTTTGTTGACAATGTAACATTTATGCATAGCAAATATGGATTGTATAGGATATTTACAACTAAAAATGGAAAAATAAAAAAACTTTTTTGCAAAAAATAAAACCGAGCTCAAAAACACAAAAAAGTGAATCAAACAAACAAAAGTCACCGACCTCTGAAGCTAAAGTTATCTTTCACTTTTTTGTGTTTCTGAAGTCGGTTTTTAATATTAAACATCCTCATCAAATGGATATTAAAATATTGGAACTTTACTGTATGACTAAAACTAAAAGACGATTATCCGAAATAAAGCTGTTTTCCTCTATGCTTACTGCGTTCTTTGTCCAGATCATCATCTTCCTGTGCTTGTTGGCTGGCACAACACGTGTTTGTTCTTCCATTCTCCCCTGTTACGTCACGTTATCATTTACTCCGATTTCTCTCATATCACTCCTCACGTAATCCATCCATCTTTTCTTTGGCCTTTCTCTCCCTCTCCATCCGTCAACATTCATAGGCATCACACTTTTATTTACATCTCTTTATTTGTCCAAATATCCTAACGTTGTAAACTTCTTTTTCAGAACCGCCAGCAGTCGATTACTTCAATGACACTAAAACCAGGAGGCTTTTTAGGGGCAAAAGGAGCACAGTGAAGAAATACCCTTTCGTCGTGAGCATCCATCTTTTGGAAATGTTCGTCTGTGCTGGCTCTATCTTGTCCAGTGACTTGGTCATCACTGCAGCTTCGTGCTTACAATTGTAAGTGACAATTTTGCTACTCGTATCGCCTTTACTCCTGGCTTACGACTACAGGTGATGCAGCATAGGACGCGACAGAACTCACACGAAGGGACACACTTCACTCGTACTTCCTGTCGTTAGGTAGTCAGTGGCCCGAAAGTCTAAGAACCAGTCTTACCAAGGGATATCGTATTACCTTGAACTAATTTGGTTGTGGAGATTAGACTGGAAGCCGACTCCTACATAGTTGGGAAAAGGCTAGGCAGATGATGTATCGCTCGTAATTTAACCAAAGTCCCAATACCTGAGGCCTTGAACGAGGCGTAAGCTCTGCTTGTACGCTTATGGTATAGACAGCACATGACAATAACAAACTGGATCTAACTTTTTTTTTTTTTTTTTTCCTTATTAGTAAGAACCAAGTTCTTACTAGTTAATTGCAATCTAGCCTAAGAAGACTAATAAACAATTTAAATCTAACTTATTATGCTACGTTATAAATTATGTTAATGCTAAGAATAGTGTCCATAATTAGGTATGCACTTTTACACACGTTCGTAACACTTCCTTAGAGTCTGGTAAAATTGATAAAACACTTTGTTCATGTGTTATATAAATAGCACAACATTGTTACTATTATTGATTCACTTACACTACACTAATTCAAATGGTTTAGTTCTCTTTAGTCTACGCACTATGCCTGTGTTGTCTAACCGCTGGATTGCCTCAACATTCACGTGTCGATGGAGTCTGTGTTCGTGGGCTTCAGCAAATTTTTGTGTGATGGTGGTGACGAATTCCATGTCGAGGTCACGGTGGAGGTCATCGTTTCTTATGTACCAGGGTGCATTTACAGCAGCCCTGAGTACTTTATTTTGGAACTGTTGAATTATTTTGACGTTGGTTGGCTTAGTACAGCCCCAAAGTTGGATACCATACGTCCAAATTGGCATCAGAATATGCTTGTATATTATCAACTTATTATGTATTGATAAACAGGATTTCCTTCCCAGTAACCAATACAAACGTTTATAACGAATATCGAGTTCCTGTTTTTTCTTTTTGATATGGGCTTTCCAACGCAGCTTGGCGTCGAGAGTTATGCCAAGGTATTTGGCTGTATTAGCATAAGGTATTTGCATACCATTTATGTAGAGTGGGTGGTAGTCACTGTGTTTGTTTGTGAAGTTAATGTGAACTGATTTTGACTCATTCAGATTGATCTTCCACTTTTGTGTCCAGTCGTAAACTTTGTTCACAGCTAGTTGAACTTTCTCTACTGCTTCTCTGTGGCTTGATCCGGTGGCCATAATAGCAGTATCATCTGCAAAGGTCGCTATGGTGCTGTTTTCCAGCTCTGGGATGTCACAAGTGTATAACAAGTACAAAATTGGGCCAAGCACACTTCCTTGAGGCACCCCAGCTTTTATGGTTTTTAGCTCGGAATATGCGTCCTCTTGGCGTATTCTAAACATTCTTTTAGTTAAATACGACTCTAGGATATCTACAAATTCTGGTAGCATGCGTCTGAGCTTAAATATGAGACCCTCATGCCAAACTTTGTCAAAAGCTTGCGCGACGTCTAAGAACACGGTAGCACAGACTTCTTTATTTTCTAGCGTTTTTTCAATAACATTAGTTATTCTATGTACCTGGTCTAACGTTGAGTGTTTTTCTCTGAAGCCAAACTGGTGATCTGGAACTAGGTTTTTATCTTCTATTACTGGTTTTATCCGTTTTAATAACAGTTTTTCAAATAACTTTGATAGTACGGGTAACAGAGAAATGGGTCTGTATGATGATGCTTCGTGGGGAGGTTTCCCAGGCTTCGCAATCATAATGACTTCAGCAACCTTCCATGGCTCAGGTACATATTTTAAGATAAATGAAGCATTTATTAGTTTGGTCAGCTTTACTATGGCTTTGCGTGGGAGGCGTTTTAGAATTTCCCCTGTGATGAGGTCGTAACCGGGAGACTTTTTTGAGCTAATGTTGTTTTGAATTTCTCTCATTACTTCCTTAGGAGTCACAAGCTTGATTCTTTGGTTTTGTGATAAATTTACACTCTCATGTATTTCTACAGAGCTTTCGTTGGGTTGAAAGGTTTCTTCTAAATGTTGAGCAAATCGGAACGCCTTTTGGTCATTGCTTATTGCCCATTTTCCGTTGCTATCTCTGATGGGCGGTATTTGTATAATCTGCCTTTTTAGATTTCTCGTTGCTTTCCAAAGTGAGTAATCCGTTGATTTGTCATTGGTAAGCTGAAGAAGGTTGGTATTCAGAGATTCATCCTCAAATTGTAGAATTTTTCTCTTTAGTCGTTTAGTTAGGTTATTTAGTGTTGTTTTATGACGCGGGAACCTTGTTTGCTGCCACAACTTCCTTTGTTTTCTTTTCTCTGATAGTAAATCCACAATTTCTTTAGGATGGATAAATCCCTTATATTTGCGTTTTAGCTGAGGTGTATTGCTCCACGCACATTGTTGAATATTAATAATAAATTTGTTTACTTCTGAGTCAAGCTGATCTTGCGATTTTATCGGAGTTTTAAGGTCGATAATATTATCTAGATCAAGAGCAAAACTGTCCCAATCTGTGGACTTATTAACCAAGGTTAAGTGGCTTTCTTTTAATAGGATTTTTTGACTTAGCATTAGTATAATCGGGGAATGGTCAGAGTTCATAGTAAAACTTTCCTCCAAACTGATGTAATTGGTGGATATATTTTTGCAGATGAAAAAATCTATAAGATCCGGTATTTTCTGGTGGTCAGTGGGCCAGTATGTAGGTTTGCCTGTACTCATTACTTCACAATGTGTTTCTTTAACTGCACTTAAGAGCTGTCTTCCTTTAGTTGTAGTAAGTCTTGAACCCCAATGCGTATGCTTAGCATTAAAATCGCCGCCTAGGATAAATCGCTGGCCTAATAATTCAAAAAGATGTAAGTATCGCTCTTTTCTTATCATGTGCCTAGGAGGCGAGTATATGGCTGCAATGGACACTTGACAAAACTTAGTTTTAACAGATACTGCCACTGCTTGAATGTCTTCTTCTTCATATTTACACTGCACGTAGTGACTAATGTTTTCTTTAATTATAACCGCACTACCCCCCCTGGCAGAGTTGCTAGGGTGGAGGGAATTATATATCATGTATCCTCTAAATTTGATAAAAGATTGCTTTGTGAAATGCGTTTCGGAGATTAAACACACGTCTATATTTTCTGTATCTAGGACCGCCTGCAACTCATGCTGATGTTTGAGGAGTCCATTGGAGTTCCACGCCATTATTTTGAGTGTGTTATTCATTTTTGATTATTCAAGACAGCTGTTTTAGTGCTGGATTCTAGCTTCTCTAATCTCTTATCAAATGAGGTAATGCACTTCAAGATCTGGTTAATCTTATCCTCTAAGTTCAGAGGTTGAGATCCTTGTTTTGCAGCTTGTGCGTAAGTACCAATGTTGGTTACTTGCATGGCTGGTTGTTTTGCAGTTGACTGGACACTTGCTTTCTGCGCCTGTTTACCAGGGTGTGTTATAGGAGGAAACTGTTGGGTATTAGGCACCGTAGGTTTCTTTTTTAATACTTTATTTTTCATAATTTGCATCTGTTTGGCTACTTCACACCCTCTATAATTGGCAGGGTGAGGTAGGCCGCAGTGGATACATTTTGGTTTCTCTTGCGGAGATTTGGTACAATTGGCTGTAAGATGCTTGCCAGTGCATTTCACACACCTTGGCTCTTTTTGACAATATTTATGTGTATGCCCATAAGCTTGGCATCTCTTGCATTGGGGAATGAGTGCTGGATTTTTGAGTGGATGTATTTCAATTTTACACCCTAATATGTACTTAATGCCGTAGATTTTGTTGACATCTTCATCGTTATAAAATGATAAAACGAACATGTTGAGTGGTTCTTTGGTCTTCCAGCTCAATTTACTATCTACCTTTTCTATTTTTAGGCCTTGGGTTGTTAAATCTTCCTTAATTCGATCTGGTTGGCAAGAAGAGTGTAGTTTCTTTACCACAACTCTAATTGGTCTAGCCTGCTTGTTTTCGTATGAATGCCAGTGGTAGTCTTTTTCAGACAAGAACCTGGCAATTACTCTATATGAGTCTTCTGATTTGGCGTTAACCTTCACACAATCCCCATTCATCATTTTTGCTGTAAATGATTCCGCTGGTTGGCTTTCAATTAACGAATCGTAGAACGTTTGATAGTTCTTGATTCCGTCTATTATGATTGGCGGTGGTAAGGGCACTTTTTTGACCGAAGTCACTTTCTCATTTTTTTGATGATTGTCTTGTTGGGCGCTTCCGGGTTGTTGTTTTGGAGAGAGGGAGGTGTTAAGCTTCCTTTTCTTCCTGCTCTTGGCCCTAATCCACTCAGTCTCTTTAGCAAGGTCATCCTCGTCTGTACAGTATTCCACGTCGTTTTTTGTAGTCTGAGCAGGTTCTGTAGTCCCTTTTGTTTCTTTGATGCAGTTCAATTCTCCTTGAAGTGTCTGAACTTGTTCCTGCAGGGCATCAATTTGTACATTCAATTTACGTACCATGACTTGCAGGTTTTCTCTATCTGTTTTCTCTTGGAGATAACAGTCATATAACTGCCTTTCTAGGTCAGTTTTAATAGTAATAGACTTTTTTGTAGCCATTATTAAGTTGTAAGGCGAGTTTAACACCTATACAATAAGTTATTGTAAACACTTCATGATTTCCGCACTTGTAACTAGGTCATGACACTGACCCCGATATATTGACGTAGGTACGCCGCGACGCGACGTTGTTGTGATCCGTCAGCAGAAAACTCTCGCGAAAGAGCTCGCGCGCGCGATCGTACGTCCGTGCACTATACTAGGTAGACAACAACTGAACGGATCTAACTTAATTGTCATAAAATATTGTGGTTTTTCCAGACTTCACAATAACAGATTGTTCAGAGAGAACCCGAGGGCTGTCGAAGTTCGCGTCGGCAGCGACTATTTCTTTAGGGGAGGCGAGAAGATACCAGTCCTTGAGACCTTCTTCTACCCTAGCTACAACCCGAAGACCTTGGCTAACAACCTGGTACTCCTCCGTCTGAGCAGGCACATTCGATTCCAAAGGCGTGGAAGTAAGGTAAAAAAGATCAAATATGACAGGACGAAGGAAAACTTGCCGGCCAACACCGATGGGATCACTGTGGTCGGATGGGGCGCTAGGAAGGTGAGCTGTACTGGACTAATTGAGTTACTTTCATGCGTTAACAAATTACACAGCTTCGAATGGAATAATACCAGATACTGCCATCAGCAATGTTTCAAATTGTTTATTCATGACTTGTGGGACCTGTCACTCTTATTTAATAAGTCATTATTTTTTGAAGAAAAGAAAAACTTATGATTTAGTAGGTACTCGTCACCTTGACCTGCTCTGTGCATCGCCTGTCCTGCCGGTGATGATGAACCATTTTATTTTTCCAGCGGAACAATATTATAGAACAGTTTGAAAGAGTGATGGTAGAAAAACTGGAGATATACCAAGTGGATGAGTGTGCTCTAATATATTCCAGGTATGTTTTTAATCTTAATCGTCGTTTTTGTTCTCAATCGTCTTAGTTTTTTTAGGTGTAGAATAGATGTTGCTGTTCGGCCTGCCTGTCTAGCCAAAACAATATCTTAAGTCTCTGATGCCCACCACTATACAATTAAGGCGGTTACCACGCGATACTGCTAGTCCGCGTGGCCGGCGATGAAGCGGATCTGCGTCTCATTGCTTGTATGAAATCCGTTGGTGCTAACACACGAACTTCTACCGACCTCGAGGACAAGACAAAGATCACTGTGATTTTGATAGTCATATAATAATGATTAATAATATAACATCAGAGGTAAAATATCTGTGACAAAGCTGTCATACCTACCTACTTTTGCTCGGCTTTTGATACAATTTAATGTAAACTCACTAGTTCAGAGCTTCGCTCATCATTACTCACTGTTGAGAGCAGTGTTGGCCCAGTCATAACGGCCCTTCCTTACGAGTTGCAGGAGTTGTACTTTGTGTAATTTATTTTATCTTCACTGCTCTTAAAACGGTGAAGGAGAATACAGGGTGGAAGACATCGACACACAAACGGTTTCTTCGTATTCAGTACATCATACCGAACCCCAGATATCAGACCATCGGTTTTTTTTTTTAAATCAGCTGTTTCCGGCAAAATTGTAATACTTCCACAGTCAAAACGTATGGTATACATGCCTTAGAGTCATAATTCCAAAACATGGAACAACTACCAATCCGCACTGGGCCGGGTTGCTGATTTCAAGCCACGTGCTAATGTTTTAGCTGATTATTTATTATTGTTTTAATCTCTTTTCAGGCAGTACGTCACGCACAAGCACTTCTGCGCCGGATTCATATCTAAAGGTGGAGGAGCATGTAATGTTAGTCATTCTTATATCTAATTGTTAATGTAGTTCTAATTGTTAATGTTGTAGTTGTTGAGTTGGTAGAGACACCACCCCCCCACCCCCCCCGGCTTCGACTAAGGAACTATCCCATGGGATCATACTTCTGGTATAAAAAGTACCTGCTCTATGTCCTAACCAAAATCATGGTCTGCCTCTGTTTAATTTCATTGATCACTGGTTATAACTTGAAAAGGTACCAGTTAGACAGATAAAGTTAAACGCATGACTTAGCAATGTAACTGAACGTGATTAGCATATCTAACGTTGCTAGCTATCAGCTATGTAGCTGTGTCATTATAACTATGGACTATTCAAACTGACAGCTCTTGGACGCCGTTTAGATACACACTTCAACCAAGTTATCGGTGCAGGCGGGAAACTCAGAACTAACATAAATGAACCAAGTTTGACATATTGATGCATTTTTTTACAAGCAGCGCCACCTTGAACTGCACACTTAAAGTGGTCATACTGTACTGATCACGTTCAGCCTCATGTGTGAAGACCTCTCTAAGTAGTGATGTTTAATATGGTTACAGAAAGATCTTGGCGGCCCAGGAGTCGTCGACGGCGTTTTGGTTGGAGTGATCAGCTTCGGAGCCCCGATATGCGGAGCTGTTGATGCTCCCACCGTCTTCACGAAACTAGGTCACTACGACGCATGGATTGATAGCGTCATTGAAGAGGTACATTATTTTTATGTTACCATATTGTTGTGTTACCATATTGTCACGGCTGTTTGAAGTCAATGCATCGTTATAAGTATTGCACGGGACCAGCACTGCCCCAAATAGAGCCGTTCGGGATTCTTCCTATGAAACTCCATCCTGCAACGAACAGTAAGGCATCGACTGCGATCGGAATCAGCTAGTAAAACTGAGATGTGATGACGCCAATTCTGCTTTTCTCGTAGACCTTGGGCAGTTAGTAAGAGTAGTCAGAAGCCAGAACCAGTCTTACCAAAAGTTAAGTGAGTTTGTGCGACTGGGTTGTTGAAGTTAGATAGACAATGGGCCCATGTAGAATATTGTCTGGGCTGCACCTGGTTAGACTGGAAGCCGACGCAACAAATTTTACAAATGGCTTGTCAGATGATGATGGGATAACAAACACCTAAAACACAACTGAAATGGCTGTGTTCCAGTAATTCAGAAATATGCTCTGAAAATTTAAGTAAAACATACTCCGGGTGTTCGTCCTTCAAACTGCTGTGACTTTGTTTATCTGAAAAGTGTCGGTTTTAATTCACCGTCTACGTAGTTTGAATGTTTTCGCTCTTTTCCA
The DNA here is from genome assembly GCA_905220335.1 of Noctua pronuba. Lineage (NCBI taxonomy): Eukaryota > Metazoa > Arthropoda > Insecta > Lepidoptera > Noctuidae > Noctua > Noctua pronuba. The sequence goes on from LR999913.1 coordinate 15,157,626, forward strand.
GGAGGCTCCCACTCTGAGTGTGAAAACAACGCACTTGTACAGGACTGAACACTACTTCTTCGACCCCACTCCGCCCACGCGGGAACATCCATACGTTACGTTTAGGACTACAAGGGGAACAGTAACGCCTATAACAATGTTCCCGGAAGATTTCACAGAGGAGGAGATCGAAGAGGAGGCCAGAAACAGGGTCGAAGAGGAAGTCGAAGAGGAGGTCGAAGAGGAGGTAATAGACTAAAATCTGTTCGGATTACAGAAGACCACTTGTAAACGTATCGAAAGTGAGAAAATTCTGATTTCCAGAATAAAAATATACGCATTGCACCTAAATTCGACTTTTTTCCGATCTTTTACAGGGTGGCCCTGTATTTAGAGGGCGATGGACACCCAACATTCAGATTCAGCAACTATTTCCTTATACACCTACCACAAGGTATTCAATGTTGCTACCTATACAATTACTACGAAGCATCATTTATGAAGACTACGGAATTGTAGTTGAAGATGTTAGTGACATGTTTAAGTCCACTCGACAGACAATTGCTCCGAACCAACATCCCTTGGTGAATTTAAGTATGTTTCCGGTACCCGGGGTCCATACTCTAAGACCACCGGGAGCTACAAAGCGGCAGTGGTTTAGTCCGATACCCCTCACTACGTCACCTGGCCCGCGGCCACATTTAGATCATGACGCCAGGAGCTCTCCTCCTAGTGACCCGCCTACCCGTCCGACCGAAGCCATACCAGAATATAATATTCTTGATCTAGTGACTGAACCTGAGATCGATCCGGAGACGATACATAACGAGTTGAACTGGAGGCCTGAGAGTCCTGTGACCACGACTGAGCCTAGCTCTACTGAACCTACCACCTTACCGCCAACAATACAGCCTGTACACCACCGAAACTATTATCATTTGTTGAGAGTATAAATTATTTTGGGATCTGATTAAACTAAATACGTTTGAAAAACATTTGGGTTTAATTAATTTTGTACACAACATCACATTACGCCTGTCGATCCCGAGAGGTTAAGCAAAGATGTGCCTAATATTATACCCACAAATTGTTAGTTATGTTTTAAAAGTCCCATTTGATAGTCGACGAGCCTATTGACATCAACCGGATACCAGTCCAGCCTACGTGGCTGCTACTAAGAAATATCTGATAGAAAAACCTTTTGCCCGACCAGGGAACCGAACCCACGACCTCATGCCCAGCAATAACAAAGAGGCAGTCAGTTATTAATAATTTTAGCTAATGTAACATTTGCTAAGTACAATGTTTGGAAACAGCTAGCTATGTATTATTTGTCTCATATCAGAAAATAATCAGTCATCAAGTTTAGAGTACAATTTTCCGTTGACCAAAAAATTTTTAAAAATGGGTTTAACAGAAAACATGATAATGCGAAGTCAGCTAACTAGAAATGTATTTCTTGCTATGTTGTCGTTTGTCTGTGATATCTGAGCGATTTGTAATACCTGCACAGTCAGTGACAATATAGTGTTTAGTGAATGTTGTGCATGTATTTTAAATAAAATAAATATTTAGTCCACTTTTCAGCGTCTACAATTACAGTAGTGTACGTAAGACTTTGATTCTGACATTACTTAGTTGAAAATTGTGTTTTTTTAAGTTATAGGAACGTTTTTCAATTGAAATTTTCTTTATTTTATGGCAGTAGATTTTTTATTACGATTATTTATTTTAAAATGTATGAAATTGAATTTTGTAACTATTGCCTGAATTACAAACCGAAGTATTATTGTGCGTAGTACAGAAAATTAAAAAAATTAAAACAAAATGATGGTGACCTCAATAATCCTGCTTCTAATAACAACCGCTCTGGCTAAGCGTAAACATCATTATAGCAAAGATCCAAACGACAATTTCTTTGGCACTGTTTACGTAGCCATTCAGTCTGTAGTCGATGATTTATTTGAATCTATTAATCTTAGTAGCAATTTTGCAAATGCAACAAACTCAAAGTTATTGTTAACAATGCATAATGATTTAAGTAACATAGCAAATGAAACCTTCGAAACTTTCAATGATATACAGAAAACAGTTAATGACAATATTAATAATCAATCTGATCTGAAGTATTTACCTAAAGAAACTGTAGAGAGCGGGATAAAATTTGATACCATAGTAAAAGAAATCTTAAATCAAAATAATTTTAATGCATTCAACGCAATAAAAGGAACTCGATACAAACGTGCGAAAGATAAAACAAAAGCTAAACGAGTTAAAGTCAAACGTAGGAAGGTTAAAATTAACCCAGTATTTGGCGATAGGGTAGAATTCACGGAGTTTGTTATTAACTTTTTGACAAAAGTTAATAATCTTACTATACAGGACTTCGAGAAGTCCTCGAGACATGGCAGAATTGTGGTTCCATCGAAGAAGAATCTTAAAGTATGGGGTAAGTAAGCTTTCGATTGTTGTAGAAATACGAATCAATTTGCAGAAACAATGAATACTATTAGAACTTCATGCTCCATAGTTAAACAAAGGCCAACCTATTGTCTAAAGCAGCTAGCAGCATACTGTGCGCCGTGTAGAGTAAAGAGGGGAGCTGTGAGGCCCGTCTGTTTACTATTCTCCGGAAACTATATCTAGGTTTTCAATAAAAATCTAATGAGCTTGTTGTCTCAGAGACTTAGTGTCCCTTTTCACGAGTGTCAGACGTTTACTGACTAAAACCCATCCATGTTCCTTCTTTGCCCTTTGTTTTCCAGGACCGCGGTATCTCTTTCGAACAGTCCCGCAGCCCCGGCAGGCATCGGCCCTTGCGGGCCCCTTCCTGGTTGCTGACATCTCTTTGAGGCGCGCGTGGAACACGAACGCACCGTCGACACGGCCTGTCGTCATAAGACGGATGGACAGTGAGCTAACCCATTACTCACCGTCCACAGGCCCGCGCCTACGGTGGCCGGGAGCCACCACGTGGCCTCCGACGGCCGGGGCGTCCCCCGCGGCAGCTGGGACTTGAGATTCCCTCCCTCTCACGTCCCGCCACCTCCTTCGCTAGCATGACTGCTTCGCAGAAGGAGGTGACGGCCTCCCATTCCCTCTCGCTCCGGACTATGGCCTGAACCAGGGCCAGGCGCGAGAGGTCGCCGCCGCCGATCGCTGCTACGAGGACACAGGGTAGCTCCGCCCAAGCGGGGCAGATCTCCACGGTGTGCGCCACCGTTGTCTCCGGACGATCCTCACAATGATAGCACCCGGGCGTTTCCTCCCGCCCGATTCAGTGCAGGAACCTCCCGAAACAACCGTGTCCGGTGAGGGCCTGCGTCAGGCGGAAGGTGAGCGCGCCGTGACGCCTCTCTAGCCACTCCCCAAAGAGGGGACTTATCGCCACTATTGTATCCTACGCCTATGTTTAGTCATCGCTGAGATTGGCCGCCATGACCGAAAACGGTCAGGACTATTATCATTGTGACTGTTCCTAAATTACCCTAGGCTGATAAAATTTTCGTTTTTCCTAAATCATATTAGTATATAATATAATATATTATTATTGTCGGTAGCGTGTCGCGCCCCGCCGTCCGCACGACACCGTAAAGCTCGGCCGTGACTGGTCGCTTTTCCGCCGACTAAGAGAACTGAATTCCTTAACATGAAGAAGTCCAATGCCTCGTATCATAATTAGAACAAGGAAAGGATTGAAAGATATAGTAAATTAGATTAGGGAATTCATAGTTTATGAAATATATTGAAAGTGGTTTCAGAAGGGTAAAACAAAACTGGGAGATGCAATGTATAATCATATGCCAACCAATAGTTCTTGTTAATAACCCTTACGCTAGCGTAATAGGTAATTGGTCAGTCGTGACTCACACCATTCTTCACATCTACACCTGGAGCACTCAGAGCAACACCTCCATAAGTGACGTAGGCGGCTTTTCAGCGGCAAAGCGTCGACATCATGCTCCTAGTGAGCATTGTCCCTAGCAGCTCTTTCGAACTGGTGAACGTGACAAGGGCGGCTTTTCAGCGGCAGAACGTCAATCATCATGCTAACTAGTAGACATGGTCCCTAACAGTCCATAGACTGGTTATATAATAGTTGTGGTATCAAACCATTCCAATCCCACCCCATGGATCATGTGCTCTCTTTGTACAACTAGCGTATCTGCAAGGCTCGTGTTCGTGTCAGCCTGACCGAATCATTTATCAGAGATAAAGAACATATTATTCTAAAATCACTATATGGTTGGTCATAATAGGGTTGAGAATCAAAACTCAAAAGGCAAATTGGCTGAACTGTTGGTTTGAGCTAATGAATACATAATTCAAGAATTAACAGATTATAGAGTTAATATCATTACTCAAGAACCATTTTGCAATAGAGTTGGAGATACACTCTATTGAAACCCTATAGACAGCCCCAAAAGCGCCCGCCCTTCACCACTTCCTAGTGTTGGAGCTGAGGAGAAGAAGTGGCGCAACAAACTCCCCAGCAACACGTTTCTGTCTGTGCAGTTTTAAGAACTTCAATTACAACATCAGCCTAGGATAATTATTGTAATAAAGGACTCACCCAGTGGCTCACCAACAAACACACACACACACTAGATTAGTCTAATCAGGGCTTGCAACCCAACTATATTAAACTTATTCAATAATTATCGCACTCTTACGATAACCCACTGGACATAGGCTCTCGGTTATCACAACGTCTCCTAACTTAACTAAAATAGCTTATATCGCCCGGACCCTATAGCGGCGCAAGACCGACTTCCTGACTTAGCTCGACTCGTCTCTCGTGTGGACTCTCTCGCGATTTCCAACCAACTGCCCCGAGTTCCCTCCAAGCTTTCTCCTGCCAACCGTCTTTTTACCACATCCCGCTTGGGTCATCTTCCCAGTATTCGTGTTATGGCCTTTTTTTGTCTAAATGTCTCAATTGTTTTAAGGGCCCTTCGAACGCGCAAGATTTGAGTAAATTGCAAACACATGTTGCAGTATTCAGAAATGCGTTTAGAAGTCAGTTACTTTTATATTTTCTTTAGAATTTGTTGAATGGCCTGTCAACTAGCTTTTATCTCTAGTGCGTCTCCCATTCAGTAAAGAATTTATGGGTTTCCAAGTGATGCAATATGGTTTTTACAATTCAAAAGGAATAAAGGACGCTCCATCGTTAGTTACGGGAACTTGTCAAGCAATAAAGTAGAGGTTTAATGTTTTGCACGTGACGTATATCGTGTGATGATTTTGAAATAAGAATCATGGCTAATATATTTGCTTAATAATTAGGAGTACGTGACAGACAGTCACATTCCCCCCTCTGAAAATCAGACGCGTGACGCAGTACAGCGGATGAGCTTTCACAATAGGATAAACTGCGCCGTTTCATGACAGTACCAAAGAATACATTAAGTACACCCGTCTGCTATGTTCGCCTAATCAGATTATTATAATTGTTCCAACTGGAACAGCAATCTATTAAGATGCATCGTCTGCTATAATTTTGCTTAGTTTCGCAGAAGTATCGTTTAATCGATAAATCATCCTTGTATTTGAAATTATTCTCCCTCAAGATACTTTTGGCATTTACCTCGTTTCAGGTAATTGCAGAAGACCTGTGCATGCTTATAATTTAGTTTTACATACCAGAGTCTCTTTATAAGAGTATTTGTGCTATCGAGCCGCACTACCTTCGGTGCTCACTCGTTCTAAACTCAGCCTACCGCGGCTGCTGCTGGACAGAGGCCTTCCCCAAAACACCTCAATGCTGAGTCAGCTTAGTCAGCTGCTCGTAGTCGTATCCAGGAGTAGCTGAAATAGTCCGCACATAGACATATTAGACTTTATTCCGATTAGTCGCCCCCCTCAGATTCTAAGAGGAAAGAGCAGTTCTGAAATCCAACTAGAGTTGGAAAGTTGTTTAAGAAAATGAATGTTATGTAATTTTAAATAACGATCATTTGCAAGAATAGGCGCCTATCTAAAATTAAAATCACAATACATTTTTTTACACCTTCATTGAGCTAATAAAAATCTTGCTTTTGACATAAACTTTGAAATGTGGACACCATAGATTATTTAAACAATTATTGATTTCTTAGGTCACAGTGTTGTAATCTCCTGACTTGGATATTGAAATATTGGCAAGAATATTATCTGGTAGATTCCAATATTGGAACTAATTAGGTAGCTCAAAACAATATAAATATATTGTTAAGAGAACGAAGTCATACCGTGTGACAACGGGTAACTATAGCGTCTAATAAAAGTAGAACTTAGCTTCGTAACTGGAGCCACGCTACGGCTGCCGTTGAAGTCAGCCGATGTCAGCTGAATTTGGGGAAGCTTTGACCCGACCGCAACTCACAACCGAAAGATTTAGACAAAGCGTAGTGACAGCCAAACGAAGATTTGAAATATCCTGGAATTCGAAATAAGTCCACACGAGTATTTGTCCAATTGTATGACACAGAATTAGAAAGTTTTAGGTTAACTTTCTATGCTAATAGTTTAATTAATCTCTAAGTACATTGATTGCCTTTTTGTAAAATTCATGCTTCTTGGCATCTAAGCAGTAATAATATAAAATTTACCCATAGTTGGGGCGTGTCTTATAACTAGTTTCACTCATCCACGCAGTCATACTCGTACCAATACAAATCATGCAATTACAAACATGTATCAAAATCTGTAAGAGTACTATCGGACCATAAACCTGCATCGACAGGGAATCGAACCCCTCATTAAAGTCGCACTGGAATAAAAGCAACAACCTTTTGAACTGTTACCCACTTAAAAGTAAATATAGCTCCACACATAGTAAACGGGAATCGAACCCACTTCTACTAGTATCGGAATCAAAACCATTTAAACCAACGAAACTTGCGGGAATTGACCCCACGAACCGTGACACAGGAATCCAATTACTTATCAACTATCGCGTCAGGCGGGAATCGAACCCAACATGATAATGGAGTGCAAGTATATCAACTGATAAATCATGCGGGAATTGAACCCACTACCAGTGGTTGAAGAATTCAAACACCTCAATCAATTAAAAATATGTTATTTTAGCCGTTGTAACTCTAGCTGTCTCTTACATTTTCTAGAACCATAAAAATACGTTGTGTTTTATTGTAGTAACCCATACATTGTTCTTTCTCGTTGCACTGAAGTGAATCAGTGCATTTAATGACGAGAATCCTGGTCACGCAGCACCACATGTGACTGTTCCTAAATTACCCTAGGCTGATAAAATTTTCGTTTTTCCTAAATCATATTAGTATATAATATAATATATTATTATTGTCGGTAGCGTGTCGCGCCCCGCCGTCCGCACGACACCGTAAAGCTCGGCCGTGACTGGTCGCTTTTCCGCCGACTAAGAGAACTGAATTCCTTAACATGAAGAAGTCCAATGCCTCGTATCATAATTAGAACAAGGAAAGGATTGAAAGATATAGTAAATTAGATTAGGGAATTCATAGTTTATGAAATATATTGAAAGTGGTTTCAGAAGGGTAAAACAAAACTGGGAGATGCAATGTATAATCATATGCCAACCAATAGTTCTTGTTAATAACCCTTACGCTAGCGTAATAGGTAATTGGTCAGTCGTGACTCACACCATTCTTCACATCTACACCTGGAGCACTCAGAGCAACACCTCCATAAGTGACGTAGGCGGCTTTTCAGCGGCAAAGCGTCGACATCATGCTCCTAGTGAGCATTGTCCCTAGCAGCTCTTTCGAACTGGTGAACGTGACAAGGGCGGCTTTTCAGCGGCAGAACGTCAATCATCATGCTAACTAGTAGACATGGTCCCTAACAGTCCATAGACTGGTTATATAATAGTTGTGGTATCAAACCATTCCAATCCCACCCCATGGATCATGTGCTCTCTTTGTACAACTAGCGTATCTGCAAGGCTCGTGTTCGTGTCAGCCTGACCGAATCATTTATCAGAGATAAAGAACATATTATTCTAAAATCACTATATGGTTGGTCATAATAGGGTTGAGAATCAAAACTCAAAAGGCAAATTGGCTGAACTGTTGGTTTGAGCTAATGAATACATAATTCAAGAATTAACAGATTATAGAGTTAATATCATTACTCAAGAACCATTTTGCAATAGAGTTGGAGATACACTCTATTGAAACCCTATAGACAGCCCCAAAAGCGCCCGCCCTTCACCACTTCCTAGTGTTGGAGCTGAGGAGAAGAAGTGGCGCAACAAACTCCCCAGCAACACGTTTCTGTCTGTGCAGTTTTAAGAACTTCAATTACAACATCAGCCTAGGATAATTATTGTAATAAAGGACTCACCCAGTGGCTCACCAACAAACACACACACACACTAGATTAGTCTAATCAGGGCTTGCAACCCAACTATATTAAACTTATTCAATAATTATCGCACTCTTACGATAACCCACTGGACATAGGCTCTCGGTTATCACAACGTCTCCTAACTTAACTAAAATAGCTTATATCGCCCGGACCCTATAGCGGCGCAAGACCGACTTCCTGACTTAGCTCGACTCGTCTCTCGTGTGGACTCTCTCGCGATTTCCAACCAACTGCCCCGAGTTCCCTCCAAGCTTTCTCCTGCCAACCGTCTTTTTACCACATCCCGCTTGGGTCATCTTCCCAGTATTCGTGTTATGGCCTTTTTTTGTCTAAATGTCTCAATTGTTTTAAGGGCCCTTCGAACGCGCAAGATTTGAGTAAATTGCAAACACATGTTGCAGTATTCAGAAATGCGTTTAGAAGTCAGTTACTTTTATATTTTCTTTAGAATTTGTTGAATGGCCTGTCAACTAGCTTTTATCTCTAGTGCGTCTCCCATTCAGTAAAGAATTTATGGGTTTCCAAGTGATGCAATATGGTTTTTACAATTCAAAAGGAATAAAGGACGCTCCATCGTTAGTTACGGGAACTTGTCAAGCAATAAAGTAGAGGTTTAATGTTTTGCACGTGACGTATATCGTGTGATGATTTTGAAATAAGAATCATGGCTAATATATTTGCTTAATAATTAGGAGTACGTGACAGACAGTCACATCATGTTAACTACTAAATAATACTGCGCTGCCGAATCTGTTAGAACAAGAGTTTCTTTTTTGCAGATGAACTATCAAGTCTTAAATATGACCTAGACAGAAGTGATGATAACAGAAGTGATGATGACAGAAGTGATGATGACAGAAGTGATGATGACAGAAGTGATGATGACAGAAGTGATGATGACAGAAGTGATGATGACAAAAGTGAGGATGACAGAAGAGATGATAACAGAAGGATCTTCAAAGGCTCGAAGACGCGACTGAACTCCTTTCCTTTCATCGTGAGCATTCACATCATGGGAGAGTTCTATTGCTCCGGTTGCATCATCGGCAGGGACTTCGTCATCACTGCGGCTTCGTGTTTGAACATGTCAGTTGAAAAGTTTCAATAATAATACCAACCTACAATAACTGCCCTACTATCGGGTAAAAGCCTCACCCTACAAAAAAGGAGCTGAGTGGAAATTTCAGACTTATAAGCTCAGTGGGGTTATTGCCTAATACACCTTACAATCCAAATGTATTTCATTTTTTATTTCACTAATTCATTGCGTTATCTATGTTGATGAGCAGACGAATTCTTCATAAATATGAAGCGACGGATTAAAAAAAAAGCTGATTCCCTATGATCTTTTTCTTCACCGGATGACAGCAACTGCACGAGTTCAACTTTGTTGAACAAAATTGTTTTATTCTTAAATTAGTTTTATTCATTGGGCACTGCGTAGTTTAGGATATTGCTCATTGGAACTAATGAATGCAACGGTTAACAACCTTCATTCTTTTAGTTACAAATTATTACAGTTTCTTGTATTCACTTCTTCCCTATATCTTAAGTATTTTTACCAACTGATGTCATCTTTTGCTTTCTCCAGAGCATACAAGAACGATTTCTTCAAAAGGAACCTGAAATCCATCTACGTAAGACTGGGCAGTGCCCACATATCGCGCTCTGGCGAGACGATACCAGTTCAAAACGTATACTTCCACCCCGGGTATGAGCCGGAGCACTTGGTCAATAACCTGGCCATTATAGAACTGGAGAAGAGGATCCGTATCTCTAAGCAGCAGCGTAGAATCAGACGCATCTTGTGGGATAAGACTCCTGGGGCTCTGTCTAACGATACCAAAAATATTCTTATACTGGGATGGGGTTCTACAAAGGTAGAAAACGTTGCATTTTTTTTTCATTTATTGTGGTTTGGATACTATTGGACTAATCTTTAAACAGAAGTACTTTTTCCATCTTCTTTATACAGGAGAACCAATCTACACAAGAGCTCCAAAAGCTGAGAGTGAGCAAGCTTGACGTATACAACACCGATGTTTGCAGGCAGAAATACTCAGAGTACGTACTAATTAATTATTTAACACTAACTTATGCCCACGGCTTCGCCCGCGTGCAGTTCGATTATTGTCCCACAGGAGTGTACTACTGGGATAAAAAGTATATTACTTGTTCATCCACGTAATAACCTGCTGTGTGCTAAATTACATCCGAATCCATTCAGTTAAATTTTCGTGAAAGAGTAACAAACATTCATACATGAATCCATCCTCACAAACTTTCGCATTTATAATGGCAGTAAGATAAGTGCTGTTTTTACGGTGTTTTCATCATCGATACACCTCGACTGCTATGCATTAGATTCTCTTTGCTTAAGGCAAACCGCACCTTTCTTTCTTCTATTCTATACTTATCATTCCTATTCAGAATCTACCCACGATGCCAATTTTTTGTTTAGACTTCACTTATTTTAATAAGAATTTGTTTATTTCAGGGACTCAATAAGAAAAGAAAACTTTTGCGCTGCTTTACAAGGAGTAAGCGGAAGCGCATGTAGCGTTAGTAGCCATCGTTTACTTATTGATTGGTTGTGTCACAACCGTTTCACAGTGAATCATAGTTCGATATAGAACAGCCCTCTTTTCCCGAACATGTCGTTATGGTTCTATTTGTGTGTTTGTTTCTAGGGAGATGCCGGAGGTCCAGGGATTGTAGGCACAGTATTAGTGGGAGTGATGAGCTTCGGTGTGTCGGATTGTGGGGCGGCAGGTTCCCCCACAGTGTTCACCAAGCTCGGCTACTACGTGCCGTGGATCGAAAGCGTCGTGGTAAGGAAGTCATTATACTGTACAAAAGCTGCTCTTTCACTGACTGAGAGCTAAGTAGTAAGTAGTACTACCTATAGTTGTTTGTGGATCTTTTGGCGTGGGGTTTCAATCGGATCTAACGCCGCCATCTTGTTTTTTGACTACATATCAGTGAAATTTCACAAAACTCACAAATGTTTGTCAATGGCGCATCCTCGACACCGTCATTCCTTCGTCAAAACAGCCTTGTATGTCCCGCTGCTGGGCAAAGGCCTCCCTCATATCCTACCAGACACTCTTCTCCTGCGCCACCTCGAACCTATGCTTTGTGATGTGCATCTAGATCAACTCGCCACCTCTTTCTAGGCCTTTCATAATAATTTTGTTTTCCAAATTGTTCCAGAATGCGCATCACAAAATAAATGAAACAAATTACGATGATATTGATACAAGAAGAAAAAATAAGCGTTCAAAACGATTAAAGTTCGATAGTCGGTCAGCAAAGAACAATCAATACCACAGCCGTATTGATGACTATCCAGAGGATGTTAAAGCTCTCAGAGATACACTAATGGAATTAGTTAAGTCCGATCATGCTGTCGTAGACGATGTCATCTATGGAGATAATTACGACGAGTTCAGCAAATTTTTCAACAATCAGTACCAAATAGAAGAGGAAGACCCGCACGTCTTGTTCTACCCGGATGATACCGATACCAAGAAATTTATTAAATTTAAATTTGAATTTAACGCTGGATCATCCACTGAGCGAGAAGAAGTTAAAATTCCTCCAAGAATACCAATATACTTCCCAATGTTATCAATGTTTAATACTAATAAAAAAAAGTTTCTAAGAAAACCTCCAACCGATTCTGAATATGACGAGGTAGATAATCATGCTTTCCGAGTTGATTATAACGACAATTATGAAGAATCAAGTAAAGATGAACATAGGCTAAGTTTTAAAGTTCCTAATTCCTTTAAGAAGAAAAAAAGCCTTAGAAACAAAAAGTTTGTGTCAACAGAATCTGAAAGCAGGTCAGATCGACGGAATTCAGATAAATCGAATGATTACTCTGAAGAAATCAAGGAATCCTATGTAACAAACAAAAATTATTCACAAAAAAGGAATTCCAAGAAAAAGTACATAGGGAAATCGATTTATCTCTCAGGTGCTCGGTTCGACAATGATAATATAGTAGATGCTTCTGCCACTGACAATTAAAAAGGAACTCCAAAGAAAGTTGTCATGAAGCATCCCCACGATCGCCTTTCTAAACGCACCAGCTCTGTTCTAGACGTGGGCAAATCACTTGCAACGAAGAAAGTTTTTATTGGCGCCAAAGTTAACTATGATAAACATAAACATCAAAAAAGTAGACCAAATAAAGCAAAAAGTAGCAGCTCTAGGAAACGTAAAAATGAATCGAAATCTTCTCATAAGAAATCCCATATTTATCTATATTTTTTTGTTTAAAAACTTTCTTTAGATGATTCTTTATTTTTGTTATTTTGAATATTTTTTTAGTTTTTTTTATGTAACATGTGTTGTGTTGTTTTCTATTTATTACACTACTGAAATGAAAGTTGTTTTTTCCTTTATTCATTTAATCATCTGATTTTATTATTATATTATATATATTATACAATTTAGATTTTTCTTTAAAAAAACGGCCAAGTGCGTGTCGGGCCACGCACAATGTAGGGTTCCGTAGTTGCCCATCAAAATATGCGAATATATGCCTCCGAACGATGATTTTTATTGTAATAATAAAACACAAACTTACATTTGCAGTTGAAAAACCAGTGCATTATGTTTAGGAAAATACGTTATCCAAGTACATTTCATAAGTTGGTCGACTATTACTCGTAAACTTGTAAAGCTTACTTAGCTGATAGTTGTAGTTACCCTTTTAATTTCGATATACAGGGTTACTAGTAACTCGACGTATTCCTTGCAAGACGTCATAGTAGGTTTAAAATGCAGCAAATTAAGCCACCAAATATTCTACCGAAGTTCAGTAGTTTTTGAGTTAGTTAGATTTTTTGGTTTTTATGAAAAATCCCAGATTAAATCATTTGAACCCAATTTAAAAATGATTTACGGCGCGACTGTACTGAAATTTAAGTTAATATCATAGTTGATGCCGTAGCAGATCTTTTTTAATAATTAAAAGTTCAGTTCTGACTAAAACCCATCCATGTTCCTTCTTTGCCTTTTGTGTTTCAGGGCTGCGGTATCTCTTTCGAACAGTCCCGCAGCCCCGGCAGGCATCGGCCCTTGCGGGCCCCTTCCTTTTTGCTGACATCTCTTTGAAGCGCGCGTGGAACACGAACGCGCCGTCGACAAGGCCTGTCCTCATAAGACGGACGGACGGTGAGCTAGCCCATTACTCACCGTCCACAGGCCCGCGCCTACGGCGGTGGCCGGGAGCCACCTCGGTAGTGGCCGCCTCAAAGAAAGCGCCCACACCGGGGCCCCATAAAGGGCCCTAGACCGCACGACCCCCGCGTAGAGCCTCCGGCGGGAGGCATTTGGACCCCTCAGGTTGGGCAAGAGCCGCTCGAAGGCAACCCCGGCCCGTTCCAGTTTGGGAGCTAAACGTCGGAAATGTTCAACGAATTTTCACCGGCTGTCGAGGACGAGTCCTAGGTACTTCAAAGTTGACTCGACTCCGATGGCAACCCCTCCTACCGTCAGTATGGATCCCGACGGTGGCGCATTCCAAGGCCCATGAAAGCACATGGCCTCGGACTTGTGCAAAGCCACCTCGAGATCCAATTGCTGGATCCTCTCCACGATTATCGTCACCCCGCGTGTCATTATTTCGGCCGCCGCCGCGCCGCCTCGACCACCACGACCTCCCTTGTGCCAGCACCAGCGTGTCGTCAGCGTAGCAAACCACGGCGCGCAGCACCCAGACGTAACCGATGTTCCACAAGGGCGGCCCTAGAACTGATCCGTGCGGAACACCGCACGACATCTCTCGCCGGTTCCATTCTCCGCTGTGACCAGAGTAGATGACGGACCTATCCGTCAGGTAGTCCCCGACCACACGACGAAGGTCGGCACCCGGTGATACCGAAGTGCCTCCCTAATGCAGCTCCAGGGCATGAGATTGAAGGCGTTGGCGATGTCAAGAGACACCGCCAAGACGACCCCACCCTGGGACCAAGCATTCTGTACATCAAACTAAGTAAACCAAACACAAAAATTATTGCTGGGAAACAACTTTTTTTTTTGGGTGAAAAATAACCTTTTATGGTAAAACTCAATGTAACGCATTCAAAACATTGTGCTTATGGATGCATTGAATAGTAAACGGGTCATGGAGGTATTTAAAGTAAAGTTATAACCTTAAAAATTAGTAGGTATTTAACGTGGAACTTTGACACCTAATAACTCCGTAAATAGAAGGTTCCCAGGTATGGTCTAGAAAAAAAAATGATCGCAATAGCGGGGAGAACAAGTGCCTTCCGGCTTCGTTAAGGGTCTATTTACACCCTTTATAAAGCTAAATTAAGATCAGTAAGCAAACAAAAAAAACGAAAGCGATTCAAGCGAATAAATATGCAAGCATAATCAATATTGCATCAACATCAATAGTCACATTCTGAACAATTGCGAAATATTTTAAGCCTTAAGTAGAATAATATGTTTCAGTAGATTTAAATTTTATAGCTCTTCAATTTCATGGTGGTTTCCAATTTCCTGCTGTTTCGTAACTTTGTGTGCAAAGTGTTTCAAATTTGATTCATTTCATCTTGCGTTATTTCAATTTATTTTATTGTTTTATTATCTTCGTCCATTTCGTATATATTTGTTTCAAATATTTCTTCACATTTTCTGCAATATCATGATGCATAGTTAACAATAATTTGATTCTCGATTTTACAAATTACTCGCCAAAAGCCAAAATGTAAAGCAACGCCTTCCTCAAGTATGGGTGACTTCGAGACCATCGAAGAAAGAACTTGTTGTTGGATCTCTATGGTCTCAAGAAGAGGACCTTTCCTATGATGATGTTTAGCTACCACCACTCGAATCAGGAAAACAATAATTGAAGTTAACTTCATTTTACAAAATTAAGATAACTTAAATAAGTACCAGTATGGATTGACTTAGGTTTATGCAATAAAAAGTTTGAATTACATTGTTTTTTATTCATTTAATTGATTCACCAAAGGCTTTCCTCTTTTTACCTTAATGACATATTTGTTATTTGACTATATTTGTTTTGGAGCGCAGTATTGTGTTTCGAATACAATCAATTTAACACCTAGTATACTGCGCTCCATTGCTCGTTGGCAAACCTTGAGTTTGGACTTCTGGATGTTAGTCAAAGACCAAGTCTATGCATCATAGGTTAAGACAGGGAGTATACACATGTCCATAAGTTTTTGTACAAGTGCCATAGGTAACTCACCCTTAAATAGTTCCTTCAAGGACCAGTAGCTCTTCCAGGCGTTTTTTGTCCGTCTTGCGACTTGTTTGTCTTGCCTCGCTTGAAAAGAGACTACTTGGCCCAAGTACAGGTTTTCCTGGACATGTTGTATTGTCTACTTTTATTATTTTAGGTCTTTCATTGCACATAACTTTGGTCTTCGACATATTCGTCTTCGGTCCAACCTCAAGGCTTGTATCGCTTAGATCTCGAAGCATAAGCTGAAGTTCTGTGGCTGAGGATACAAATAGAACAATGTCGTCGGCGAAACCTAGATTTGATAGTCTCGTCTCGCCGAGAACAATGCCTCTTTCCCTCCAATCGGCTGCCAACTTCCTGAAGATTTCTTCGAGGGTACTGGTGAACCGTTTAGGAGACAGCGGGTCGTCCTGTTTGACTCCTTTCTCTATTTTGAATTTTGGACCTGTGGTTTGTAATTTTATTGTGGCTGTACTATTTTTGTATGTTGCGTAGCAGATGTATGTAAGTAGGACCGATGTTTTGGTTGTTTAAAGCGTTAAAAATGGCTGTATGTGTGATGCTGGCTTTGGAGTAGTCGACAAAAGCTAGGTGTAGTGGGAGTTTGTATTCTTGGTATTTTTCTATTATTTGGTTGACTACACATTTATGGAAAATTGAGTCTGGAGTTGTTTCCCTAATGACGCGTGGATTTTCAGTGGCCCTTGTTTTTCCTTTAGAGATAGGTATCAACAATGTTTTATGAATTTGTAGCTGTTATGTAGTAGATTACAAGTAATGATTTAAAAAGTCGTCCTATGGGGGTAATTTATGGACTTACACTAGTTTTTTTTTAAATAAATACATAATTTTTTACCGAAAAAATGACTTCGATTCCGTTTTTTTTCGTCATCGATAATTTTTAGTAAAAATGTTAATTAACCTGTTAAAATAACTCATAAGCTTTTATAAATACAAACTCTACTTAAAAAAATAAAAATTGAATAACATGAAAAATGTTATAGATAGACCCCCCTTTTGAAGTTTATTTTCGACATTTCTTCATGAATATTCAGAAAATTACGGGCGGTCACATGCGCATGGGCGACATTGTATAGTAGTCTGTGCTGTACACGAATGAATGTCTATCAAGAAAAAAAGTCAACTGTCTAAAATTATTTTATCTAATTTCAAATTGGCAGTTAAAGAGGATAAAATATGGCTTTGAGGTTTTACAAAAGAGGCTACAATGCAGAGATAATTCTACAATCTATACTAAGGGCCAACCTACCACCCAACTTAGTGAGCGGTTTCTGTACGCGGATGACCTGGCACTAGCGACTTTCGAAGATGTAGAGCACAAATTGACAGAGGCACGGGACGTACTAAGGAAATATTATGATAGTAATGCTCTACGGCTGAATCCACCCAAGACACAGTCGTGTGCATTCCATCTCCGCAATAGGAACTCGAACCGGACACTCAACATCTCGTGGCGAGGAAGTGATGTAGAACATTGCCCCATTCCAAAGTATCTACGTGTCACGTTGTAAAGGGCCTTAACGTATAAGTCACACTGTCATACTACGAAACAGAAGGTTGCGATCCGAAAAAACTTGTTACGTCGTCTAGTTTCCACTAGCTGGGGTGCATCACCCGATGTTGGCACCGGCATGTACCCATGTTTTTCTGCTGGCGAATTTGCGTGCCCAGTGTAGCGCCGATCCTCTCACGCAAAGCAAGTAGATACTGCTCTAAACGAGACGTGTCGGATAATATCGTACTGCTTAAAACCGACTCCTCTTAATAAGCTGTACCCGCTAGCAGGTATCGCACCACCTACTTACGAAGGGATGTCGCATGCGCGCTGGAAAAAAGAGCCAAGAATTCGATTCCCGACATCCCCTCTACGACCACACAACTACCCCGGGCAGACTAAAAAGCCGCATAAGCTTCCTGCGCTCCACTCAGGCAATCCAAGACAGTTCACCTAAAGAACGAAGCAAGTTACCACCCCACGACTTTGTAAAGCCCCAAGAACACCTGGCTCCCGACAGTGAACTACAGTGGCCTATTTGGAAAGTTCTGAATCGATTGCCTACCGAAGAAGAAGAAGGGCAAGTTAAGCATGAAAAATCGAGTCCTTGTTGATCCGAAGAAAGAGTAAGATATTAAAAGATGTTGGACAACTCAAACATTGGCGGAGACTGGTACAAGTGTAGAGAGGAGTCTTGCTGGAAAAAACATGATACCTGAACCATGGGAGGCAGCTCATGAGGCTACAGCCTCATGATCAAGATAAGTGCCAGGAACAAAGACCAGGAGAAAATGGCAGAAACAGGATAATCGTAACAGACATTTATTAAATAAGCCCATTCTCTTTGATTTCATCATGCCAAACCCTATTTCAATTTATTTTGGTGGTTTCAACATCTATTCTAGTTTTTATGACTCAGATAAAATTAAATATTTCGCAAGAATAGGGAAATAAAACAAGCGACAATAAAAAAATACTTCAGTACATTGAGCAATACATACTATCACAAACATTTGGATACAATAGTGAAATTTTCCATAACAGTTATATTTTTCTTAGATTATATTGAATGTCGCAGCAAATATCTTTCTTTATATGGGTTCCACGACGAGAATAATCTGGTGCTTCACATTTTTGAACTTTCTCGTTTTTGTTCAATGTGCTCCTGAATTACCAGCCGAGGATAGTTACGGCATCATTTCTACTGAGTGGGCAATACGAAACACTGTGAACAATTTATTTTCCACTCTTAAACTTAAGGTTATGCAGAATAGGTTGGAATCGAAACAATATTCAAGAATTCATAACTTCTTTGTTTCCATTACTCTGCGAAATCACAACAGTCTCGAGAAAATAGCTAAACTAACTGAAGTTGATAACATCGATAACGGCACTCAAGTTTTTATTACACAGTTAAATGAAGTACTAAATGAAGATAATAAAAGCGATGAAGAAACTGATTCTGTTTACGTTACGTTTCTTATTGAAGATTTTATTAACAGACTGGATCATTTGAAAGACAGACATGATCTTAAAAATAATACGAAGAATTTTGACTTAAATAAAGCTATTGTAAGATACTTTAATAAAAAAGAATTTGGCAATACACCGCATTCTAAAGAGGAGTTTGCAAAAAGGAATGATTCTAATGATAGTTTACTGAGCGATAATGAATTTTGGCGTAAGCATTCACTGTCGTTTAATTACTACAGATCTTGATTATTTAATTAATTTGACCTTAAGTACAAAATGCGTTGAAACTATAATTATCCTTTCAGATCCCAGCGGGCGCCGCATCTTCCAGGGCGTGGGATCAGGTATCAAACGTTACCCGTTCATGGCGAGCGTCCAATTCTTCAGGATGTTTCAATGTAGCGGCTCCATCATAAAATCTGATCTGATCATCACTTCAGCGTCGTGTTTGCAAATGTAAGACTCTTTCAAACTCTCCAATTAATTAATTTTAAATCTATCTTTAAGTCAGGTACTTAGTACACTTGACTAATACCAAAGACATTCAAATATAACTAGCTATAGACGGGACAAGACCAAGAAACTGACAATTCCAAAACCTGTTACAAATTAGTAACAAGTCGATCAGTCTAGTGCGATACGTCGCCTTGTCAGGTCGCTTCATATGACACAAAGACATTAAATAAAATTAAATATTTCCGAGCTATAGACGGGTCATGACGAAGAAAATCGTAATCCAACACTTGTTACTGCTTAGTAACAATTCGTTCTGTCTAGTGTCATCTGTGTCATACGCCCGCTTGTCAGGTAGCATTTGTGTGTCAAAATCGAAAATATGCAGGATGAAAATTTTTGTATGACAATATTCCCAATGTCCTCTCTATATGTCTTTTAAATCTCTTTGACTAAAACACAATTTAAACATGTATGCTAAAATTTACTTTATAATTACTAATTCACCATCATCTGCCTAGCCTTTACCGAACTATGTTGGGGTCTAACCAAATGCAGCTGAATACCAGTATTTTACATGGAGCGACTGCCTATCTTACTTACATACGGGGTGTAAACGGACCCTTCACGAAGCCGTCAACCAAGCATTATGTACATCAAACTAAGTAACTTGACACAAAAATTATTGCTGGGAAACGACTTTTTTTTTGGGGTGAAAAGTCACGTTTTACGGTAAAATTCAATGTAACGCACTCAAAACTTGATGCTGATGGATGCTTCGAATAGTAA
This sequence comes from Noctua pronuba, assembly GCA_905220335.1. Taxonomy (NCBI): domain Eukaryota; kingdom Metazoa; phylum Arthropoda; class Insecta; order Lepidoptera; family Noctuidae; genus Noctua; species Noctua pronuba. Next base: position 15,177,422 of record LR999913.1, read on the forward strand.
ACGGGTCATGGAGGTAATTAAAGTAAAGTTTAAAACCTTAAAAAGTAGTTTTTAAGCAAAAACTTGTGAAAAAACTGGAACTTTGACCTCCAATATCTCCGTAACTTGAAGATTTCCAGGTATGGTCCAGATCAAAAAAATGATCGCAATGACGGGAAGAACAAGTGCCTTTCAGCTTCGTTAAGGGTCTTTTTACACCCTTTATATTACGTAGACAATAATACATGCACTGCGGGCAAGTGCCCCACCAGCTGGCCTTTAATTTTGCCTCCACGTTATTGGCTGGCACGTCCGCTCCACATCATCTTTGTTAACTAAATTACATACATCATTCTCCATTTCATCAGAGCCTGGAACAACCGCTTCTTCCGCGAGAACCCTTTATTCCTCTCCGTGCAAGTTGGCAGCAACTTCTCCGACCACGGAGGAGAGCACATCTCTGTCATGGAGATTTACTATCACCCGGGCTTCGAGCCCAAGACCTTGCGACACAACCTGGCGATCATGAGGTTGGAAAGAGCGGTGAAATTCCGGAAAAAACAAAGGAAAGTGAAGAAGATAGTGACTGATACGCAGCCGTGGCCGTTGCCCTCAAACGTTGACGGCGTCGTTATCGTTGGCTGGGGCGTTAAAACTGTAAGTCTAATTATTCATTTATTTAATACTAGCTTATGCCCGCGGCTTCGCCCGCCTGATGTTCAGTAACTGTCCCACGGGATCATACTATCGGGATAAAATATTATATATATATATACTTGTTATGTTAAGCCAGGTTATAAACTATCTATGTGCCAAATCCGTTCAGTAGTTTTCGCGTGAAAGAGTCAAACATCCATTCATCCATCCATCCATCGTCACAAACTTTCGCATTTATAATATTAGTAAAACTTTAACCACTCAAAGATACAGAGGCGGACAGAGGTATTCCACCAGTCCACCTTTGAGTGATGCAGTGGTGCATTTCTGAAACCACCGAGCCATTTAAAAAATCTTAATTCTGATATGAATATAATACACAATTTAATTCGGTTAGCAATGTTTTTCTGGCTATTAGTACAGGCGCCAAAGTTGAGTGTGCAAAATATGAGGACCGCGTGCTGTCTATAGTTTCGTACTCCGAAAAGCTTGCAGATTATGACTCTGCATGTTGCCAGGAGATGTGTTGGTTCATTAATTTTTTATGTCCCACCCCCTTCGATATCAATTAATTGAACTGAAGAAATGCTTTGCAACTATTTTAACGATTGTTTTAGTGATAAAATCCAATTGTTTCCTAACATTAAAGATACTTATAGCTAGTCAATTGAAAAAATAAACAAAAAAGTTAAAAATAAAATCGAAGGGGTATAAAAAATAAATGAACCAACACACCAGCCTGGCAACATGCACAGTCATACTCTGCAAACTCTTCTGAGTTTAAAACTATAGACAGAATGCGGTCTTCATATTTTACACACTAAACTCCATCCAGCCCCCGGTCTATATGAATATAATAATACTGGCCTATTACTGTCCCACTGCTGGGCAAAACCTCGTTCTTGTACAGAGAAGGCTTTCAAACTCAAATTCAAAGCATTTATTTCAATTAGACCATTACAGGCACTTTTGAGCGTCAGAGAGTTCGCGTAAAGAGTAAACGATCACCAATCAATGTTCGGCGAATATGCGGATTGGCGATTTCAGTCTTATATTAATGACTAGCTGAGCCCCGCGACCTTCGTCCGCGTAAAATTATTTAAAAAATATTACTTCCCTATTTGAATCGGGTTTTGTTAACATTTTCAAGGGTTTTATTTTTCCATAGAACCGTAATCCTTTTTCTAAAATAAAAGTTTCTCTACTTTTGTTATTATTCTTATAACATCAGCTAGTAAAAGTCCCGTCAATATCGGTCAAGCCGTTTCGGAGATTAGCCGGAACAGACAGACAAAAGTTTAAAAAATGATTTTTTTATTATAAATAGGTACCGTAAGTATATACTTTCATATACACCGTGACTTTTTAGTCGTCTTACAAACGCAGCCCACTTCATGTATGCAATGACTACTAAGCATTCATAAAAAAATAGGTGTATATGAGATTTTGATAATTTAAAAATAAAAATATTATGACGCATGACGTAGTTAAAACACCCTGTTGTGAGCGATAATCTACTGGACTCGAGCGCTGAGTAGGATATTATCCCGTTTGACACGTAAACATCATTAACAGGATGTTTCATAATTTTTTCTAATGTTTATTTATTTTTCCTACTACCAATTACGGTAGGTAAAAAAAAAAATCGCGCCTTGAACTATTCTATGTCGGGCACATTGAGTGGACCACCTTTGGAAGACGACTAAAAAGTCACGGTGTATTTGCATTCAGTAAAAAGCTGTTATTTTGAAGTTACAAACAGACACTTCAATTTTATCTATTTGCATAGATTACTGAGACTTCTCTTTAGATAAGTCCAGATCTCAAAAGGATGTGATTAATGTCCAAGATCAATTTAGTAAGTACATTACTATCTGGAAATATCACACTGGCTCGTGGCCGGATTTAAACTCACAACCTCGTGTATGAGAGACGGGAGCTTAACCTCTAGGCCATCACAATATTTAACATTTATTTCAACAGTAAAAACTGTTTCAGTTTGCCGGCACAATCGTAAAAGCAGCGAAGAATAAGCTGTCGGCTGCAAGGCTAGACTTCTACCCGCTCGATGAGTGCCAAGAAATATATTCCAAGTAAGCTATCCTACACGTAAACTCACGACTGTCACATGTTGTAGGCAGAAACAACATGCGCCTCCTGTACTCATTTTGCTTTCATATATCAGTTCGCCTTTTTACCCGTTTAATTGTTTAATCTAAAAAACGCTTGTTTTTTTGCTTTTCAGTTTTTCAGTCGGGTTTTTTAATTTTTTCAACCACTTTTTTTTAAGGGTTCTGTACCTCAAAAGGAAAAAGTAACCCTTACAGGATCACTTGGTTGTCTGTCAAGACAACGAAGTGATCCTGTAAGATAACATTTTTCACATTAAAATAAAAACTTGGTTAAGGTCAACAATGAAAGAAAGCCGTCTTGTCGGCCTCATGCCAGATCGGTATGATGAGTCTGCATAGAAAGAGGGTTCTGAAAGCACAACATATATTCAGTCAAAAAAGTATCGGGAATGGATGATTTGTTTATGGATCCAAATTCAATTTTTGTTTTTTTGTTGTTGTTAGATTGGATAACTGACGTGAGACGTGGAGTTTGAGTTGCATCTGCTATTTAGATTAAATAATACAGTGCTGTTTTTAGTTAGACCATATCTAGTGTGTATTGCGTATTTCATAATGGACAAAAACATCGAACAAAGAGTTTGTCTTAAATTTTGCATCGCCAATGGAATTTCATGTTCGGACCAATGATATATAAACTATAGATACGTTGCCCGCGCTCTGTAGTGGCAACATTAATGCAAGGTAATTACCGGACCTCCATTTAGTCGCGTACCAACCAGCGCAGCGGCCGAACGTAACATTAAATTAACTTGTGTGATAACTTCCTCAAATAACAAAAAAAAAGCAGTCCTGTGTTTTTAGGAAATATGAAAATTGTACTGCAACTGTGAAAGCTAAAAAAAGTATCATTTCATGCATGTACCAAGAAAAATGTATTTTATTTTATTTTTTTCGATGCCTTCCAATGGCGGTTGGCGCCTGAGGTAAGTCACGTGCCATATGCGCTCGGCCAATAAGCACGCGCCACAGAGTGACAACGTAATTAACGAAATATATTTATCTCTCTAACAACAGGAATTCCGTAGATGACATTTAATTTTCTTTCCCTTTCTTCGTGCGTCTAAGTAGCTATCTAGCTACCGATAGTATTTACGCTGTTTTCGAGCGCCGTAACGTTCATGCATATCGCGTCTATTTATGTTATTTCATTGGTTCGGACTCCCTGAAAATGTTACAGAAGGCTTACGGTGAATCGACTTTATGAGTGCTTATGAGTGGTAAAAAGCGGTCGAGATGTGATGGGAGATTTGCCTCGCTCTGGTAGGCCATCAACGTCTTCAACTGAAGTTAACATCGCAAAAGTGAAGGAAATAGTGACTGAAAATCCTCATTCAAGTTTGAGTGAGTTTACGAGTTTGACATGCAAACTAAAAATCAAGTCAAAAAGCTTTGGAGTGGCGCCTTCCAACTGAACCGAAACCGAAAAAACCACGCCACAGTCGATCAAAAGTCAAAGTCATATTGACCTTTTTCTTCGACTGTCGCGGTGTTGTGCACTCGGAATACTTGCCGGAAGGTCAAACAGTAAATGAAAAATATTATTTGAGGGTAATGCGTCGTTTAAGTGGGCAAATTCAACGGAAAAGTGGGCGAATTCGGAAGATTTGGTGGAAAGAAAATTCTTGTATTTTGCATCACGATAATGCGCCTTCTCACAAGACCTTCATAGTGAATGAATTTTTGACCAAAATTTTTTTGAATTTTCGTGGCACCTGTTTTCATTCGGTAGAAGATATAAAAGAGAATTTGCGGCGAGAACTCAATTCCGGAAAAAGCGTTTAAAAATGTTTTGACGATTGGATTATTCGTTGGCGTAAGTGAATCTTTTCTGAGGAGCATACTTTGAAGGCAATAAAATAACTTTGGATGAATAACTAACATTTTGTGTATTACTGATCGTTTGCCGGTACTTTCTTAACAGAGTATTACATTTGAAAACGAAATTTTAGTTACACTTAGCCAGAACTTGAACAGAAATTGAAATAAGGTGTAGTGCAGTCAATAAAACGTATCAGTCAGTAAATTAAAAGAATTGAATTTTTAATTTCCTACTACTTAGTTTATTTACTTCTGCCCCACCCCTTAAAAATGCTGGCTCCCATATAGCGCCCGACTACGGTCTCTGTCAGCTGTGAAAAAATCAAACTTGTAAGTCATCGCGATCAAAAGTTATGATCGTTTATGTTGCATATTCTGCGATTGCACAAGGGAATCAAAACCTATAGGAGCAATGTCCCGTAAGGGGCAATGTCTTGCATCACATATACCTGCAGGGAAAAATCAGAAAACTGTAAATGCGTATAACAATAAAAAAAAAGCGAATTTACTATTACAAGCTTATTATTTGCGGTACCTATGAGCAACAAGTTAGTACAGAACCCTCGGGTCGCGAGTCCAACCCGCGCTTGGCCGGTTTTTTTAAATTGTTATCATACTTCGTGACATTTACAGGGAATTCGTGACCGACAGAAACTTTTGTGCTGGTTTCTACTCAAAGGGAGGTGGAGCATGTAACGTATGTTGATCCAACATTCTTTTACTTTGTCTTTTGATTACAATTTATTAGGTACGTCATGCACTTGTAGAGTGAGCAAAAGTCGTCCAGGTCCAACCAAACAAATCCATCGTTCAATCCATTTTTTTGGTGAATTTTACCCATACGTTATCTATGGTTAGAGTTTACGCTTAATCTGGTTTTCTTTACCCAGTATTTGCCCGTTAGTAGTAATACTAAGCGACCGCGGCACCCCGATATTATTGCACTGCTTGAATTTAAACTCCAAGAAAGACATCACGTTTCGTAATCCGCGAAGGGTTAGGCAGAGGTGTACTTAATAGTACGCCCACATTTCGCTCACAGTTATGTTTGAGGTCCCATGTGATAGGGGGCGAGCCTATTGCCATCAACCGTGCTCAAAAATCCATACTCCGTGGCTGCTACTGAGAAATTCCTGGCGGAAAAACCCAATAACACTTTGCCCGACCTGGGAATCGAATCCAGAACCTTATGCTCAGCGGTCGCACTTGCGACCACTAGACAAACGATGCAGTGAGAAATAGAACGCTGTCTTACAGGCTTCATTTAGACTGAGGCTCTATCCTTTATTTCCTTTCAAAAAGCGGTCCGAACGTCTTACTTTGTGTTTTGTAGCATGACGCTGGTGGGCCCGGAGTGGTAGGCGGCATACTCACGGGAGTGATAAGTTTCGGTGCACCGGTGTGCGGTACTGTCGACGCCCCTACGGTCTTCACCAAGCTGGGCTACTACACTGATTGGATCGAGGGAATCATGGAAATGGTGAGTTTACAACTTTAAAAATAAAGCCGCTTAACCATGAGCTACACGCACGCAAAAAGTTTCTTTGAGCATGCCGCAAGTGTCCGCGTCGCGTCGCAGTGGCTCGTGGCGCGTTCTAAACACACGGGTCACTTGAGCGGATAGTATGCTCTTACCAAGTTGACTCCCAATAAGGTAACGGTGAAGGACCTTGCTGTTTAATATACGTATTGCATTGCAGCTCTTTTATTGTACTAGGGCACCACTTTTCTTTTCGCGTAAAAACGGACACAGACATGCACTAACTCACGAATACTTTAAAAAAGTCGTATGGGAAAACTGTAAATGATATTACTATTACACACTTAATCAGCCCTTTACACTAGCATCCCCTCATCGAGAGAGAGCAAGCCACAACCCACGACAACCCCCAGCACAGACCCTTATAGTTCTAGTCCTTATAGTATTACAGATTAAGAATTAAATAGGTAATGATTAACTTTTGTGTAATTTGATATGATTTTATTGTAATTGTATTGTGATTTTATTTAATTAAGTATTTTTGGTTCTCTGGATATTTTTTAATATGAAATAAACGTTTAATATAAATATATATATAATAGGGGGATTAATTCCTTCATTTTCTTAAACAGGAACTACCAACAGTCAAACAGCAGACCACACTCCGATCTGTCAATCGTCCGACGTTTCATTTACCTTCTGTAACTAAGAAAACTACAATGAAAATCATGCCTTTTGTAAAGGGACTACCATATAAAAAACCTTCTGGACCTAACGTTATCAGAACGAATGATGAAATACACGAATTTGGACAATTTCTTAAAACATTTTTTAAGGAGAAGAAAGAACAGAAAACTCTAGAAAAGGAAACAGAAGAAGCAACGGAATCTTCGTATGAAAGTGAAGTAACCGATTCTCCGCATGAAACTCAAGAAGTAACCGATTCTCCGCATGAAACTCAAGAAGTAACCGATTCACCGCATGAAACTCAAGAAGTAACCGATTCTCCGCATGAAACTCAAGAAGTAACAGATTCTCCGCATGAAACTCAAGAAGTAACCGATTCTCCGCATGAAACTCAAGAAGTAACCGATTCTCCGCATGAAACTCAAGAAGTAACCGATTTTCCGCATGAAACTCAAGAAGTAACCGATTCTCCGCATGAAACTCAAGAAGTAACCGATTCTCCGCATGAAACTCAAGAAGTAACCGATTCTCCGCATGAAACTCAAGAAGTAACCGATTCTCCGCATACAACTCCACATGTAACAGATTCTCCAGATAAAACTCAGAAAGTAAAAGAAATACATAAGTTTAAAGTCAAACCAATGTTAAGAAAAAAACCTAACACAAACCTAAAAAATAAATGGTCAACAGAATCGCAAAATCAGTCAAAAGATAATTCAGAAGATAAAACTTCATCTATACGAACTAGTACTATTTTTGGAAGTGAAAAATACAATTTATTTAGTGAAAATGACAGTAGTTCTGCAGAGGCTCCTAATTCTGAAGAAAAAATTACAACATCGTTCACGCCACTGGTTGATCTTAATGAAGAAGCAAGTACTAGCCAAGACACAGAATTTGATGAAATTATAGAAAGTCTTTTAGACACAATTAACATAGACTTTGAATCTAATCCTGATTTGACTGACCGACACAAACACGAAGGAAAGAAAACAAGAATTGAAGTCAAACTTAAAGAAAAAAAAAAAAAAGAAACTGATTCAAATAAAAGGGGTGATAAAGAATATTATAATAAAAAGGATGACAGTACGACACATGTACAGACAGAACGGGACGAAGAAAATAGTTCCAATGACTACAAAAATGAAAATGAGCAAAGTGATAACAACCCTAAACTTGTTACAAAAGCTTCTAAGAAAAGGCATAGCACTGACACTCAGGAAAATGAAGATAGTGAAGAAGTCGTACATACGGTTCACAAGACTAATAAAAATAAGCGTTACAAAACAGGCGATAAAGGCAAAACCGACGAGGAATACAAAACAATGAGTATCCCAGCCGAGTCATCGGAGCAAGAAAATTCAAGTAGTAATACTACTGACAGGCTTATTGATATGTTAGAATATGAAGATATTTATAAGCTGTTATCAGTTTGAGGAATTGATAGATAAATGTATTGTATTGATAAATACACTCGGAGTAACTGATATCGATGCGCAACCTGTTATCATGAATTCTATGTATGTTTAGGCCCTACAACAACAACATTTTACATCCGCTAAATAAAAAATTGGTACATGGCATTACAGGCTGCGCGGCATGTCCCAACACCGTGTGTGACTGAATACCCTCAAGATTAATTGACTTTAATTACATAATTATTATTCAGTGACTCAAGATAAAATTTTGAAGGACATTAATGTAACCGTGTTCAAAATGGTTAAAATTTATTAATAAAGAAGTTAGCATTGAATACTCTAGCCTCTTTTCGCATCAAACGTTTTACAGCCATTTAACCGTTTCAATTTCAAAAATCAAAAGAACTGTCACATCATTTTGTCAATCGTTTGAACGAAAATGTCGTTGCTAACGTTAAATGGTAAATCTTATTCGTCGTTTTTAATAAGAGGAAGGAGAATTCACGGTAGATGCAGGATCGGGAATCGCGACTGGGTGGGATTCGGCGTCAATGGCAGTGCCAACTACAAAGATGATGCCCACTTCCCGTTCCCCGCCATCAGGTTCAAAGAAAACACCAGAGATGTTTGTGTATGTATGAACATTTTACTTTGCATTTTTTGTAGCTGACGAGGCAATGGACACGCCGTATACGCCGAAGAATTAATGACCGTTGGGATAGACGTGTTCTTGAGTGGACACCGCGAAAGACAAACGTAAGGTAGGATGCCCACAGGCTAGGTGGAGCGACGATGTTCGCAGTGGGGCTGGTAGCAGCTGGATGGAGTTGCTGAAAATCGAGTTGGATGGAGTTGCTGAAAATCGAGTTGGTTGATGCGAAAGACTAGTTGTTGTGGCGTTACTTGGGATAAGTTCATATTGTGCTTGCAATGAACTCTTCGGTTTGTAGAGTATCCCCAGTTTTATACGCTGAACGGTTATAGATTGCCTTTTTGGCCAAGTGGTCACAAGGTTCAAGCAAACTGTTAGTATTTTATTAGGTTTCCCATGAAAAATTCTCAATAGCAGCTCAAGATTTAGATTTAAGCAAGGTGTGTGGCTCGTCACCATTACACACTCAGCAAAATGACAGTAAACGTAGATACTGTACGTTCCGCCAGGTTTCAAACAACACTGTGGCAATAAGGCTATCCAATCTCTTGGTTTTGTTATGAGGTAGGTAAATAGGTTTAAAGACAGGAATGCTACAATTTCCCTCTATTATTCTTTTGTACGTAGTAAACTAGAGCAAAATGTGGCTGGTATGGGATCCGCATAAGCAAAAATATAAACTCATGTTAGAACGGGCCCAACAAAAATTTACTCGCTACCTGTATAAAAAGATATATGGGTACCACCCCTATTTGTGTCCGTCTGTTTGTTGCGAGAATGGTTTAACACGTTAGAACTGAGACACGCTGTTAATGCACCACTATCCACTGCTCCACAACGTAATCAGCGACGCGACTACTCCAGCTCGCTGTTCATTGCTTACTCCGGATCGGCTGCGGCGGCCGTGGGTCTGTTTGCGCCTCCCTCTGTGCGTACCCAGACTGGTCGAGCGCCCTCAACCCATGCGATGAATCTGTTAAACGCCCTGATTGCTCAGGAATCGGATTTTGATATGTTTATGAGTAACTGTAAAGCTATGTGTAATTATTACATGAAGTTTTTTAGCTAATGTTATGTGGTTGGCTTGCTACAGGCTTTGATGCAAACTGTAAATGCAGCAAGTAACTGTGATATATAATAAATAAATACAATTGCAGGCACTTCGCCAGAAAGAGAAAGGCGACTGGCGAATGCTTTGCTGTGAGGAGAAGAAGGCTCTATACCGGGCATCCTTCTGTCAGACCTTCGCAGAGTTCCAGCACCCCACAGGCCAGTGGAAGGTGATCTTGGGGGCTGGACTGTTCCTGTGCTCTTTCACTTTCTGGGCCTTCATCTTCATGCATTATTTTGGTAGGTAACCCGACCATAGTCTCATAGAAACTAAAAAAAAATATCCTCCCGATCGCATTTCGAGCAATCTCAAAGGAGATTAACCAAGTATGGATGAGATACTATCCATAAGTCTATGCGCTAACACAGGAGCACTCTGTTCCTTTAATTTATCTCAAGGTTTATTGCTGTACCTAGAATAATAATATAGAACCTAGTGACCCTTCACAAAGAACAGTTATGTAGTCTACTCCGGCGCCAAGACCAGACCAAGCGTAAGGCCAGATGTTTAAAAGAACATGGATGAAGGGTTAGAACTTATTAATCGTAGGTGGTGGACTGTAGTGTCTGCCTCTTTCCATGACGTTAACCCTAAAATACATGCAGGCATTGGGCTGCCTGTAAACTGAAAAACACCGTTTAGAAATCTGGTCTGTATGCCGTTGAAGCTATAAATTTCACAAATTTCTTTACAATATTAAATTAACGTTTTCTTTCTGGTACATTCGTCTGACCACAGATTACATAACATGTGTGTCATCCTTCCATAGATCTACTTACTTCCACAAATTAAATGACGTGTCATTAACTTCATTTACATACTTTTAAGAATTAGATTAGGTATGTAGTCTGAATTTAGAACGACTGTTTTAATTATTCTCCGTGCTCTATTCCTTTTTTCTTAATTTTTGAAGGTTTATGCGAGTGACTGACAGGACTAGAGTAATGTCACATGAAGCGATGCAGCGCTGGATTGTGCAATGTGCATGGGACAATGTTGTTTGTTTCAGTGTGGGAGCCTCTACCAGCCAGTCTATCGAAGGCATCGCAGAAGACACAACTACGGAGAATGCTAGAACTTCGCGTCAATCCCATAGACGGAATCTCTTCCAAATGGGACTATGACAATGACCGATGGAAGAAGGTATATCTTTTTTTAGAACATGCGCATCTTATTGTATCAAAAATCACGCGTTCGTACACGGGAACCTCCAAAATCATCCAATCGATTTCAATGAAAATTTGTGAAAGTGTATGATTGGTTCCAGCTTGACAGATAGTTTTGAACCTAATGTTGTCGCGTTGTGTTGCTGTCGCATATCAATCTCGATGTTTTATCATTGCACCCGCGCGAAACAGGGGCGTTCCTCTAATAATATGGAGGGAGGAGAGTGAGGGAGAGACAAACTAAAGAATGGATGTATGGATTTTGTAAGAAATGATAAGAAAGAAAAGGGAGTGAATTATAACATGAGGGTTGACAGGGGAGAATGGAAGATAAAAACGTGTTGCATGGACACCAAGTAACACAGGACAAGGGCAGGAAGGTGCTGACAGGGTCAGTAAGTGCGCACATGCAGTACTTTCAAGTCGGCACCGTATGGTTTACTCATTTTAAATAGACCGCGCATGTACACACACGGAATGCAGGGTTTTTGTAATATAGCTAAAATTATTTCAAACTGTGTAACTAAATTCCGAGCCATATCTCAGTGGCGGGTTCAGTATCAATGAGAGAATCAAAGAGGAACACAAAGAAAACGAATTATTAAAATTAGGACAAAATATCTATTTACTAACTAATATAATAACCAGTTTCAATTACGTTTTGTATTGAATAATTAAACCATCATAAATTAAGTTTTGTTTCGGATTTGATGAAAAATTTGTTTGAAAAACATTAAGTACCACATTTTGTGGTAAGTATTTTTTTATTATTTTTTTATAATATATTTTGTACTCCCTCATTGATACTGAACCCGCCCCTTTGCCATGGCTGGCAATTGAATTAACATCCAATATAATAAAGACCTTTGCCCAGCATTGGGATGATGCAGGCTAACAGTACCAGTTTAATAAAGGTTTAGAATAAGAAGGGGGAGGCCCTTGCCCAGCAGTGGGACACAAATTAACTAAAAAAATAACTTTTCTCCTTTTACCCACGATGGGCGGTAAAACTTCCCTTGCGGGGACGAACTGCCATGTAGATATGAGACTAGAATCAAAATAATTGGAATTCACCTTAATACTATTTTTTCTCTTTTTCAGTGACAATCCCGAGTTTCGCGTATTTTATAAAGCTAAACAAGCTGTTTCCTAGGGTAAAGACGTAGAAATAGGGCATTCAACGCGAAGACAAGGTAGCAATATATGTTTGTCAGACAGATAAGCCTACAAAGACTCTGCACGCTGTCTAACATTCTAGAAGATAGTTTGGAAAAAGACTCTATTTAAACCATGACATTTTACAAATGAAAAATAAATGAAATAGGTATAACATCCCACGTTTTCTAACAATGTCAAACACAGTTGTGTCAAAGTCACGGTGATGTTAAAGAAGAACGGTCATTTGTGACCCAGGCCCGACACGAAAGAGACATATCTCAGTTTTTTTGTTAGTTTAAAATAGCTTAAAAATATTTTTTATATTCGAAATCAATGGCTAACACCAAAATATTGCTTTATGGTTTTGTTCAGGCGATATAAAAAAAAAAATGCATGCTGTGTTGGTAATGCAGCTATACTTATGCAGCGTTGTGTGGACGATCAGCAAATTATGGAATTATCCAGTTGACCTGGTGATACAGCTGGATTATATAATTTTTAAACTTCTAGTATAACAATGTTGTTCTAATGAGATAGCATGATTGGTTACTGTTACCGGGTTACTTGCGTCGCAGCTGGTATTAAAATTAAGATTATAATAAAACAACTTAAAATAAAGGCACTAAATAAGACTCCCGTATATAGTGTTCCACTAGGAATATTTTAGCTGTAATGGAGCTAAAAGGTTGATGACTGTCTATTTTTGTGTTTTTATCTAAACTGACGTCATTTTAAATAGATGTAATTGCTATTCATTATTTTTTTTTTTACATATATTTTGCCTGAACAAAATCAAATGGCAATATGTAGGTATTAGCCAGTGATATTCAAAATAGTGTTCATTTATTTCTGTTATATTTAATAAATTATTACAAAATAACTGAGATACGTTCCTTTTGTGTCGGCCTGGGTAAATTTTCTATGGGTCGTCACCCTTCTTCTTTATTCTTGTTACAACAAGATTTCTCTGCCACAGACAAGTTTGTCAAAATTACAAATATTCACTGTCGTTACAATAAAGCTGCTTTTGGCTTGCTGATGTCAGACGCAAAATAATTGTGGACGGACTGTAGGCTTATTTGTGTTCATTCAATATTGCGCATGTGATTTCATTTGACAGTGTCGTGCATGTGGCGCAGTGGCGCCGTTAGTTCCGCTGTTATCCGTTCTGTGAAGGTTCGGCCAAACCGGTACGGACATATCTCGCTGCGGACATTGGACACTGACAGATACTTTAGTACACTGTCAGAAGGCTCATTTACGCAGACGCGGCATATATTCAAGCATATGAAATATGGAATTGACATAAATTCAAACATATGGGCGATTTATGAGAGCGCTTCCGGGGCAGCTTTACGCGCGTTTGCTTGAAATACAGCGTTACTTGCGGCGCACGCGGCTACTATAGCGGCGGCGCCGGCGCACGCAGCGTTGCGGCCAGCTAGTTTCCAATACTCCTTTAGCAGAGAAGCAGCATGATGTCCGCCGCGAGCAACGCTAAGGCCCGGACTCCACCAAAGCGGAGACGAGTGGAGCGGAGAGGAGACGTGCGGGAATTTAAGCGGGAATTAATCAATCACATTCGTTGAACGTAACCTTTTGAACGTCAGAGCATAAAGGCACGCGCGAGCGCTCCACGCCGAGTCATAACTTCACCTACCATTTTGTCACATATTTGTGTCGTTGGCGTACAGGGCACGCGTTGGCTTGTCACGTTTGTGACAATAGTGTTCAAAAGATTAATTGTAACTTACACAGCTGCACGTCTCCACTCCGCTCCTCTCGCCTAGCGACGCGCGCGCACTCACCGCTGCTCTGTAATGAGTTTGGCCGTTTGTTGACAGTTTTACCGAACCTAGTGTAGGGCTGGCCAGATGCTGGTAGATTTGTTAGTCTTTTGTTTTTTTAAGTTGGTATTTTGCTGGTATTTTTTAATTAATAAAATAATGTTTTCATTTTTAAAAGGAATTTGTTTTATTCTTTAACCCCATGAATTACACACACCATACCTACATGGAAAGAGGGAAAGAGAGAGGAGAGGCCCCTCTCTCAGCATTTTGTTTAAACATACATGAACGTTTGCAGAGTAGGTACGTCAGCCAAACAAGATGAAGGATGGCGGTTTTTATTTGGAAGCTACTGGATTTCTGATTTTGGAAAAAGGGGGGGGTTGCTGTCGCCTTTCTGTGAACTATGTTGGGGTAATCCTACTGGATGCCCTCCGTTTGAGGAAAACAGGGTTATGTATGTCTGTCTGGCAAGCCCCTGATGAAGCCAGGGCCACAGATGCTGTAGCCACAAGTACCTTCTCATGCCTGTAACAAATAAAAGTCCGCAAATAGCTGGCATGCCAATGTGACAAAATATGACATAGTATTTTGTGCTCATGTCCGAGGTTGATGTACATAAAATGGTTATATAGCCCCAATGGTTTTTTAGCAAAACCTCCAGCCTTGCTAGTACCCATCGATCGTGTCTCGACACATAACGCGACACCCACTAACCCACACTGTGTTCACTCAAAGAGAAAACACCCGAGAGTCCCCGCTGTGGGAATGGGAACGAAACAGGCTAGTTAAGCCTCTGTTATACTTACTTTTCAGATAGAAACCACGTACAAAACAGTGGATATAAACATAATGATTACTCCATGATGCAATTCGAACGACTTCTTGCTCAGCCACGAGCCACGACAAACGAGGTCAGGGAATACTTAGCCAGACATTGTAATTTAGTCTTTCGCACTTTTTATCTTTTTTACGTTATTGGTAATCGAGCAGCAATGAAGAGCTCGTGGCTAAATAATAACAGCTGCACGGGTCGATCTTTTAGGTTAAGTAGCGTTTGCCAAGGTTGGTTCGTGGATGGGTGACCATCCATCCATACATACCGAGTTTCCTCCGAGTGCCTCGGAATAAACGTAGCCATCCGTCTTGTCTGTCCTTCATGGATCTTTGACAGTCGTAATAGGTTGGTAGTGGCCCGGAAGTCGGACAACTAGTCTTACCATGGAGTGTTACTCAGTCCTAACTGGGTGATGGTGGTCAGATACTCAGTCGCATTCGGTTCATTTAAAATACGGGTATTCAGCTGCACCCGGTTAGAGTGGAAGCCGACCCCAACAACATAGTTAAAGGCTAGGTAGATGAAGATGATGGAAATCCATTAGGAAGTCCACCTGATACTAAGTGGTTACCGCCGCCTGTGAACATCTGCAACAGGTACTCGAGGATCTAAACAAGGCCTAAACAAAGTGACTCTCTGCAAGCATTACATGGTGGAAAAGTTATAAATGTATTGGTAGCTGCCGACTGCGAAAGTCATCGTAGATATATAAAACGCTATGAAAGCGATTGCCATTTAAGCCCAGACCCTCGAGATATCTAGTAACCGTCATTGTCATATCAGCCGAAAGGAGTCTGGACATAGGCCATCCACAAGCATCGCCAGATCGCTCAGTCTTGTGATTTTTGCATCAGGTGGATTCGCCAGGTCATGAATCCACCTTGTTGACGGTCAGTCCCGGTTAGGGTTTTTTCAAAACGAAACTCATTGTGTTGATCAAGAAGTGATGAATAACAGCCTAATTTGAATAAATTATTTAGATTCATATTTCAAAGCTTAATTAGGCAGTGATTAATGTAATCCAATAGTGCAATTCTATGATAATTTATTAGTTCCTACGATTACTTACCGACGCCGACAGCAAAACCGAACGGATTACCATTCCAATTGATTCGTTTTTATTGTTTTGATGGCGACAGAATATATGAACAACTCAACTGCCGAAATGCGCGTGTTCTTTAAACCTCTGCTCACCTCTGTGGGAAATACAACAAGCGTAATTTACTTACTTTACTTTCGTGATTACGCAGATATGAAATCAGAATAACATCTGACATGGTATGATAACCGATAACCTCGATCTGCAGTTCTGCAGACTCTCATTGATTGATTGTATTTTCTTTCGTATTTTTCTATCAGTGAAACATTTGGCAATTGATAAAATGCTTAGCACAACACGTAGCGTGTAGCATTGCGTAGCATGTAACAGTAGCACGTATCACGTTTCGTAGCGCGTAGCGTTGTAGGGCCCAGCGTTTCATATCGCATTCTCCTTTTGCAACGACGCGTCGTTGCAAAAGGAGAATGGGCAAAAACGTGTTGAACTTGTTGCATACGTTTTCAAATATATTTTTTTTATAGGTGCCAAAGAACCATCCAAAAAGGCATATGCAGATATAACAAAATGGCACCTCATTGAGGTAGGCTGATGCTATATGGCATAACTCTTACATCGTCGAAAAATCAGTGAAGATGAGATGATTTTGTGGAAGATGTTGAACTGTTGATGTTTAAATAAGTTGATTTCATTAACTACTAGATTTAAGAACGAATGTTTTATGTTATGTTAGGACAAAATATGTTTTTGACTGGTTATACTTATCTTTGCCAAACTTAAACTAAGTAAAATAACATAAAACCTTAGTGTAAGTACCTTATGAGAAATTAAATTGTTATTTTGCAACAATAATGTTTTACTTCTTCACAGCCATCGTCAGCGCGGCAGCGGTACCTGAGGTTTGTTAAATTCTAGTTTGGTCAGAAGGAAGGCGCTGTTTCAACTAGCCGCAGGCACCGTTTTGATCGACTCGACATGGGCTCAAATTGAAACATATTCCGAGGGTACCTAGGATAAGGGCATATATTTAACAAAAAAAATAGTGTTGTCGTATAGCTTGATAGTCCAGTTACGATTAAAACAGATGATCAAGTAGATTAGGATAACAATAGAAGTCGTAAGAACGATTTCTGAATAATGTTTCAACTGACCCCAGCCTACACTATTCCAAATCATGGTATAATTGTAGCAAGACTACCAAAAACTTTCCTTCAAAAAAAAACCACAAACAAGTGGAAAATAACTTTACTTTCGGAAATCGGTGGCAAAAAAGTCAATGAAACAAACAAAAGTCACCGACTTCCGAACTGTTTTATTGCACCCTTTTTAGTTGTGGTACCTCACACAAAGTCGTCAAGTATCGTATCGTATAGTCCTCGCGCGCCTGCATGAATGGCGCGCGGGGGCACTACGTCGGGGGGAAACTCTGCTGCCGCGGCAAATCACCGCTCAGCGGACAGACCTCCGACGCGATCTCATGGCGACATGGAGACAGCGACTGTCGCAACCCAGTGCAGGGCACGCCACAATAGTGGCGATAAGTCCCCTCTTTGAGGAGTGGCTAGAGAGGCGCCACGGCGCCCTCACCTTCCGCCTGACGCGGGTCCTCACCGGACACGGTTGTTTCGGGAGGTTCCTGCACCGAATCGGGCGGGAGGAAACGCCCGGGTGCTATCATTGCGAGGATCGTCCGGAGGACACGGTGGCGCACACCGTGGAGGTCTGCCCCGCTTGGGCGGAGCTCCGCCGTGTCCTCGTAACGGCGATAGGCGGTGGCAACCTCTCGCGCCCGGCCCTGGTTCAGGCCATGGTCCGGAGCGAGAGGGAATGGGAAGCCGTCACCTCCTTCTGCGAAGCAGTTATGCTAGCGAAGGAGGTGGCGGGACGTGAGAGGGAGAGAATCTCACGTCCCAGCCGCCGCGGGCGACGCACCGGGCGTCGGGGGCCACGTGGTGGCTCCCGGCCACCGTAGGCGCGGGCCTGTGGACGGTGAGTAATGGGTTAGCTCACCGTCCGTCCGTCTTATGACGACAGGCCGTGTCGACGGCGCGTTCGTGTTCCACGCGCGCCTCAAAGAGATGTCAGCAACCAGGAAGGGGCCCGCAAGGGCCGATGCCTGCCGGGGCTGCGGGACTGTTCGAAAGAGATACCGTGGCCCTGGAACACAAAGGGCAATGAAGGAACATGGATGGGTTTTAGTCAGTAAGAGTCTGACACTCCCTCCCACTCCACCCAGAGCGGGAGAAGTCATTTGATGATTTCCCATCCGTAAAAAAAAAAATATCGCCACATCCTCCACATAGACGAACATGAAAAAATGCATACTACAGAGGATAACTCATAAAATACCTAAGCAAAGTTAATAACATATTTATGAGACCAACGAGCGAAATTCCTCTACCAAATGAAAAAGAATCACTTAAATCGGAAAAGCAATCACGGAAATGAAATCGTAGAACATACATGAAAAAGAAAAAGATGCTGGTGGAATACATAACCACCTCCTTTTTTAGAAGTCGGTTAAAAATATAACCCATTGGGTTTATTTGGTGGAAGTCCAATATTACTGCCTCGTAGGTCTAGTGGTCGCAAAGCGCTACTGTCGAGCGCAGGATCTTGGGTTCTATTTCCAGGTCTAGCAAAATAATATTTGGGTCTTCCATCAGGAATTAATTGCATCTCAATTGCAGCCTGCAGTCTTCCTTGGTGCCCGTTTCAAAGCAAATAGTATTGGCTAGCCTCTTCACATGGTATTCAAAATATAACTGTCGAAATGCGGGTGTACACCTCTGTTGAGTCCTTTGAGGATTACAAGCGTGATGTTATGAATCCGACACAACTTACCCAGCGGGGGTTATATCTGCAGATGTTTCCAGGATAATTTCTCCGGGAAAAAAAGAATATGACCGGATTTCGACTTGATGTCTCACGGTCCAAATACAATTTTTACTCTTACAGAAGTAAAAACAGTAGCACTGTCGAAAGGGCTCGTAACTAATGTATAATGCATACATAGGTGATGCAAAGCTTCCGTCGCAGGATGTGCGTATGGCCAGCGATCCAGCGATGCGTGGCCGCGCCAGGCTCGGTATATAAGGACAATGCTAATCCAATTTACTTCAGTTTACAGTTCAGTGAAAACCTGAAAATAGACAGACATGAAGTGTGCGGTAAGTTACAGTTTTGTTTTTGAAAATAGAATGTTGGTGTTCCGGAAATATGATTTTTGATAGAATTTTTTTATTCCATGCCACATCGAATTTATTGAATGTTTGTAAGCCTGAATTCTAAATTCCTTTTCAAAACTCAAGGAGGCTCGTATCCTGCTATTATTTCAGTGACCCTTTCAACGTTGTCACTAAGTCATAGTGACTGCAGTAGTTTTTAAAAATCGACACCCTAATGTAGTTTTTCATACAACACTGTTAAAGTTTCTTGATTGACTAATTTCCTGATTTTCCAGCAGTTTCCATAAAGTGGTGGTTTAATGGTGCTGTTTTCTGTCCACAGGTGGCATTAGTTCTCGCCCTGATCGGCTTGGCGGTGGCCAACCCTGTCCCATCGCTGGGACTGGGCCTCGGTAACTCCTCATTTAATTATAGACACTATTTGAACACTAAATCCAAGTCCATGCATAGAAAATTCCGTTAAGGTAAGCAGAAGTTCATTTTGCTTGCCCTTACACTTTCAAATTAGTTATTTTATAGCGTAGTATAGTCGTAGGTTCACACACAGGCAGGCGGTTTTCTTTGAGGAAGTTTAATCATCACTGCTCACAAAACTGTGAACAAAAATCGGAGAAATCGGCATGTCTTAGAACCGAAAATTCGTAAATATAGGACCCTTAACACACTCCCCTCAGAGCAGTAGGAACCTGCTATGCTGATCATTTTATATCGTTTAGTACATGTATAATATGTGACTGTCTACAGTATCAATGATTTATATCTTTGCTTTGCAAATTTATTGAAAAGTTGCAAAATTATTTCCTCTCAAATATTCTTGCATTACTCTAGTCTAGTCTAGTTCTGCCTTTAGTTAACATTTGATGACGCTCGCACAAGTAACAAGACACCACGCAACGCTTTATACACTACCCTACCAACTCTGCCTACTGAGCTAAAAATATCTGTGGACTTAGCCTATCCGCTTTTTGTCTGTCTTTATTGAGCGAAGACCGAAAACACAACATTAGTAGTTAGAGGTGGCCGACTGCAAAGGGCACAACTTCGGCGCGTTAATAATGATACCAGCCTATTATTGTCCCACTGCTGGGCAAAGGCCTCTTCTCGTACTGAGAAGGCACGAGCATTGATCATCACGCTTGCTCAAAACGGATTCAGACGCGATTTCAGGCTTATAATAATTATAAGTCCAGGTTTCTTCACGAAGTTCTCCTTCACCGATGTCTGTGATGTCCAAGATAAACTTAGCGTGTTCATATGAATTGAAAAATTCACATTGGTACTTGCCCGGATTACGGGATTAGAACCCACAACCTCATGCATGAGAGGTGAGGCCTTAACCTCTAGGTCATCTCGACATTTTGCATAATTTATTTCATCATCTCTGCTCTCAAAACAGTGAAGGAAAACATCGCAACAAAACCGGTATGTCACATAAACGAAAAACAAGATATGCACACATCTACTACAAATCCATATTAGGTCCGCGCGGCGGATTACGGCCAGCTCCTCCTACAAAGAGGAGGCATGTGGCCCAGCACTGGGTACCTACTGGGCTGATTGTGCTAATGGACATCATAACAAAAGTAACGTGTTCCTTGCGTTGCCGCATCGTATTCGCCTCTGAGTATTGTGTTTTCGTCCCAAATTGCCACAAAGACAGACCAGTCCATAGACCCAAAGATTCCAAATTTAAAAATCATTATTTTATTACCAGCCTCCCCCATCGTGCTCCCATCGTACTCCGTTAGCTCAAGCCTCATCAACCACGGAGTGACGATCCCGCGCGTGGTGTACTCTGCCCCAATCGTCCGCCATGTCGTCTCCGCCCCCATCGTCACCGCGCCCATCATCCGCACCCCCGTCATCGCAGCGCCGGTCAGCGTCGGCTGGGGAGGCCTCGGATGGGGTTCATCCCTCGGCGGCTGGGGCGGCGGCTGGGGCGGCTACGGCTACGGCAAAGGGCATTAAACCAAAGACACGAAATTATTTTCTTCAAAAAAGAATTCTCGTTCTGTTATAAAATGTTGCCACGTGTTAAAAACTTGGATGTCTATCATTTATTTTTGTATATAGTATTTTTGTTTTCATACTTTTCGTGTAAATATTGTAATAAAAAATTTCATAAGCTCTATTATTTGTTTTTTTTTTATTGCATGTGGAAATTGTAATAGTGGAATTGGAAATTGAGTTTTCTTAGTGAAACAGTTTCTATGCAGGTTCTACAAATGACTGCTACTGGGTTTTAGGTATGTTTTATAACTTAATTAATTATTTTAAAGATACCTTGTAAGTACTTCAGTGGCGAAGGTTCCATACAACTCGATTCCTACCGGCTTCCCTTTGACAAATGGCACAGTCAGTACTCTATAGACAAATAATATAATCACATTAAAGATATGTACTCCGGCTTACCTCTTACAAAAAATGACCCTTCGCTACTGAAGTACATACATTAGCTAACATACACTGCAGCGACATGTCCTGTCTTCAGTGCGTGTACAAAAATGATCTAAATTGAAACTTAATCGAAACATTGAAGGGAAACAGGATACATACATTCAGTTCAATGTAGTAATAAAGCGATTGTATGAAATACGTTACTCAAATTACAAAAACTTCCGTTAATTATTTAGTTATTGCCTAATTACTTTGCATGCCTACCTAGGTATGCTATTTGTACCTGTTAGTGCACCTTAAGTAATTCTTTTTAATTAAGCTCTCTCTTAGAGAGCTCGCGCACTTCGCGACCAAGTCGTGGTCGTGCCCGTAAAGTGCGCGAGATCTATCAGAGAGAGTTTAATGAAATCTCCTAGTCTCCTAGTATTTATTATGTAAGAACTAGCGCGAACGACGCGACGTCCTCCCTTCAATACCTTGATGGTCTCAACTCAAGTCCGACTGCCCATGGGTCCTGATTCGATTCCTAGGTCGAACAGGGGTTTAGTTCAGTTGATTTTTACTTTTATAGGAAGTTTACGGAAGCAATCGGAAATCCGGACTTGTGTCCTGCTTACGACAATAGGCTCGGGCGAGCCTATTGTCGTTGTTCTATTTCTATTTAACTAATTTTCGTCCTTTTAGTGGTTTAGATTCAGAAACAAAATGGTACGATGGCCATGCTGGAACATGGCGACCATGCTTCTTATAGTAATGAACTTAATGACGTACGTGTCGCCCCACGTAGAATATACTCTCGAGGATTTGTCGGAAGAAGGTAAGCCCACAACAAAATGTATGATTTTTGGTAGTGATAGAGGTCGATAAAAGATTAGGAATCAAATTAAAAACTGCCCATAAAAGTGGCTGGGGATAAACTTAAAAGATTTATGAAAGTAGCAACCGGGCAACCGGGGCTAAGGATGCTATTGTTGATGGTAATGTGCTTCCCTTTTACGTGCGGCTCTGGTCAAACTAAGGTGAAGACATTATAGTCGTAGGTGTGATGCGAATACGTGCGTCGGTTGTTTTAATGATTAGGAAGGCATACGACTATTCACTCCAGTTTGCACACCTCCTACATAAAAGTAAGGTAGTAGAAACAGCCAGCGAATCCGAATTTCATCCTGCAACCCGCTAGTGATTCGTTTCAGTTTAGCCAGAGTCTAAACGAAATGTGTCTGTACCTGCTACACCTCTCCCTAACCATTGTGTGGAATACGTGCAGGCATAAATTTCACTGCGCTGCTATGTAGGACGTGCACGGAGATTTTTGCCTCGTTACCTGCAGTTCATTTGTCTACCAGCAAGACATCCGTGCGTAGCGAGGCCGTACACTTTCATAGAAAGCAATGCCAGTGCATAGCTGAGCCGCGAGCTGTTTTGCAGCGGCTGATTTCTTTTGTTTTCACACATACCTACATAAACTAACGCCTTTTTCTCGTGGGGGTAAGCAGAACATACAGAAGTCCAGATGCTACGATCCTTACATACTCCTTTTTGCTTTGTCAATGTTCATCCATCTTATTTTTACATTCACTGAGTTAAATCAAGGTTTATTGATGCAACAACTTGAGAAGAAGTCGCTTCACAAAGACAAAAAGGTGTTTCACAAGAGACGTTACGCAGGCTTATCCATAGAGTACAATCCCAACCGTCGCGTGATGGAAGCCACTAAAAATGCAAATACGGTTACTCCTGAAACCAGTAAGATTTTTTTTCCGATATGTATTATTATATATTTATGAGCACCCAGTTTACTATGGTTTCATCAACCTGATACGGGCAGATTGCTTTTTAAACGTACGGGTCACACCCACAGTTGGCCGGTACCATTTTAAACGTGCCCTAAAAGCTTAGATCGATTTGAAATTTGTAAACCGACTGAGGGACCCCAAAGAATTAAAATTGACACAAATTTCGACTCTGAACGATTAGGTATATGAGACAGTCCCGCAACGCGCCCGCCCTTCACCACTTCCTACTGTAGCTG
Organism: Noctua pronuba; assembly: GCA_905220335.1. Lineage (NCBI taxonomy): Eukaryota > Metazoa > Arthropoda > Insecta > Lepidoptera > Noctuidae > Noctua > Noctua pronuba. The sequence goes on from LR999913.1 coordinate 15,200,982, forward strand.
GGAACAAGAAATACAACCGGAACAAACTCCCCAGCAACAATTCATATAAACAGTAACAAAATAAATCTTATCTCCTAGCAACACAATCCCACACGACAATGACCACCAAGCGCCTGGTCCTGGACCGTCGTTACCGTCGCATCTACAACCCTGATGAGGTGGCTACCATCGAGGAGTTCCCTTACATGGCTGCTCTGCTGGTCAACAACGAGCTCTGGTGCGGCGCCGTCATCATCGACACGGACAAGGTGCTCACTGCCGCTCATTGCTTGCAACTGTGAGTTAACAGTTTTACTTCAACTATTTTGAATGACAATCCTGTACATGGCTGCACTCCTGGTCAACAACGAACTCTGGCGCAGCGTCGTCATCATCGACAGGGACAGGGTGCTGAACACTGCCGCTCAGTGCTTGCAACTGTAAATTAACAGTTTTGCTTGAACGTTTTTGGTAGGCAAACAAGCCGAATGGGCCAAATGATGGGTACGGTCAACGCTACCGTCCATGAACATCTTCGATGCTTCTGGTATTACAAAATGTCCAGTTGCCATCCTGGAGGTAAAGTTCGATTGGAATGATGATGTGACTGTCATGTGCTTCAAATACATAATTTCGATTTGTAGGTCGCGGTTTCCCCTAAAAAGGAGAATAGCGTGAGAAGCGCCGTACGGAAATCAATCAATCACATTGATGGAACACATGTCGTGTCACTCGTCTCTCTTGTGATTGGTGAATCGTTCACATCACCTCTCAACTCCGCTCGTTTGCGCTTTCGCTTCGAATGATTGACCTCCTTCACAAAGAGCTATTCCTACGACTACTTCGTTAAACCTTAATAAAGAAATAAATATTATTATTATTATTCAATGAGGAAATAAGGAGTGCTTTGGAGGGTGCGATTCGGGAATATCGGTCCATACAACCCGACCTTAGGCCCCGCATACCTCGTTTGCCCATGCATAACAAAAATAGGGCGCTGGTGGCTGTTCTGGATTCTCACCGATGCTCACTCTATCTTGTATTTCGCGGCTGTAGCGGCGTGTCGTGTAGCTCACGTTAAATTTTCAGATGACAGAGCTACACGACCTTAACCAGCCATACCAACATGGCAGTACAGGATTGAACGACGTATTGGTGGGGCCAGAGCACTCATCGGCAAACTGATCTGCTTCAGGGAGGGCAATACTCGCCCTAGAGTGATGCGTTTTGTGAGGCGGGCGTTCTCGGGGACTGACATCAGTCCTCGAGACAACATGTCCCGTGTCACAGAGCGCATCGACTTCCTGAAGCAGAAAGTATATGCATGGGCAAACCGTATTCGTAGATATAAACGGCGGGTGGACCGATACACTCAGAATCGCACATTCCAAAGAGATGAAAGGTGGGTTTATAGGTCTTGGGAGCGACCGGACCAAGGTGTGGCTGACACACACCTGCCGGATGATGACGCCATGTGTTTGTTCAGGCGCAGCATCTGGTCGGTGCCTGTCGGCCATACCGAGGGTGAATGGACTCGGGAGGTCGAGCGAGCGTGCGATCCAGTACCAGAAATGGGGGCAATTACTATCAGCCCCCAAGATGTTGTTCGTGCAGTCCGTCCGTTGCCTAACTGGAAATCTCCAGAGCCGGGTGGGCTGCACAACTTCTGGATTAAATGGTTAACCAGGTAGCACGCTCGCTTGGCGACCCTGTTCCAGTCAGCCTCAGGGTCAGGGTTGCTTCCCGAGTTTCTGACAACAGGTATAACCCACCTGCTCCGGAAATCAGGTAGTACTGCGGGGCCCAAAAATTATAGACCAATCACTTGTTTACCAACGGTCTATAAAGTTCTTACATCCATTTTGAGAGCTAAAATCAACCAACATATTGATGGTAATTCTATCATCTCTGCCTCTCAGAATGGATATAGGAACGGGTCCCGCGGTACTAAGGTGCTACTCCTCATTGATATGGCCATTAGTCAACAGGTTCGCCGTTCCCGAAGGGATCTGTCTTCATGTTGGATAGACTATAAGAAGGCCTATGACTCGGTGCCACATACATGGCTCATGAGGGTGCTAGAGTTGTATAAAGTTGATGCAACTCTGCGCACCTTCCTGATGTCGTGTATGGGGCAATGGAGGACTGTCCTTCGCTATCCAGGATGTCGGCAAATCCAGAGAAATAGCGAACCGATAAGGATAGAGCGAGGTATATTTCAGGGCGATAGTTTGAGACCACTTTGGTTCTGCTTAGCCTTGAATCCTCTCAGCGCGCTGTTAGAGGATTCAGGTCTAGGCTATCGGTTGAGGAGAGAGGGTCAAGTTATATCTCACCTCCTTTACATGGATGACCTGAAACTCTTTGCCCCCAACGATTTGCTACTGATGGAGCTACTGAAGGTAACTGAAACTTTCAGTAGCGCCATCAGGATCGAATTTGGTGTCGACAAATGTGCGGTCATGCATGTAAAACGAGGGGAGATTGTGGAATCTGTGGGAATCCAGCTCTCAGGTTCCATACATCTTAGATCCCTCTCAGCAACCGAAACTTATAAGTATTTGGGTATGTCGGAAGCGCTGGGCATCAATGTTGCTGACATGAACCAATCGTTGAAGGAGCGCTTCTTTGGCCGCTTGAAAAAAGGATTTAATTGTCTTTTATCAGGCGGAAATAAGGTACGTGCCTTCAACGGTTGGGTCATGCCGGTTTTGATGTACTCTTTCGACATACTCAAATGGACTCAAACAGAACTAGACGCCCTGGTCCTATCCAGGGCGTCTAGTTCTGTTTCGGGTCCGTACACTGTTGACGACAAATCGAATGCATCACCCGCGTTCTTCGGTTATGAGACTTGTATCCCGCGGAGGTTATTGTGAAGGACGGTACGGTTGACATATGTCGGTCTTGCCACCGTCCAGGCGAATCAATCCGTCACATTATCTCCGGGTGTTCTCGTCTGGCTAACGGAGAGTACTTGCATAGACACAACCTTGTAGCCAGGATTATTCATCAGCAACTTGCTCTAAAATACAACCTTGTGGAATCGGAAGTGCCGTACTATAAGTATGTGCCCGACCCAGTTCTCGAAAATGGCTGTCACATTGTACTGGGATCGATCCATCATCGCTGACAGGACTATTGTAGCCAATAAGCCTGATATAGTGGTGGTGGATCGGTCAGAGCGGCGCGTAATAATTGTTGACATAACGGTCCCACATGATGAGAACCTCGTGAAAGCCGAGAAAGATAAGCAAATCAAGTATCTTGATTTAGCTCACGAGGTTGTCGACATGTGGGATGTGGACTCAGCGATCATTGTGCCGATAGTTGTATCAGCCCATGGCTTAACTGCCAAGAGCCTCGACCAATATCTGAGGAGGCTCTCGTTAGGCAGCTGGATCAAGGGCTTGATTCAGAAAGCGGTACCCTGGACACGGCTCGTATTGTTAGGAGGTTCCTCCCTCTGGAGCACTGACCGCCGGTAGCTTGGACCCTGTTCCCGATACCGGTAGGCTACAATTTTTTTATATTTTTAAATGTTTTTTATATTGTTTTTTCTAAGGAATATTTAATAATGTAATTGTATTTGTATAGAAATAAATAAAGGAAATAAATATTATCTTATCCACAGCCAATACAACAACCGTTTCTTCCGAGAATACGTGAAGATGCTAACAGTAAGAGTTGGCTCGACAAACGCCTCTTCAGGAGGCGAGTTGTTACGCGTGTCCGAGATCTTCTTCCACCCGAACTACAAGCCGGAAACCCTGGAGTTCAACTACGCAGTGCTAAAGATGCATAAGAACCTGACCTTAGGAAGGAAAGAACCAAGCATTGAAAAGATCAACTTCGCAAGGGATCAAGTTGTTCCCGTTGATAATCAAATCACGTTCCTTGGATGGGGTTCTGTTCTGGTAAGGGGTGGTTGTTGCTCCTTCAATAGATAGGTGTGTTCCGTGCTTGATTCCTAGATGCAGCTGGAGTAACGTGTTAATTGGTAGGTATTAAGCAAATCATAGCCAAGTAAAACATTTATTCACCAGGATATAGGAGTCTCCTAAGGCTCTATCTCCTATCTATCAGATCTCCTAGGCCTATAATGCCGTAGGTATCTATGTCATAATGGTGCAGAGTCGGGAGACATTGATAACTTTTTATCAAACTGTCGCGAAACATTAATCGTCTTTACTCTCGAGGGACTATTGATAAAACATAGAGACTAATAAATTACTCTCGCTGTCAATGGTGATGTTAAACCAAACTTGAATCATGACGAACCAGCAAGTATGTACGTGGTCCCCTCTATGGAATGTTGTTAATGTTACTTAACTGCCAAAAGAACCTCACTCTCAACCTCGCACTGAATTATATTGCTTTATTTCCAGGGCATTGATGGCGCTGGAGGACAAGTTCTGCTGCAAAAAGTCACGCTCCCGGTGTATGACACGTCAGATTGTCAAGAGGTTTACGGAAGGTGAGGTTCATCATGTGGAAAGGCTGCTTGGTTTTGTTTCCAAAAACGTTTTATCTAATCTAATCTGTCTTACAGATTCGTACGTTTATTTAACAGCTACCTGATAAATGTAAATACAGAAATTGAGGTTTGAGATATATTGTGACAAATATTAATTGAATTGTTCAATTTATTTTCTTATTTAATAACATAATTAGGTATGCATGATTTTCGAATATTTTAGTAAATAATTTGTAATCCTCAGCTAGATTTGCACACCATATTTGTACGCCTCCTGGCATAACATAGCGCTCTGTTCATCAAACATAAGATCTGTACTTTTATTACCTATGTTAACAAATAAATTATAATTAAGATTATTATGAAATATAAAATCGGATTAACTTAGTAGGTAACTAGGTAGGTAGGTACCTACATAATTACAGCCTCGTTTATTCTGTCCACAGAGATTTGGTGACCCGTACAAACTTCTGCGCAGGATTCATAACGCTACCGAAAAACGTCTGCAATGTAAGTTTTAAACTTGATTGAATATATTTAGGTACTCAGAAAGTTCTCACACTTTACAAGGCCTGTACTGTAATAAAGCTTAGTGCACATAAAAGCCGCATCGGGCCAGAGTGCATAGCACTTCAAAACAAGCGGTGCTCGCATGAAGTACCTATGCGATCTCCGATGGTTTCATACATAATGTATGAAAGAGAAGTAAGCAGGATTTTTGCAACGAGGCGGCCTGCCCTAACCTGCGACTGCTTCTTATATCCCGATATGTTTTGCGCTTGTACCCCTCCCCTACTACCACACCCTTCCGTTCCTTCCAGCACGATGCCGGCGGTCCAGCCGTCATGGATGGCAAGTTGGTCGGCGTGCTGTCGTTCTCGTCCAAACGCTGCGACCTGGCGGACCAGCCAGCTGTCTTCTCGAACGTAGGCACCATCGCTGCCTGGCTCGACAAGATTGGCGAGAAGAAGAAGGGGAGGTGGGTACCTAGTAATCGTTTTACAGTTATTTCATCTCGGACATCAACCTTATTTTAACAAGAATAAAGGTGAATGTGTTTTGACAGACTTGTCAGGGACTGTAACCCAGCATCAATCTTATCATGAGTAAAATAAAGATTAATATGATTTTGACAGACCTGTCAGTACATAGTACCTGTTACCCGACATCAACCTATTATAACACAAAAAAAAAAAAAAAAAAAGATCCGTGATTTCGACCGTGATGCAGTCAGACGTAAACCAATTGTGAAAAGACTGGAGGATGCTCGGCCCAGATCTACGGAGCAAACCTAGTTTGGCTCAGTCACACTTCAATCGAAAATCAACCTTATCTGTATAAAGATAATGTGCATATTCCTACAATTGGGATACCATACGAATAAGAACATTTTACAGGATGGTGGAAGGAGGGATACCGATGCGAAAACGGTTAGCACGTATTCAGTACATCATTCCGAGCCCCCTTGCTTAATTACTTGCCTAAGGACATAAAACAGCTGCTTTATAAAACCACCTTATTTAAAAATAAATTAAAAAGCTTCTTACTGGAAAAAATGTTTCTATTTCGTGGATGAATTCATGACTAACTGACATTGTCAAATTGTTGCAACTTTTGTTTTTCTTATGTAATGACTTAAATTACTTGTTGCTATGACATGATTTTTAATGGATTTTATGTACATACTTATTATAATTTTAATTTTTGACTTTGGATAATTTTTTATATTGTTTTTTTTTTCTTGTACGTGTAAATATTTCAATGAATTTTTATGTTGAGGATTTTTTATCGAGTAATGTTTTTTTTCTGTTTAATTAACAATTATTTTTTTATGTAACGCATTCAGACACAATGTAAATTGTCTATTGAATAAATGAAATGAATAAAATACATAGAAATTTTTCATCGCTTATTAAAAAAGAACGGCTGTTGCTTACATTTTGACCGTGTAGGTAGGTATTGAAACACCTGCTTTTTTTTTAAATTACCGATGAAAAATTTCTATGTTGGGGGCTCAGAATGATGTACTGAATACGTGGTAACCGTTTTCGCGGCGGTGTCCCTTCCACCCCGTACACAATCTTTATGCAAATAAGGTTCGGATAATTCACCAGTCAATCTTACTGCTATTATAATGCGAAACTTTGGATGGATGGATGTTGTTTGTTACTCAATCACGAAAGAACGGCTGAACGGATCTGTATGAAATTTGACACAGAGATAGATTATAGCCTGGAATAGCTCATAGGCTTTTTATACCGGAAGTAGGATCCTGTGGACTTTTCCCTTACTCCACGCGGGCGAAGCCGCAAGCATAAGCTAGTTTCACATGTTTGTATTACGGATGAGGGTCCCTCTATTATGGCACACAACGACAAATGAAAGTAGTGTTCCGTGGGAGTAGTGTTATAGAGCAGTCCTGTTTTGGGTAAGGGGCCTTCCGGGTTCCAGAGCGGCCATAGAACAAAGGTCTTAGACCGGCCGTGTGACTCTTACAATCGTAGCCAAGAAAGTAATGGTGCCTAATCGTGGACAAGATTGAGGTCAAGAGTAGGCCCATTTACCTAATATATAAAAAAGCAGATGGCATAGTTGCAGCCCACGGTAAAAAGGCTAAGTTTATGTATTTACGGGTGTCCTGTTGATTAATTACAGATTTTAAAAGTCTAGTTGAGTTAATGTATATAATTATACATAGAGCATTAAATAAGTTCTTTTTTTATTCCAGAACGTTGATGCTTCATTAGCAGCACGAAACGATGTCCGTAGAATATATGCTCAATCAGTGGATCCAATATATATCTTTAGCGACAATTTGGTTTTTATTTTATAAAAAGCTATGAAATCACCTGAAATGGTCATAATACAATAAAACAATTGTAACGTATACATTAACATTTATATTTCACTAATACTGTACAAGTGTACACACTCGCCACTATTCAAGAAAAGACCATTAGAATTAATTTTTAAAACTTTATATATTTTCTATTCAACATTTAACATTGAATAACATACAATAATTTTAGGTTATATGTTTTTTTGTGTTCATACACGGACCTTCGACCGTTTGGAATGATACCGAGCTGATCTCTTAACACGAAAGAATATTGAATGATTATTTTATAAACAGGGCGAAACCAAGCAATACTTGTATTTACAGCTAACGGCTATATGTCCCCGCGTTTTTTGCAGTAATCGCCATTTTGAGTGACCAGTAAAGTTGGTGAGGTTTCACACAAATCACAGGCCGATTTGTTTATCGAGACTTTTGTTATCAAAATAGACTGCAACTTTTTCTGTCAAAATGGATGTTTTTAATCACTATGGCCCCAAATCGATTTTGGATCGATTTTTGGCGCTTGATTTTCCCGCGTATTGAGACTGCCGCGCCTAAGTGCCTATCATTAACAGAAATACTTTAAAGATAAGAAGAACTAGATTGGTGATCGCAAAATGTTTAATACGCGACGAACGGATGTTACAAAGTATAGCGCATCTAAACGATGCGGTAGTTCGCGTGCAGTTCTGGCTTGATGTCGTACACCAGGCTGAGGATATCCCTGATCACCTGGAAACATTAAACACACGGTAAAGTGAGACTAGCAGAGTGAGGGTACACTTCCTTGAAATAAAGAAAATTCTGTTATATTTATTTCTTTTTAGCACATTCTATTAGATACACATAATATTCTTCAAAATAATACAAGGAAACAATCAGGAATTCCTTCCCATCTATTGCAGACTTTGAGAAAAGCGAACCCATAGTATGATTGTTAAAGCTCAAAGTGCTCTGGCAAGAAGAGATTGTTTCGATACCAATCTCTTTAATTCATTGTATGAAGACTTTATTTATTTATTTTGGATTACCAACAAGTCACATTACAAATACTAATATTATACAGCTGAAGAGTTTTGCTTGTTGGTTGAACGCGCTAATCTCAGGAACTGCTGGTTCGAATTGAAAAAATCTTTTAGTATTGGATACATTGATATATTAAAAAACCCTTTTCAGGGTTCCGTAGCCAAATGGAAAAAAACGGAACCCTTATAGATTCGTCATGTCTGTCTGTCCGTCTGTATGTCACAGCCACTTTATTCCGAAACTATTAGAACTACACAGTTGAAACTTGGTAGCTAGATGTATTCTACAAACCCCTTTACGATTTTTACACAATAATAAAAAAATTAAAAGATTAAGGCTCCCCATACTGAAACTAAAAAAATATTTTTCATCGGACCTATATGTGCGGTGTGTCTATTGATAGGTCTTTAAAAATGAGGTTCCTGAAACTATTTTTTCTCCAAGTCAATCGTTTGTAAGACAGACACTTCCAAAGTGGTAAAATGTGTGTCCCCCCCTCTATAATTTCTAAAGTAAGAAGAGGAAAATTAAGAAAAAATTTAGGATTGTAGAACATAAAAAAAACTTTATCGAAAATTAGTTTGAATAAGATTTGATGTAGTTTTTGAGATATGGGACTTTTTCACCAAACTGCAGCAGTAACTTTGTTTTTCATTGACATATTATGGAAAACAAATTTAGTTTTGCTTTTTGTTTGGTGCTACGGAACCCTGTGTGCTTGTGAGTACGACTCGCACTTGGCCGGTTTTTTAATATATCACCCGCAATACTCAGTTTATACTGAAGCTATTGCGGGTGGGTCTGCTTGTATATTGGGAAGGGACAAGGTATTTGGTTTGCTAGAACTAATAAACAAAGTACACATACCGCATCTTGCTGTGTTGCCACCATTCTGTTCATCTCTTCGATCTTGACCCTGGTCTCAGCTTCGATCTTAGCGGCGACACCTTCCCGGGACCCCATGTGCTGGAGAAAATCCATGATTTGGTTAATAGAGGGCCAACAATCACATCACTTTTTGAATGTCGAACCACATAACCATCGCCTAGTGGTTGAACTGGGGTTAAGAAGAGATGGAACAAGCTCCCCAGCAACACACATTGATGGCTTGAATGTTTCTCTGAAGGAGAATTGTTCTAAAATTGTATCATAGCTTATACAAACTTTTATAAAAAATGTCATAATGTTAAGTTAGTGCTAAACACCAAACTGTCTCATATTTTTAGGTAGATACAGATATCATCTAACAGCTGCGATTCATAATCAAATCTGTCAGACAACTCAGGGGAAAATTTAAAAAAAGTTTAACATTTTGCTACATAAAATCTTAACTCAATACTTTTCATGTAATACACCCAGTTTTTAATTTGAGTCTTTGATTAAAGAACTACTTAAACTCCTATTAATTTGCTGCGTAATCTAACATTGTCAAAACTTATGTAAAGTCAACAAGTTCTAAAGATAGGCAACCGCTAAATAGATAAGTCCAATATGCAGGGTGTAAGGAACACCAACACAAATGGTTATCTGGTATTCCGTACATCATTCTGAATTCACCACAAGGCAATTTTTATTTTGGTAAATTAAAAAAATAAAAGTGGAGGGGGTTCAGAATGACGTACTGAATATATGGTAATCGTTTGTGTCGATGATCCTTCCAATTTTGATTCTAGAACATTATTTTAAAGTCATGACTCTAATCCTATAATATTAACCGGACCAGAACCATCGAGAATTTTAAGATTTTTTACTTTTGATGCCCTTACCTTTGCCTCAAACTCTTGGAACGTGCTCTCACGTTCATTTTTGTACTTTTCAACCTCCTCATGGGCCTCTTCCTTGGCCTGCTTTAGGCGTCTTGCTTTCCCTGTAACACGAATTCATTAAATTAAACTATGCTATACAGCAGGTGGATTATGAAAATGAAAATTGTGCTTTAACATTATACAGGGTGTTTGGTAGATGGGTGCAAAGCCTGAAGGGGGTGATAACTTAGACCATTTAGAACTTATTAAGCTAAACTTGTCTTAGACGAAGTCTGTTCCTTGTATTTTTTTTTGGAAACTCTAAGGTTTTTAACAATAATACCCATTTTTTTTCAATTAATTGTTAATAGTGTCCAGTAAAACCTGTAATGTTATTATTTTTTATTTATGTAATGTGTGATTACTCAAACAAAATAATTCCCAAGCATCTGTGTCATCAGAGAAACATTCTACGCCATATTCAAGTTTGAGAAACTTTTAAAAATCAAGACAATGTTTTGTTTACGGCATAATAAAAAAATTAAAAAAATAGCCTCAGTTGTTCAAACCTTTTTAAAAACATGCTTGGTTATTGCCCTTTCTTTTGAGGTACTATTTACGCAGATGTCTCAGCAACTCTTGGAATTAGGATGTACAAAGCAAATTGAAGTCGAATATTTAATTTTTAAATAGACCAAAATAATGACATAGTTGCTTGGGAATTATTTTGTTTGAGTAATCACACATTACATAAATAAAAAATAATAACATAACAGGTTTTACTGGACACTATAAACAATTAATTGAAAAAAAATGGGTATTATTGTTAAAAACCATAGACTTTCAAAAAAAATACAAGGAGCAGACTTCGTCTAAGACAAGTTTAGCTTAATAAGTTCTAAATGGTCTAAGTTATCACCCCCTTCAGGCTTTGCACCCATCTACCAAACACCCTGTATAGCGAGTGTTCATAACTTAATTTTTAGGTTTTTTAGCTTGATTCAATTTTTTTGCACTATCCAAATGAGATCACCTGATGATGTAATGACAGATAACTGTTTACTTGCCATCAGCTGATCACATTTAGGACATAATGTTGTAAAACATGATCTAGAAAACGGTTAAAAAAAGGTTTGGTTTAGGCAAGGTTTTGGAAACTTATTGATCTTCCATTCGTAAAGATGGTGCTTTCATACCGTCAGTCTGTATTGTTTAGCGTAAACAATCATGAAAGATGCTTACTTTTTAATGTGAAAATTTAAGTAACTAGTAGCAACTTCAAACTCTTTTTAAATAAGCATAATAACTTGTCTCAAGTCTTAACTACCACAAAATTATAAGAAGTAGTTCCACCAACAATTTTGACTTAAATACATAAGTCTGGCTTCACAAATCTTCAAGGAACATGATGATGTCATAGGGACTATTGGAGGAAGCTTGGATAATTGCATGATAAGAATGAAAAAGATTGAATGATGGAAATAGCATGAATGTATCTTCAATTTTTTCTGTCCTTCAAGATTCTGATGTTGGTCGATTAAGATAAATGGTAGGTACGTCTGTGCACAATCTTTCATTAATTGAGGACAATGATTTACAGAAATACAGCAGCATTATTCTTGGTACCGACGTAACACTCAAAATGACTTTTAAATTAAGCAAAACCTCGTTTTATAAGACGATAAGAGCACAGAGATGCTGTTATCAATCGATTCAGGCATCAAGCTGCGGGTGGAAGGCAAAAATCATGTGATCACCGCCCTGAAGAAATACTCACCACTTGTAAAACGTGATTACAACACAATTCCTTCTATTTGCACCTTGATTACACACGGAATACGGTAATTATTTATGATAGCAACTTGGTATAGCCACTTCTAAGATGGGAAGGTACAAACAAGGCCAAAATTGTAAAATATGCAGTACCTATCTTCTGTACTTTAAAAATAAACTTACGCTTCCTCGCCTCTGCGACCTTTTCGGCAGCCCGCTTTTCAGCCGCCAACAATTGCTGGATTCCCTGTGTCTGACTCGCCATTTCTGATACACACAAAAACTATGTCGAGCGAGAATCAGGACCAAGACACAAATCAATAGGTGCAGCGCAGTAGATGGTCGTCACGAAAGTCATATGATTACTTTAGTTCCACCATTTTGTCACAATTGGCGCTGTCAGCGGCTCGTGCTTTTGTTCTTCTGCGTGGAACGGAACTCTATGTTTTCGACGACTAGAAATGTTTGAAAGGGAAATACATCCATCATTGTTTTTGATTCCTGGAATGGTTATTATTAAATGTTTAAAAATAATCAAGTAGGCCTGGATGAAATTTTCTTATACAAAATATGTCAATCAAAAAAATGTTTGATGTAAACTACTAGCTTATGATGAAACGTTAATGACGTGTTGTTAGTTGAAGTACTTGGTTAAAAACTAGATGGCGGTGTAAATTAAAAAATAGGGTATAATTTGTATTTTTTTATAAACTCAAAATTATGTTTGAAGTCTACTGATGAATATGTTTCAACTGTATATTAATGTACTGGGAACTTATTAGATAATCCAAAGTTGTCTATTATCAAATCTCGTCTATTTTGTCAGTGGTAGGAAATTGACATATTGCAGCGCGGCAAATTCAAATATGTCAATTTTGCGTAGTCCAAAGCTGTCATCATAATTTTTACTATAAAATAACCTTTTCTTCACACACAAATAGTTGTTTTCATCTATTTCATTAATCAGGTTGAAATGATCATAACCTTGAGAAACTACTTTCCTTGCTTCCACCCAACCAAATAACAACAAACATTATTATTATTACGAATAAAGAAATTCGTGACAATAACTAGTTGAGCGCTTTGCTAATAGTTCTGTCTCTCTTTACATACCGCGCTCGAGCGAAACAAAATATCAATTCAGTGCGAGTACCAACGACCAAAGTTCTACTAAATCGCATAGCGTATCGTACATCGATGTATAGGTTGGCTTCACCTTGTTGAAAAAGCGGTGTTAAAGCAGTGATGAATGCTGAATAAACACGGGCTATTTACATAGATCAGCATCAAAGTACAGAGTCTGCGCCCCCCGCGTTAGGTACGTCACTGTTTTCTTTATCATTTCGGAGGCAAACTTAACGTAGTATGGCCGTGGTCTGGAAGTATTCACAGTTTTACTTCCACAAAGAATACGCGATAAACATTGCGCAGAGCGAATTAAGAAAGACATTTTTAAATAAATTCTTTACGCGAGTGAGATAAACATTGTTGACAAAGTGTTATACCTCGGAATTAATATAACGCTAAAACAACTCGACCTCTTTTACAGTCTAATTTTATTTGGTTTTCTTCAATATTTTTGACAAAATGTGGTTAGTTAGCCAGCCAAATTCTGTGATTTTGGAAGTCAAAGTGGAACCCAATGCAATTGGACAGGACTGCCTTGAAAAGGTAAGAATGCATAACTATTACAACATAATATTTCGATTTTCTGTAACTTTGAAGCGTTTATTTTTACAGAATTTCAGTTGTTTACAAACTAAACAAGAACTTTTTCTTCATTGTTTACAATAATATTTCAGGTTGTGAACAAAGAAATAGCCATAAGTGACTGATTCTAGCCAAAAAACGCCAAAATTGTATTAAGAGCAGCATGTTTTGCAGACGTAACGTTATTGTTTTAACATATGGCTGAATTATCCGACTATAATAAGTCCTATTATATCCTTAAGGTAACAATACGATTGGTTAACTAATTCAACATTAATATTTTAACAAAAGCATTGTTCGAGACACGTTTGCTCGCCGACGGCGACGTCAGTTTACCTTGCGGACTTTGGACCCGGCAAATGGCATTCTACTACACGTTTTACCTTCGTGATAGCGACGAAATGCAATAAACGCTTTCATTCTTATATTATTATCGTTTATTTCAAAAGACACAATGTGTTAAGGTGGTCATGGTTTATTACAAATAATTTTTATTCATTTACATACTTTACGTGTTTTTTTTTATAATTCCATTTGTTCAAATCTTTTTTGTTCGATTTGCTGCCAGAAAGTTTGTTTCGTTTCGCAAAGTACTGGCTGGTTTCCAGCCAATAAGTTTGATGCATTTAGAGATTGCCCTTAACTGCCTCATTAAGGTGGAAGCGCCAGGGTAGCCCGCGAAATTCAAATTTTCTTACGTTTTTTGCAGTTTGCAGGTCAGTATCAGGTTGCATGTTGATGAAAAATGAGTCGCGTTAGTAACACGTATGTAGTTATGGAATTATAATCATTAAAATCACCAGTACAACCCTCTAACTTAATTCAACCCCATTGAATGTATTTTTCATGAAATAGTTATTGAATAGGATTAAATGAACTTTTCATCAACATACAATCTGAAACTGACCTGCAAATTGCAAAAAACCCACCTTAATGTTTTGTTTTGTGATTCAACGGAGGCAAAGGATATCTGCCAAATGTTGCAATAGAGCATAGCAACAAGCTGAAAACAGACTTGTAACATTAAGTAGCGATTGCACAAACTGAATTTATGTCTGAGGCTGGAACTAATAGGCTTTTGTTCTTTATGCCAATGACAAAATAGATATAAAGTCTATAAAGACGAGTTCACATTAGTTCTTACCCACCTCTACTTCTACACCAACTTTATGCTATCAATCTGAAATTCCAACTCCTGGAAGTAGGTTCCGCATGCCCTAGGAGGTAGGTACCAGTATGTAGGTAGGGCTGTTGTGATAACGAGTGCCATTTTACGCCTTCTTGTTAAATAATTTGGAATTTAAATTGAGTAGGTACCTAAGTATCCAAAACTTCAAATGATTACTATTGACTTAGAAAACGTGCAAATAAATCCATTATAGCGCCTATGAATATATAATGTATAAATAATACTCATACTCAGCCATCCACTCGTCGTGAGTCTCGTCACGTAAGAAACTTACTCATACTTATAAATACAACAGTGGATGGTAAGAGCACTGACCTACAAATCCTACAATTTACCAAGTTAAAAGGATTGACGTCATCAGGCCGCAACTGACTGCAATTGAAATTCCTGTTTGTAAAAAAAAACCCCTAAAATAGTCATCCATACAGACAAAAAAAAACATGCCCCGGGACAAATCTAACCTATTCAGCAATTTTGAACAGTCTGTCATTCTTTCGTAGAATTCAAGTCCCGATTCGCTTGTAATAATTACAATTACTTACCTATAAAATAATCAATGCATGGTAACTACAATAATTAAATAATATCATGGTAGGTTATCATATATCATAGCTTAGATATTATGTACTCAGACTTAAAGCCAATTCTATATGTAATTTCCGTTTTTTTTATAACGAAACGAAACAATCTTGCAAAGCCTCATGTAAAATAGATCGTAACACGATAACTGTACACCTACACTACAGGCAAGATAAACCACCGATGAAGTAAAAATGATGACTCAATCAAAATACATCTCCAAACAAATCATGAAGTCGTTACACGTCGTTCACGCGGACCGCGGTTCCACCGCGCACCGGTGATTGTGGGCTCGAGTCCAAAGTCCACTGTTTGAACAACAGCTGTGAACTCTCTACCGTGCGCAGACGCACGTGCACGGAGCGTGATTACTACCTAAAAACTGAATCTCAACCTTGTTGCTTGCCACAAGAGTCTTTTTTACAGTGCACCGCGTTCTATTTTCACATGACGAATTAGATTCGGCGTTTTTAGTTGAATTTAATCTGTGAACCTTTGGACTCTCAATGTAGAGGGTATTGTGTGTGTAAATTGTCCAGACTAGGGGTCAATTGCACAGATCAAGTAACTGAAAATGCTCAACCATTTTGTTAACATTTTCTTGCAAATACTTGAGCAATAGAGGCGTTTATAGAAAGTATCTAATAAATACAACATGTAATCCTTGAATCACAGTAAACCAATACTAATTAGCAATCTCAAAACTTGCACGACAATTTCATTTTTAACAATAATCAAGTCAAACTGAACTGAGCTTTATATCTTCCTCACTAAAGTATGTAACTCCCTGAAAGATGAAAAGCCCCGTACAGCAGAATCATCGGGTACAAACTCCAACGGTTAGGTATATTTAACTTTGTCTCACCACGTGGTGGCTTATTAGTTTATTACTCACTAAAGAGGTTAATTGGCTGATCTGTTATTTTTACAATCTACTTGGGACTTTATATGAGTTTATATTTATAAGGATTCGAAAGAAAAGTCAATGAATTTTATAGTTTTATTCAGTTCAGATAGGGTTTCTTAGCCTAGAATCATAAGCGCTGTTAAATAGACCAGAAAACCTCAATATTAAAGCTCCAAACAAGTTCAAGATTACTTTTGTCGGTTTATAGCATTATTGTTGGACATTGTTCTAATGAGTGCGCTTCAAGGCAAAAAACATAAAAACTACACAAAGTTGCAACCTAGCTAACACGGCTGACGGCATAAAGATTACGATCACAATGAATTTTTGCCATCCAAAAAAGTAAAAATGGCGATTTTCCTGTACTTAGACAATACTTAAAAGCAAATAGGTATATTAGTCGTCGCGTCGCGCGTCGCCGGAAAGACTAGACTATTGTGTTCGGAAAAATGTACATAGCAATTCGATTTTGGTATACTCTCACGTTTTGAAACGTGTGTTTTCGGATCGCCTAATTACTTACCACAATAATATAATTATAAACCAAATGGATATCCATTCGATAGCAGTAGAATATTCCAATAGGAGTGAAAAATTAAGCGAAACGGTTATTTTTCGCAATACAATCAAACGAATGACTGTAAAAACTATTTTCTACGCTGAATTGCTAATTTCTGGGAATGGAGTTAACAAATAACAATTAAGCAACTTGTGAAGACGTTAATGATGGTAAATCTTTTGACCTAGCAACATTGCAAAATGTGCACTTCGCACTCATCAAAACTCAAATTGGCCTACTTAGCTTTAACGACTAATTTCAACCAACAATTCAGACCAAATAGTTGGCGCAAACGTTTTGCTTCCAATGTTGAACTTTCCAATTGGTACGGTGGACTTTGTTCCCTGACGTCATCAACGGCCTCCGTTGTGTAACAGTCTCATTGTTTGTCACAATATCCTCTAGCTGGTAGTTTATGTTTCACTGGCCGTGTTATTGGTTTACCTATATCGTGAACAATAAGGACTGTTCGACTGTTCGTGTGTCATTTCTATTATCATTGGATTCTTGTTCTGCTGTCTCTTGCTTTCACTCCAATCTTGTTTAATGGACGAAATTATAGTCTCGAATATTTCCAGAAGTTGTAGTTTTTTGTATTGCGCAATATTAAACTAGTCTTTTGACAAACTGAATGTACTCATCCTCTCATTACCAATTCTGTAAGTCTTTATTTGCTTCCAAAATTGTTATTTAAACACATACGATATCTCTCCGGTCTGAATAGATATTATGTTCTTCATTGTTTAGAATATAATGTATTCCAATAATTAAATTATTACTAGCGTGTATCTTTGTTCAACTACAAAGGTATGATTAATTGCCCCGAGACGAATACAGAGCGAACATTGTAATCCGAAAACAATGGTCCATGGCACGATGTGCCGTGACTCTTTAATTAGATGGGATACTTACATTTTAGTCATCCAGATACGCAAATACAGACTTGACAATATTAAAGACTCAACAAAATGCAATAGTTTTCAATTCCACATACCTATAAGTTTTTATCACAACCGGACTAAAAATATTCGCCACATCTGTTTGCAATCGTTTGTTTGGTCCAGACCCCAGATGTGGCAAGGATACATGACACATTGCTCAACCCTCATCTGCTAAAAACCCATTACGAGATCCAGGCCATATTGATTGTTCTGCACGGTTAGAAGCCTCTTGAGATGCAATCAAAGACATTCAAATATAACTAGCTAATTTTAAATCTCTTTGGATGCAATTGAACTTACGTATCGGGATTTCCGGATGAATCATAAATGCAATAAATGTTCTCCTTTCAAGGAGTCATTTTCAACAAAACCTCAGAGTAAAACTATTGATTATAGAGCATTAGCACCGGCAAAAATAAGGCCGTTCGAGTATGCGAAGATAATAGCAATGTGAGCCAAGGTTTGCAATCACGGCGGTACAACGTGCACCCGTTTGCTGCTACGATGTTAATTACCTGACCTTAAGAATGAATAAATGTAGCTGGAATCCGGGTTCTAACGTATAGCTAATACAAATATTGGAATTGCAAATGTGACTCTTGTTGCTGATAATTAATAGTCAATCTTATATTCGTATAGGGAATACTCAAAATTATGAAGAAACTTGTACTCATGTTAGTTGTTATGCTTCTATAAGATACAGAAGTAGCAAACCATAAGATGTTAAATGTCAAGGAATCATGTTATAGTTAAAAGTCATGCTTGCTAACACTCAAGTACAATATCCAATAATAATCATAATTAAGGACATTATCTAGGTGAAATGTTTTCAGTACACGATTGATAGCGAAATGAAGCGATTAAATCGAAATGGATCGATCCTTGTCACAGATACTTCTGATGTTTTTGAAAACAAAATTGCTTTGACTGATTAGAGCGGTATAATCAATGCGTATTAAGTTTCTTAGTACTTATGCTTTTGAAAAACATCTGTGATCGGTTTGGAGAATTAAAAACATCGTTCTATTTAAGTCGATCGGCTATCTAACTACGCACTTAAAAAAAATCTGCTTACCTATCTAGGTAAAGTGGGTGTGGTAGTGTTACCCCTGTAATCAATCAAACATTCGAATATCACGTCTTTTTTATCCGATTAAAATTCAGTACCTAAGTACTCATTATAAAACCATGATCATTAAAAAACCTTTAAGTTACTCCAGCCTTCATTAATCGATTTACCTATAATCGTATAATTATGCTATAGAAGGTTACTGACTCGTGGGAAAACCCTTTGACCGAAAAGGTCTCAATAAATCTGATGACGTCCGTACTTAAGATTGTTTAAACAGTTCCTGGTCAAAGTTCTCTTCGATCGATCATTATCTAATTTCTCACCAGCTTTAATGATAGTAGAATGGTGATTAAAAACCCAACTGATTCATCTAGTTTGCAAGTGACAATGCTATATTAAGTCCGACTTGATTGAGCTAATTATAACAGTACTTATAATAAGTACGCAACAGAGCATAAATTATCATTGAAATAACAATGCATTTAACATAGTAATATCATGCCCATTAGTGTCATCATAACATGTTTTAATGGTCATATAAATAGGTATCCTTTCACCACTCGTCACTTACCTTATCATTTCTAAACAAAACTTGACAGTTTATATAAAATATTGGCATATTATTACCGTCATTAATAATAACTAAGTAACTAAGAGATAATAAACGTCACTAAACATGAAACAATTTACGCTGAACCCTGATAGCCTTACTTCCGAAGATCACTGAGAAGTAAGCTGGTAATCTATAACTACCTACTGCAGATAAAGTTTGCAGTTCTGATGTAAACTAACGTTTTTATATCGATTACATGCTTCAGATAACATTTGGTAAAGATAAGAGAGATCAAAAGGGTATCGCAATTACCATGACTCTGAAAGATGTATTGCCTTTTGATATTTTTTTGATAATTTCGTCACTTAAATTTTGATAATTGACTGATTAGCCCGAAATTTAAGTTACATGTGTAACACTTTAAGATAAGGAACACGTTTTGAAATATTAAATAACAATTTTTAAAAAATCCAAGGATTTTCTGTATTCACGTAACATTTTCCAAGCCTTCTTCAGTACAATTGAAGCTTCTCTTCCGCTTTCCTTCCTAGCTATAATCCATAGCCAGTTACCACCCATGTATGGGATTCTCTAACGGACTGTCCTATCCGACCATGACTCAAGCATTTACCTCTATCTTATACTATCAGTACTATGATGATAGATTTGACAGTATTATCAGTTCAAACCTACAAAACATGAATTTTCCATAATTGTACTACTATATCAGGGTGTTTCCTCTGAATTATGTGTAGATTTAAGGACAAGATAATTATCCAACAAACTCTTCGTACTTGCTCGGTGTTGATTAAACACATCGTATTTTTATTTGTTTGCATTATAATATCCGTCTTCAACACTTTCCAATGACTTCTAAATAAAACTGGTTTTTGGATATAATGTTTGATATGCGAATCTAACGGCGTAGTTTGGATAACCTTCAAAAGTTATTGCAATTTAAATGTGGTCACTTTGTTTTATAAACATTATTCAAGCCTGCCCTAGCCCAGGTTTTGGTAGCACGTAATAGGCGATCATTTTCCGAATGCATTTTGTTAGATTGTCCTTGATTTAAATTCCAGACATTCAAATGTCAAAGCTACAAAACTACGATATAGTTCATCACACATTAAATCATTCAGAGATCCAAAATCAAACAAATGCGTAGTAAAGCCGAAACCGTTGGTAGATTTGTGATCATCCACAGATAGCTTGGTCTTATTCCAGCAAGCAACTAGTTTATTCTCGTCTGATCTTTATCTGCGCCTGGATACTGGCACTGAATGGGTAATTTGTTACGCCCCGTATTAACAACTAATCCGATCTTAATCAGACTGTACTCTGTACACACTTAATCGTCGTTTCAATAAAATTATCGTTCATTGCTTGTCCTGATAAAAACCGGATCTCATGTCTACATACATGTGATTACAAAGTCATTTTAATGTCATGACTTTAGAGGGCAAAGGTTTCATCAGATAACGTATCAAATGAACTCACATAAAAAAATATGTGTTCACTGACCTGTGTTTCTTTTATCGTCAAAAAATAGAAATGATAACCTAGAATTAGAAACATTGCTCTAGAAGGACTTTGTAAAGATATGACAAAAGCTTATGATATTGTTGTTACTTAAAATTTTGTGTTCGTTTGAGAGCACGTGGTGGTCGCGTGCAGTTTCCACCTCGGTAACGTCCGTGGTCGAATAGGTAAGCTAGTGGGGAGTGCATAAGTGATCGTCAATCGTCACTGTTACAACTGAAGCTACTTAGCGGGGCAAGCCTAGGCGTAGCACTGGGCCCGCTATTGCTCATATTGTTATGTTAATTGCTTGGCCTTTTCTGTAAACTGGAATGGTGATGTCAAGGGACACACGCGGCAATGTTTAAAGTACAGTAAAAATGATTGAAACATTGTCGATAAATAAAAGTGGAGGCTAAACATGCCCGCGATAAAAGTAATTATGTCAAGTATTTGAGTACTTTATAAGTCAAAATTTTGGCAAATACCCATGTGCAAATTGGGCCGACTATCACACGAAAACAGCGTGAACCGAATTAACCGATGTAGTACAAGAACGAATTTCACAATACGTTAACTGCACAATATGATATCTATAACTGATGTATCCATCAATTAAACATAATGTAGTGTTACAACCTCATTGGAAAAGTTCAAAAGGCGCAACGTGGTGGCTAGCAAGTGGGTCGACCACTTGAACTCGGCTGTTTAAATGTTTACCGAAGAAACTATGCAGTTGTAATCAAATTATATTTGTCCACCGGTGGGGCCAGTAAAGTTAATTTTGACAAGGTGTTTTAACAGTATAAAAAATCAATTAGGTGGTTATCATTTCGTGGTTGTAATATTAAACCCTTATTAACCCTCTCACAGACAGCCCAGTTTAACTAGAACAAATTAAAATCCTTTACGTTTCCTAGTCAATCATTACAACGCAATATATCCTACAGAAATAACTGTAATTAAAAGTTAAAATATGGCAGAAAATTATATGCTTAAAATTCCTGGCTCAAGCTAACAAGAGCCAATATGGCTAAGGAATGGTCTTTGACACGCAAGAGCAGAAGGAGCCAATTATAAACAGTCCTAGCTGGAATCGTAATTATTTGACAGCCACTGTAAGTGTAGCAAGGCTCTGCATCATCAATTCATCGAATTCTGAAGGATTTTCACTTCACTTCGGTCATTTACTTCAAAGAGAAGCTAATTATGATCGCGCCAATTCGTTTTTAATGTGCGCGCCCAAGTTCTTCTCTTTACAACTCCTCACGTACTAAAAAATAAACACTCATTACGATAAAGACGTCTGCACTATTTAGTCTTTCACCATTTGTTTAGAACTACCAGTTATGAATAATTGCCGTTTCAATAGTTCATCAGAAAGTCATTAGTATTTTCATAAAAATACAAGTTTTTTTCCAAACATGCATTTGTGCTGAGGCGCTCTATTGTCAATTGCAGTTTTGAAAATGAACCTATACTAATAACAATACTTGATTCCAAATGCACTTATCTTGGTGGTTAGCAGATTTTGTCAATGGTCCATTTATTCACTTTCGATAGTAGTGACGGCTTACGACTTTTTCCACTATAGGATTGCTAAATATTTTGCCGGTGTTATTGCATCACGTATTGGCAATGCAATCTGCTCATATACTCATGCATTTTATATGCCAAAAGAATCTTTGATATTCTTAGACATTGAAGGTCCAGATTCACCGAAATATCTTCTATCTTTGGTATTGCTTGAACCTTTGATCGTTAAAGACAAGCGCCAGATTGTAAATCAAATGTATCTTCTTCATAGTGACATAATTCGGTGTGTTGAGTCTATTTGCACGGGCCAGTCGTTCAAAACCTTGTGCTGAATTTCAGGAACAATGCGAGACTAAAGTACAATCAGTACAATGTTGTAGCGTCTCGTTTTCGGTTACGTGGGAGATCCCACGACTCGTCGTCACGTCGTTCACGCTCAGCCCGCGTGCTTCGTTGGAAACCATCCAAACTTTCTGGTAAACTCAGTGATTGAACTTGAGATCTGTTCGCAGTTTAAGTTATATTCGGAAAAATATTTACACAATGATTCTTTATATGACTTGCGGTATTGGAAGGTGAGTGCTGACTGAATGGATACGGATACTCTGCTTTTTCTGGAAGGTCTTCTTCAAAGGTTAAAATAAGCGAAAGTTCATTATCATAATTTATTATTTTAATTAGTGTGATTCTTGTTTTACAACTATTTTCTCTCTTAATTCATAAGTTGAACTTCAACACATTCCACCATAGGAACAGCCCGTGTGGGTTACAATTCCGTATTGAATCAATGAAACACAATTTTAAAAATAAAACTCCACTGACAGGGATTCGAAAAATATTTGAATTTTGGCGCTCCTCCAAAATATTTTTCCCTATTCGGTGTTTGCCCGCTCAGTCAGATTTTTTAACCTTCTATTTATAATACAAGGTTATGCGCTATTCGATAGGTCAAATAAGTTTTTTGGAAAATAACGAATCGCTTTGTTTGGCTTCATAATCGAGCCATATACCGATAAATGTAGTTAGTGATTGTTCAGAAATGAGGAAAATTGGGAATCGATGTTGAAGTCCCTGTTTTGAAAACAATAGTACAGACGCCAGCACATCAAGCTACTACAATCTGTCAAATTTCTTTTATACATTTTCAACTTTATCGCTGAAGTATTAGGTTCAAGGTTGTTCGGGAAAATTTGACAGTTTCGGGTAGCTTGAGCGTCCGTACCATGTGAACATAAATAAGTGTAGGTAACACGTTTATTAAAAATACTAAAACAGTGGTAGATATCACATTCAACCCACTTTCTGCTCGTCCAAAGAAAATTTTCTGTGTCAAATGATGTGAGACTTTTATTGCGTCTTCCCACTTTACAGAGGATTTCCAAAACACCCTTATCTCATACTCTTACATCTCCACAAAAGTATAATCATTTGAACACTTCAGTGAAGGTGACCCGAATTGTAAAACCGTCAGTTTTTATAGCATCTATCTAATGTAAGATGACGAGTACCTAGCAACCGGTTGTGGCCCGTTCAAAGGTCGGACTTTAACCGCCAGAGGCACCTCAAGAGGCAAGATGGACGCTAGTACTATTAAGGATATGTTAATAACTTTTTATGTGGGAGTGACTAATAAGTAACTACCTGGCTTGTTTGACAAGATAATGGCTTTTAGTGAAAACCCATAATCTTTAGCAGAACTTTTATTTTTGCTGTAGCTAAGTGCAAAAATTAAACGCAGTAGCTTAGATTAGGTAAGTTCTAAAGTAAAGACGCAAAACCAGAGTGTATGTTCTCAAAGATAAATAAATCCAACGAAGCATCGAAACGGTAGTAGCTCTTGCTTGCAAAATTTTCGCAAATTCACTTTTTATCGCTCGTTGAGTCGTTGCTACCCGGTTTATATTGATAACCTCTATCTTGTGACGTCACATCTATAGGGATTATGTATCAGCGAAAATAAATAGAAATGGATGGATTTTGGTATAATCTTAGATTATTGAACTAGGTAGGTCTTTAAGGAGTGCGTTGTGCGCAGTTACTATAATAATCAATGTCGAATGAAATGTTATTGCGCGTTTGAAGCTTTTCTGTTACCTTGACGATTGCTGTGTGCGAAACTCACTTTGTTTTCACATCAGTATTGAGTTCTAAAATCTGTTTTATATACTTATCTTGAAACGTTTTTCTGAGTTCTCAGCAATGCTTTGTTTCACTGTTTTATTATTGATAGTCTATTTTTACATTTATTTCGATGTTTGTCTTACACAGCGATATGCTTTACATGTATTTGTGCAAACAAGATAAAAATTATCTTGTGCTGATTCTTTTATTACCTGCTGTTTTCATGATGGCAAGGTTCTGAAAATTTTATTAAATTTGCACACAAAGCAAAATTATAATTTCAATGTAAAATTACTGTCCGACCAGTCCGACACCAAATTCAAAATACCTACCTAGGCTTAAACTGGAGCGTGAACGAAACGTAATAAGTTCTTTGTTATCTGTTAGGTACTCCCAATTTGCAACGGCGGAAATTGATCTGTTTCTACTTACTAAATTAAATAGATCAGGTTTATCTAATAATAAAAACAATAAGTAGGTAACCTACGTATAATATGTAGGAAGGCGTGTCGTGGAACCGGTGTCGGGTGTAATAATTTGAAAAGAATATAGAATAGGTGACTTCAAGAATCAAGATGGCCGTCGTGTTTTGCGCGCGAAAACACGTCGCCGTAAAGGACGGCAATAAAATGCGTAATCTATGCGCTTATTGCTATGTAAATGGTGAAGTAAAGTCGGTAAACGGTCTGGCTCGGACTTACTTTGTGTTTTGAGCACATATTTACTTGTAGATTATAGCGCAGATATTTTCGTCCACCTATAAGGTATTTTTTCATGGCAAACTCCTGAAGTAACTGAAAATGCCACCGAATAACCACAAAGCTCAATACTATCGGAACTAAGATCAATAGTTACACGATCAGCTGAAACTGAAAATTCCCATGAAGTGTACGATTACATTAACGAGTTTCCCAACTCGCAGGTCTTTGACTCGGACATTAAGTGGACATTTCGCGTAGATATCACTCATTCACTAGGTAGCACCGAATGGAACTGACTGCCGATTCCTTTACCTACACTCGTTTATGACGCTAGGAGTACTGAAAGAATTAGGTAATACTACCAATCGTTCAAGAAATTACCTGTTGAGAATGACAGATATTAAAACTACAAGTAAACAAAGAAAAATAAAATATTTCTGGCTAGAAAATACAAAATGAAGTATTGGCGCCAAGGCAATATTTTGTCTTTCTTTAAGTCTGTTTAAAATGCATGTTGATCATCATAGCTAAAAATAATATGCAACCCACGTATAAAAGTGACCCTTTAACATTGAAATGAAATAACTCGTTTTCGAAATTTGTTTTTCAAATATAGCGTTTTCTTGTCAATCCGGCTTATTATTAAAAAGGCAAATATAAAATTCATTCCACAGACGACGAATGTAACATGAACCTTCTAATTCCTAAAAGGATATACCGAGATATAATAAGAGTACATAATACAATATGAAAATACAATACAATACATGAAAATACAAGATAGACAAAGTTTTTTAAAATGTAGGCAGAAGTAATCATCCTTATCCTTGATTACTAATATTATAAATGCGAAAGTAAGTTTGTTTGTTTGTTACCTTTTCACGCCTAAACCACTGAACCGATCATGCTGAAATTTTGCGTATACGTTTTCAGGTGTACAGAAACGAATATAGGGTGCCTTTCATCCCGAAAAAAACTATTGTGCCCGAGGAAAAAAACAATAACGTTCTTATGATAATACATGGCGCCACGTGTCTTTCGAATCATGATTGAATTATATTATTACAAGCTGAGTACAACTCGAAATGATTGTCAAATTCTAAATTAATGCAAGCGAAGCAGCGGGCAAAAGCTAGTATAAAATAATTGATACAGAAGACATGGAACACAATCTGATTTTCTTTCATACTACCAACTTCTAAGATTTGCTAAGGATGGCATGCTGCCAATATCCCTTCAGCTATTACGTGATATAGCTGTGCAGGCATGTACTGTAGTGAAAGTATCATTAAAATCCGTTCAGTACATTTTCAATGATGGTACACGAAGACTGATTTCACCTGCAGCTACTGTGGCTGGAATTATTTTTCCAACTTCTTAGAATTTATAAATCTGCATTGCTGAAAGAGTAGAATCATCATCATCGGCTTTAATGGCCTTTGTTTAAAATGAGTCATCAATCGTAACTTCTTTGCTCATTTCAATTATTTTAATCTTCTTGCCATCTGCTGCAAGGTTTCGTAAGTTACCAGTTTCGCGAAGGTACAATATTTTATTAAGATATAATGACTGAAGTGCAAAACAACATGAATACTTAATACTCAAAAGCGATAACAATGTCAGGTTTATGTTGTTTTTTCCTTCAAAACCGGTTTGTAACAGAAATAACGCGCAGTATTTGGCATTTGTGTATTGATCACACCTTTTATCGGTACGCAATACTGAATTGTTATGTTCAATCAAGTTCTATTGACCAAAACAAATGTTGGAACATACAGATTGATGTGATTTGTGCTATGGCAATCTATTAAGCACTTTGCATTTTACTGCAGTTAGCCTTCCTGTTTACTCAGTAGCCGGATTACTTTCTCCCCACATGGGACTTAACAATGATTCTGTGTTTGATAATGTTATGTGTTCTGGATTATCTTTCTCAGTAAGTACACCAGCATCAACAGACATCGTTGAAACTGTACCCATAGTTGCTGATGGACAGGTTCTTAAGCATATAAGCGACTCTCTAATGAAAACTTGGTATCATAATGTGCCGCACCTATGTATCATCCTTATATTCTACACCTACACGAATATAATGGGTGTCCTTTTAAAGGCCGGTTATCAATATTTACTGACGCCAAGTATGAGCTAAGACATCATACAATGTGCAGTATTAATTCGCAGGTACACAGAGACTCTTTGTATTAGGTGTTCATGATGGTCGAGTCAACTAGAATTTTCTGCCGGGTTGTCGCTTGGTAACATGTTTGTCGTCTCCTGCCCTTGTTTGTCCACAAAGCTGTGGGAAACAGAACAGAATAGTGTCTTCTATCTTTGCAAGGATCGTGAAAGTTATGCTGTAGACAATTATAATGAATAATGTCCTTCGTTTTCATTACTAATATTTTTAATTCCGACGTATGCAAGTGTGACAGCTTTGTGTGGGGTATTTACAAATTGATCGATGACACTAATCTTTTACTTGACGTCATTGATTGATGCAATAAACGTTAAGACCTAGGATAACTTAATACCCGTTCGTAAATCACTGATTACACTGATTACTATCAGTTTTTTTTGTTATTCATACGTAAAAAGTTTTATTGATGAAAGAAAAATAATCTTCGATTGCAAGGATTAACATGTTTTTCGAATATTTATTTGATTATTTACATACCTATAATGAAAACTACGCATCAGAGAGTTAGTAAAACATCGTAACAGTCACAATGTTTTTCTGTTTGTCAAATTGTTATGGCACTTTGCAGCTGTACTTCTTGCACAATAGCCTATCTTACTTACCCACACGCCTCGTGCTAATACCAAAGTCCACAGACATTTTGTAAGCAAAAAAATTCTCGTGTGATGCGATTTGAGCAAAAAATCCAAATGGCTTCTAGTGCTGACCCCAACATAATTATTGTTGAAATTCGTTAGGTATTTGAGCAAAGAGGTAACTCTTCGGCAGGTCCATGAATAATTCGTCCAGCTCGAGACGTTACAATCTCTACGTGGAAGTGTCCAAGGTTCCTATTGTCGCCGGCGACCGTGTCTGTACAGCCAGTACAGCCACACATTATTTTACTTTTGGTCTCACTTAATTATGCATTGTTACCAGTATCTACCTTTTCTTAGTGAAACGCTGTCTATTACGCTGGCTTTGGTGGTCACTTCTATTTTTATAGAATCTGCTACATCCAGCCTTTGGTTAATAAAGCGTATCCAGCTTTTAGTTTATTTCATCTTGTTCGGAGTTAGAATACTTTTCTTAGCAACCAGTCTTTAGAATATTACGAATCTCAGAACAATAGCTTTATCATCGTCTAAATATACTATTGTCCACTTAAAATAGTCTTCATGCGTTTGTTTATGCTCTGCCTTGTCTTCCTTATTGCTTTGTTTAGTATTGCATAAACTCCTAGCTACTCTACTCGTATAAGATAAAAGACTTGTAAGTCTTCGACTACTTGCCCTTGCGTTTTTTAATCCACGCTCGCACTCATTACGTCATAATCTAATATGGCTCCCAGCTTACTGGTAAAACTAGTCAACTTTATATACCACAGGATTTACTACTTAAATGCTTTTTGTATAAAGCTTAATTTACATTGCAGGATTAGCTTGTTGGCATTTAGAAAAGAACCATAAATTAATTCTTATTTTATTACCACGTGTTTGCTGTAGTTGATAAAGTTTTTACGTGTTTATTCAGGAAGTGTAAGTAAAGTATTTTCGTGACATAATATTGTGCTCTGTTTTCAGATGAATAACAAAGAAAACATGTTGGTTTTCCTTAAGATAAAAATATTTTCGAATGGTTTGTTTTGCTTGTACAACGTAGAGGTTTTATCTTGAACTGTTTCTGCAAAACTATTCAAAGTACCAATAAACTCTAACTCTCTTATAAATTCAACTATCCAAATGTGCAAGTGCTTTAAAACAGGAACTGTGACCAGACACATCCGTCACATAAACTTAATGGCTACGAGCCTTACTGTTACTTTGATACGAAAATATGACAAACGAAACCGTAAACCTTTGTTCTAAAACCAACTTTACAGTTGAACAAAGGTTCGAGCCAACTTCATTACGAAATTAAATTTTAAAAAAGAAGTGCTCTCGAGACTCGGGTCGCCGAGGGTCTCGCCTCTCGACATTTGAACTTTCGAACGGAGACGGTTTTTAACGACTTTCCTAATTTAAATTTTGACAGATGCGTTTAGTAGACTCTAACGACTCTCAACCGGATTTTGGATAGAAGTTCCAGTTTTCTTTTTTATTGTGAACAAATTCCATCCTTTAGCGAGGCTATTATTTAAAAGGGAATCTAATCCAGCTTAACGAGGAGTGGTTCAGAAGCGGGGCACATGCGTTACATCCTCCCAGGCCGTCGACCTCACAATTGCAAGAACTGGTTGGGTTCAAGCCAGGTTTTATCGAAAAAAAGTTGGCAGGACACGGCCCTATGTGGAAATGGGGTCTTGACATTTAAGCTGAGGTTGACCTGAAGGGGTTCAAGTTTAAAGGAGGCAGATGTTTGGAGAAAGCCTATTAGTTCTTTGTCATCTTTATTGCACATACCTATTGTAATAGGGTCTGAAGACACTTAAGTATTTGTTAAATACATACCCACCTATTAAAAAAATCATTTTGTCACTGGTATTTCCTCAATGTAGTGGACTTTGTGCCTAGGCAATAACATTGCATTACTATAAGGAAATTAGAGGGTTCCTAGTCAAAATTACACTGCTATTATTTGAATTTCTGCTGCAGCTGGTTTTCCATATAAAACCACTAATTAAGGAAATCAATAAAAGAAAACTTAAGTTATAGAGTATAGTAGAGTATACATATTTGTTTTTAGAGGAAAAATATAGATCGAAAATTAATTCTGTCTTCCATGAATACGCACTTGATTTGAGTGGCATTGAGATTTCAATCTGTAAGGATTGAAAGCTGTCATTTAAAGTAAAAGCGACGATGACGATGAAAGGGCAATGGCCCCACATATACATAGTATGTATGCCCATTAGGGAAGCCGGCACCAACATAGCAACTTGGGAACAAAGGATCAAAACAGAGTTGGTTGACGGCCAAGACGTGTCACTAACACTGGATGGCGAGTATGATGACTACGATTAGACTAATTACCGGTGACATAATGACCAAATCTGTTTAGGAATTACGGGTCATTAACGGGGCTACTCTAACCTAACATACAGATGTAACAAAAGATAGACAAGAGGAGGACCTTGGCAGACAATGATGTTTGGCTAACAAAGGAAATTCGTTTAGCTTAATCTAGATAAAACCTTAACTACCTACTTACACAGATTTAGATTACATTTTATATCAAGCACATAAGGAAGCTAATGTTGCACAATATGGCCAGTCACAATTCCTCAGGAGACAGACCAATCCAGATGTCGCGAATTCTAAACTTCCTGGATTTGGTTTATTTGAATGTTCCGAAACATTACCGAATCACGAACACGATAGCAAAGCTAAAACTCGAATCACACCAAACACACAAATTGTTTGAAAACAATTTGTGTGTTTGTTAAAAAGTGCCAAGTTGCTGAAGATCCTCATTCTCACTCAGTTGAACTCGAACAAGATATTTCCGCCGAAATAGGTCAGGTTAGAACGCTATTGAAGATGTAGTGCAAAATCAAAATCCTTTTTCTCTTGGCACGGTGTAGTCGAAACAAAAATAGAAGAGCAAAAACATTGAATCAGAAAACGACCAACCCAGATGTTTTCTTGCTGTCTCTCTCTAACGCTAATGCTGTCTCAACAGAATCACGCACGGCCTGCGTGCGCGCAACGGTCGATCGATCGGCCAACTGATCGAGCTCAGCGGCCAAACTTTCGTTTCTGAACCCAGCCAGTCGGCCGACTAGTGAACTGAACAGATTAGCGTTCGTGTCCTGCCAAATATAATCTGTTTGCTTTTATGGAAATCCGTAATGCCCAGATAACTGGAGTGATAATATTGGTATCTCGTCCTAAATAAGAAGAGAATAACAGTCTGTCTGCCATTATTTCGACTGCCAAAGCTACCTGTCTGTCCGTTATCGGTAACTTTATGATTGAAACAAAACTGGTTCCGATGGTATTCGCAAGAAATGGACAAGCAAGTAACATCTTTAAAATCCAATAAGCATGCAGTTTCAAGTGATTCCCACACACCTGCGTTACCTGCATACCTCCAGCAATGTATTTGAATAGCAATCCAATGCTCTTTACTTCAGTATGAATAACAACAGATCTATTTGTGTTAATACATAATCAAAAGATTACGCGTAGTAGTGTAGCTCACGCATACACAGCGTCATCCATGACAGCTCGTGGCACAGAAAAACATAGTTTCTCCTACATTTCATGAGCACATCAATCCACAGTGCAGGTAGACATAGAGGCACTTCTAAGAACGACTACAAATGATGGGTGACTGAACCGTTGTCTAGGAAGGAAATATCTATCAAATAGAGAGGGTCCAAATATTATACTTACTAGAATGGCAGCCGCAGCAGGATACAATGAATATGTAGCGGTCGCAGCGGAAATGCTAACCATAACAGTTCCATATTTTTATCAATATTTTTATAAATATTCCAACATTCATTACAGTATTGCCCTTTACTTCTATTGTGTAAAGTTGATTTTTGGTTGGCGATGGATGAAAGAAAGGGCGCATGCACTCGTTATCATTGCAAGAGGTTAATGCTCTTTTATTTTTGTTCAACGAAAATATTTGTGTTAAATGATAACAATAATGTTGTTATTATAACTAAGCTACTATCTTTTGTTAGTCCTTACTTATGGACAAGTTATAAGCACCGAGGACACTCGTATTAAATCACTTGTGAAAGTCAGTCGGAGACTCGGAGAGCCCAAAATGTTCCGTAATGTTAATACGAAGAAGAGAAATGCTATCATCCTGTAATAAATCCATGGAAGATTCCATACTTTGATTGAAAGCAAGAAAAACTTTCCGGTGCGATGCATGGACAGCAAAAAGTTACGGAAGTCAATCTGCACTCTACAGATGTGGTACGGAAGATGAGACATTTGATACAGGCGCCATGGTTGAAAGAACTCACTAAATTGTTGGGAACTTGCATATTGTGAGAATAGGAACGACGGTGGATAGGTTTATCCTTTTCCAATGTCTCTCGAGAATAGCCAACATTTTAAGATGAATTGGATAGTATGTTATCCTAGCTTGATGTTTTGCCTTAGTCGTTCTTAACGGCTTTCAAAGGGGTGTTATAATCGACTTTCATGGGAACAGCTACCAGAGAATACCGCTAACTGTACGTTACTATTACGGTTTCCTCATACTGTTATTTGTCCACAAGAACGCTGTCAGTAAACATAGAAATGAGGCCTTATTCGGTAGCTATAGATCAGGAATGAATAAAACGTATGTTCATTAAAGGCAAAGTAAATAATAAAAGTATATAGGTATGAAGAAAAACGTGAGTCATTGTTATGCGAATATTTAACTTTTGTGGTATTCAAATGTGTGGAAATAAATTTAACATCCATTGTTATATAGTTATAGCAAACCTAGAATGGGTTTTAATTGGTTCCTGAATTGAATTTGTAACTAAATAGGGCGTGGTTAATTTAATCGTATAATTACTTAGGGACTTCGGACTTACCTTGACTGAACCATTTGAAACGCGGAATTCTACTAGCTAGACATTTTGTCGAAAACGTGTATTTCTAGTTGGACATTTTACGCAAAACGCAAGTCTTAAGTACCATCCCAATACAAACCAAGCTAAAACAGACTTCTCCAACAGATGAATTCGATGGCATGCATGTCCTTTCCCTCAGCCATGTTTACGTAATCGAATTTAACCAAAACAGGTATACGACAGTCTGATCAGGCAAGGCTATTACTTCCAGGGGTAATTTGCCCAGCAATTCCGCGAAATGCCCAACACGTGTGCTTTCCCAACGGTACCGGGCATTACGCAAATTGCTTTTTTACGACCCTTGTGAGTAGCAACTGTAGTTTTAATTAAAGGAACATGGAGGTTCTAAAAGTACTATTATTATATTGAATAGGGAAAAGGGAATTGAGTGCGTACGTGATATTATTATGTGTGTGCATCATGAGGCGTTCCCATTATTAATAACCTCAATTAATAATATGGAGTTATTAGTAAGTATTACTCAGGGGATCATTAAAAGCAAAACCACAGCTGTATTTGATCACATGGTGGTCAAACCATAGAAATACAGATCAAAATAAACCTAAATATGAAAAACTTTTCTGACCTTTTCCATTGGAGTCTGTCCGAGCTACAAACAACGTTAAATGTGGAAAATAAGATCTGTTGTTCACATAATGCAAATATTGTGATGCCCAAGATTTCCTGATTCAACAATCCATCACGAGTCACGAGTCAACAGCATGTTTTAATAATTCCTATTTAAATAGGTAACTAAACATGGAATGACGCTATTGGCACGAGATGCAGGCGTGATATCGAGATGTTAGATAAAGGATATGATCAGATCGCAACCTATTGTATCTATAAAATGATGGTGCATGCAGGAAAATTTTCAATCTAAGTGAAACTGAGCATTGACGTTCAGACGGACGAACTGGAAATGGCGAATGGTAATATTAGCATCCTGAAAAAAAACGTTATAATTTTGTTTATAAGGACGATGTGAATAATATAGGATAATAAAGGATGAGATTAGGAGGGCTGTAAGGGTGCAACAAAAAACATATTCGATTATAAGCAAAGATAGGAGGGAGAATAAAAACAAAAGGAAAATTAACGTTCTAAAATAAAAGTTATTTCAGTTTTCTATAACTCTGCCTGATAGTAGCTCAAGCAGCAACCCAACCAATAACAAGCTTGATCACTGTAGTTTTTGACAGTAATGCAAAATCGATAAATAAATGCAAGAGGCAAAATAAGTCAGAAAAGGCAATACAATAGAAAACCGTATCTTCGATTCCACTTGTCTTTAGACGAAACTAATGACGAGCAGCAGACTGTGTTTAAACAAAAGACAATCAATATAAAATATGCAGTGTTGTCATAATAAGCAAAGCAACAACTACCTCAACTTGTTTGTATGCATCCAATCCCACATACATGATTTATAAGAAAACTAATTCACAAGACGTTATTAGTGATACGTAAACATGAGATCGCATGACAAATATTTACTACACGACTGCGCAGGAGTTCGCAACGTGATGCCGCAGATAAGGTGTCAATGAGAATGCCGGGATACAGTTACTTTGGTCGAGTTTACAATTGATTTAGCTGACAGAAGGATGCACGGCTTCGTAAAATGTTGAACTCTTAATTGGGACTCGGACTTTGAACACATCAATGTGGGGAAGAAGAAGTGGTACTTAATAATCGGTTAGTGTTGCTTGGGTCAGATCAAATGATAAAATCTTTTATTAGTATCAAGAAACGAAAGACATTAAGCAATTAAGGCAAACCATGTTTTAGATTGAATATACGTGGAAGACGTAGGCACAATTTTTGCGAATAAATAATTTGACTTTAGCTACCTACATCTATTGTGAAAGTATTCGGTACCTTCTTAAAAAGGATGGATTTAAAGAAGATAGATATTCCAACAGATTTATCATGTACCCTCAATTGCAATCGTTTCAACATCACGATGAAGATGCTGAAACCCCTAGTCAAACATTAAACACACAGATCTCTATGTACAACATAACTCAATGAAAGACTCCTTGTACTCGCATTTATGTAACACAGATTAGATTACATTACAAACACTCAATAAGGAGCATTTATCTGTCAGTCTATTTAAAAACAGCAGGTGCATCCACAATGTGTTCATAGGGATTGAAATCATGAAAAAATATTTGATTGAGTCACCACGTAGGTGGGAATGTCTTGCCTGTGGTTTTGCCACTGAACGTACATGGCGTAGAAATTCAGTTGATACTCGTAGTTCTGCTTCAAGATCCGTAGAACTACAATATTATAATCAATGAATGGATTACCGTCGTATCACGGTATTCGTGGTTTCTGCCTACCCGCATGCTGTATGTTGGTTATCCGACAGTGGAAGCTAGCGTGTGACCAATATTAAACTCAATACAGTTACTATGCAATGTTTATCATTATCAGCAATGTTCTGTAACTAATTATGGAATTATTTTCACACATCTGCTTCGATTGTGGCAAATACATTCGGCGAATTGCAGTTACCATGCAACTGTTATCACCATGTGCCTATGTAAATGCAACAAACATGCAATTTTAATATTTATTATCTGAGTTATGTTTACCCTGACACAAACATGATATTATGTTATGCCGCCCTCAACAGCCAAAACATTTACCTACTTTAGTTTAATAGCAAAAACAATGTGAGTGCATATACAACAACGCGCAATTAACAATAAGTAAACACTCCATACCTTGGCTTACTATTCGTTGTTGTTGACACTATATGCGCAGTTAACTGCTGCATACAAAGAAATATGGTAATGAAATACTTGGAATCTACTTGATCGGCCCAAACACACATAAATTATAACGTATAGCAAAAGAAGCAGAAGTAAGCAAAGAAGTTTTATAAAACAGAATTTGGATCGAACAAAACTGCTGAACAAATTAAAACGGCGAAAATCCTAAAGAGTTGTTGAAAGCAGCCATAACGGCTGAGACATCCTGATATTGCAGCAGGCCCAAAAGGCAACTATCAGACAGAATTTTGACAAAATACCTTTACAGACTTGTGGAGAGGCCCCTTAAAGCCTCCAGCAAAGAACCACACGTGTTCAACATTGACAAATAGCTCCTAATAATAGGTTTTTTGGTTGCTAACTTTCACTTGATAACATTACCAAATTGGTCGGTAGACTAGTCTCTCATGTATACTCCGCCGTACTACATAATTATATGGCAAATACCAAATATTGTGTTGCGAAAGTTAGCATTCTAATTAACAGTGTAGATCCTGTTTTAGGTCATAATATGGTTGTAGGTTGTTAGGCTGTTATTTAGGTATCACGTGTTAACCTCACTTTCTTTTTTCGTAAAAGTTGTACAGAGTAATTGCGAATTTTATGTAATAAACTTGTCCAAACTGACAGAGAAACTGACGTTAATTCTCTTTGTTCCAGGTATGCGAGAAACTGGAGATCGGCGCCGAAGCGGACTACTTCGGCCTCCGCGTATCCCCAGTGTCCGGTCCCGGCAGGTGGCTGAACTTGCGCAACCCCCTCGACCCGCACCGCATCCCCAGCAGGCGCCTCGACCTCCGCGTCAAGTTCTGGGTGCCCCCACACCTCCTCATCAACGAACCCACCCGCCATCAGTTTTACCTGCACGCTAAACTCGACCTTACCGAAGGAAGACTAGTCGTAGCTGACCTAGAAGTGGCCCGAAGGATCATCGCTTACATTGCTCAAGCGGAAACAGGAGACTGCGAACCCGACCTCCCCCCCACGCACATTTACGAAGAATGCGACAAAATCGGCCCTCAAGGCGAACGCCCAGAAGATCATGTCGACAAAATCATTGAATACCACTGCGAAATTACCGGGATGGGAGCTTCGCAGGCGGAGTACAGATTATTGAAAGAGATCTCGAAGTTGGAGTCGTTCGGGGAGGAGTTGTTCTTCTGCAAGCCTGTGACTTTCAACAACAATGCTCACAACTTGTACAGTCACTTGCTGTACCATCGGCAGCAGGCTGAGGAGCCTAGGGCAAGGGATGAGCAAGAAATTGACGGCGGAGCCACAGTCGGATGTCTCACTTCAGGGCAGAGTGGTGGTGGATGTGGGTGCAGACTGAGCACTTGCGTGGGGGTTGGACCTCATGGCATCGTGGTGTACAGACCCGCCTGCAATGGAGATCATGAAATCGGAGTTGAAAAGCAAAGGTTGGTGTCTTTTCTTTTGTTTGTTTAGTTATTCTTTGTTTGGGACAAAGTGAAAGTCATTACGAAAATCACTCGCGCGTAACTTCCAACTTAAAGATCTTCATGCATCTGAAATTCTGCTTTTTAGTCCTTGTATACAATGTGTCCGGTCATGGACTAGCGATATTTTAGGTACTTATGCAGCAACTATTTTAATACACAAATACACTACATACTTGGGTCCAATCCACTTCCCCCTATTTGGCAGCCATTTTTTTTTTGTTGTGATAAACTCTACGTGCGTACAAAAAAAAATCATATCTGTCAAAGTTTTGGTCTTATTGAGACAAAAATAGACTTATTCGGAGGGCAACAATATTGTTTATCGTTGACATTTCGAAATAATGGGTTCACATTTTTGTAACTTTAGGAAAAAAAAAATTAACTCCAAAAAATTTGCAAATCGTTAATTTTTTTGTGAACAAACAAACAAATTTTTTGTTAACAAATTCTTTGAAAACTAAAACCGTTGTTAATAATAAGTACCTAGAATATCGTTAGTCCATGCCCGGACACATTGTATGTTTTTTTGCTGAACTTTAAAGCAAAGCTAATCTCAAAAATAACATTGTAATAAAACGGACTCATTTCGACTGTAAACTCCACTTATTATTCGTAAAAGTAAGTCAGTAACGAACAGGTCAACACAATGGGTACGTTCGCTTCTGTTTTCGGCTCTCGAATACATTAAAATGACATCACGAACCTAAATACGATCACGAATATTGAAAATAAATATTTACTCAGTAAAATATAACACACTTTACTTCATCGGGCGTCATATTTTTGCAGAATTACCTTTGTTATTAAAATTTTGAAATTAAATATTGACATACTTAAATGTTTTGTTCCACTAAGCAAGGTATACACGCGCTGAATTTAAAAACGTGCCTTTTGGATATCGTTTTTGTCTATTCCGCTGTACCTAGACAGTTGACATAAAAAGAAATACAGCTGAATAACTCTTTTTCCTATTTGCAAATATATTGTATTGCAAACTAAACAAATAAAGCTACATCGATTGTGCAATTAATTAAAATATTAATCGACGATATTGATTCGCTGATGCAGCTCACAGAAATGTCCAAGAAAACCGAAGTTGCACAACATGTCAAAACACGTGAAATTGTTTTGAAAATCATGATAGCAAAATTAGTTCCGATTTGGGCTACGCGCCAGGAGATCCTTGTACAACTATGGATATGAAGGATGCGGGACATTTGTCACGTTCAATAAAAGTACTGTTTGACCCATTTCGTTTAATAACCACGACCCGATAGCACAATTTTCACTCAATTACTCAGAATACAGTAATTTACAAGATAAAAGTAATTAATAGGTTTGACCTATAGGTAGCTTGTTTCCATCCGTTTATTGTAAATTATGGTATTTTCGTGTCTTCAACATAATAATCATTGTTCAGAGTTTCTGATAAAACAAATATTTGGGTAAGATAAGATAGAAGACTCCCTTATTTTACGTGTTGTCAAGAAATTTCTCGATCTGTATAGAACGAAATTCATTATTTATTCTTTTGTCAGTATCACTTTGCCTAAATGTTTTAATCTTCACACATATTAGCAAAATAATTTACACTCCCGAATTGGGGCAATAACACACAGTACATTATCTCGATGACTAACCTAATACTAAGACTAACCTACTACGAAATAACCTAATCCACTGCCTAAAAAAAAAAGTATAAAATACACGAAGGCTAAGCAGACGATGACACGAAAACTGGTGACCTAACCGCTGATGCAGCATCGTAATTATCAAGAGACTCAGAGTCCCAAGTCCAATAATATATAATACCATACCATTGCCTAGCCTTTACTTTACCAACTGTGTTTGGTCAGTTTCCTGTCTAATCAGATGCAGAGAAAACCAATATTGTACATGAAGCGACTGCCTATCTGACCACCCTTAATCAAACAAACAACCAAACCCGTTACCGTTCCGTAGGTAACCGTTATCAAACATCTTCTTTTAAACAAATCTAAACCCAATGTTGTCTCCTTCCAGCATCGCCTACACCGCGATCCACCGCGCACAGCCATTCCGGCGCAACTTCCAGATGTCGTACGTGACCGACGAGGGCAACGAAGCCACTCTTCACGTCAAGATGGCCACCTCCGGCCAGGCGGCTGCCGTGTACCGCGCCGTGACGGAGAAACACGCCTTCTACTGCTGCGAGACTGTTCGTACTGATGTCACTGAGCAGTTCATTAGGGATCTTAAGGTGAGCTACTTTATCTTTTGTGAGTGAGATCCCCAGCTTGGTGCAGAGGCGACCTTAAAAAGGTGGCTGGGTCGGACTGGATGTGGAAGTGGCACAATCTTGACTTAATTTGTGGCTTTAGCGCTGAATATTCTTAATACACTATTAACACTTTCGGTGCCCAGCACCCAGCATATGGGTCAAACAATAATTCATTCGTTTGCCCACAACCCGTAACCGAGTCCGCGTTATAATTAGCTATTCATTTCTATTATTTTAAAATTACCATTTTTTATTATAAAGCTGAAAGCTATAGATAAAAGTTTTTTTTAAATATTTCTATGGTTGACATGCAATAGTTTAGCAGAATTAAATTAACCACTCGTATGCCGAGTATCCAGACACAATTAAAAAGTCATTGTGTCTCGTGTAGATCTACTTTCCGGCACACGAAAGGTTAATAGACTTGAATCTAGATGTGTTCCAAATTAAAGGGCAGCTGTGATTTTTTAAGGCGTTTTCAACTTTGTCCCTTAAAAACGAATAAATCATCTACATCTTCCTGCCCTTGTCCCGTGTTACTCGGAGTGGGCGCAACACGTTTTTTCTTCCATTCTGCCCTAGTAAATAAGAGCCAAATAATGTAACATTTACACTAAATGAAGCAAGGCTGCATATACTTTATCGTTCATGTTACGAGTCACGTAACCAACCTTTCTGTCAGCAACCTTGTGGAGAATACCCATTTAACCAATACGATTGGATTCGATCGGACCTTTGCAAGTAATATTCATAGATTTACTTAGGTAACGTAATAACAATAACCATTCGTCATTTTATACAGAATTATTATTTAATTTAATTGTACAACCATTTCTCATGCATGTTAAACAGAATTATTAGTTATTTAATTGTGCTTGGTAAAGATAATGGTATAAAATAATAATAATTTATTTATTACTATTGCAATAATATGGAATTGTCCTTATACTTTGCCCTACTTAGGATTTTGTAGGAAATATTCCTGTGTATTGCTATGTGCTGTCATCATAACATATGATGGAGCTACAAATATATCTGTTCGGTCATCCAAACCCTCTTTACCCTACTACAGCAAAGGCGAAAAGGAAGGGTTATGATTTTACTTATCATACAAAAATATGTCATAAATTATGACATAAAAGTTTTATCGGTTAATAAAACAAATAATTTTAGTTTTGTCACGTTATTGGGCTTTTACATTAGAAATTTCTCGGCAAAATCCCGGAGTGTGGATTTGTGTCCATAGGCTTGCCTCGTATTAGGTACATCCTATACTTTTATTAAAAGAGCAATATTTGTATACCTACATAATTATTTGTAATCACGTCCTCGAAAACAGCTCTAACGATTTTGATAGCTCATATCTCATATCTGGAAAAAATCGTTTTCTCTATTTTTACCGGAGCAGAACTCGATCGCCCAGGTACATAAGTGGCCATATGTAGGTGTACCAACTATAGATACACCGCTCTGGATTTTAGGTAGTGCTGTTACGTAGAAGTTTTTCCTACTATATTGATTTCTCCTAGAACCGCTTGATCTAATACAGTCAATGTCAAACATACCTACAATCTACATGAATTAAATTACTGACAGCAATAGTTAGACTGACCAAAACACAAGTGGACTTTGTACTACCCAATAGACACGGGAGCGTCTCATGACCTCCCACCATTCGTTGACTAAACAATCGTTTTAGTGTTGTCACACTGGACTTCGGACCGTTAAACGATTCGGCTTCGGGATAACTGGTTAAATAGGTATTGCGATTGTGAATCGATTTGTTTTTCGGGGAATAGGATGAGATAATATTGTGAAATGTTTGAAAATTTGATGTTATCCCACTTCTGACGTCAAAAAACAATTCAGTGTATCGCAGTGCACTGCTAGACATAGGATTCTTCTAAGCTGTACCGCAATGCCCTGCCCTCCGTCTTCCGCAGCGAGTCTGTATCAGCCACCTTTTTAATACTAACATTTTTACTTACATTGTAAAATTAAAATTGGAACTTACCGAATGGGTGTTCTAATCACACAATTATGATTGTCTGTCCTGTGATAATAACATTTAGATCTATTTTAAGACCTTACTTTATACTTTTTTCGCGTGAGAATATTATAATTAATGATAGCGTTACAAACTTACATGAAACAATTATTTAGAACAATGCCTTTAGTCCATGAGAATAAAAAACAAGAAGGTTAATCTTATTGTTATAGGAAAAGAATGGACACCGTGTAGAAATAAAAACTACTAGAAAATTCTACTCTAATACATGGCAACGGGTGGAGTCCGAAGTCATGACTTCTCATCCGTCATCTGCGTTCAATGCCTCGTCGGCTCTTGAACACAAGTCACCTCATTCCCACTACAACAGGACACCTTACGCAATAGGATATCCTTATAACTACAATCATGTGTAATCTGTTTGCGGATCAATTGAGATTTTGTCGGTAGATACCTAGGTCAGAAGTGTTAGAAGAATTTTATTCATGATGAATGAACGGCAGACACTATATGTAGAACTGAACCTGCACATGTTATGAATTACTGAAACTGGATCATATTTTGCGGTGGTTATTATCAGTAAAGATTCAGAAGGTGGCTACAACCTCATAAAGCACACAGACTCGTAACATTTTGTAGGCCAACTATTGGTATCCTACCAAAAAATAGCTTACGGAAAACGAACCACTGCTGCAGTCTTCTTCTACCTGTCGTAGTCTCCCATGTTACTTTAGATCAGCTCAAGTTCCGCTTTTCACTCCCATTAGACCAACGTCATCACTAACATCCCTCTCCTCCTCTCGCAGGGCACGATAGCGTCCATCTTCAACGACTCGACGACGCTGGGCCGGCGCTACGTGTTCGACATCCGGCGCACGTGCCGCGAGGTGCACGACCGCGCGCGCCGCGCCGCGCATGCGCTCGCCGCCGCCGCGCACGAGCCGCGCGCGCGCAGGCGATCCAACTCCGGGGCTGAACATAAGGTGAGAAGACTGAGAAGCTGTTCTTTGGCTGTCAAAAGTCCGTTATCTAGTTAAGCCAGAAGCTGGCAAGCAGTGCGTACCAGTACTAACCCCCTTCCCCCCGCAGGAGCCCCGCTCGCGCTCGCACAGCGGCGGGTGCCGCGCGGAGGCGCTGGCGTGCCGCGTGTGCATGGACGCGCCCATCGACTCGCTGTTCCTGCCGTGCCGACACGTCGTGTGCTGCGGGGACTGCGCTTCTAGGTATGTACTTAACGCCTGCTTTATAATAATGTGTTTTAGACTGAAACTTTGTAAAAGCACTCAAACTTTAAACAGTGCCGCATGATAAACCTTATAAGAGCAGTCGGTAGTAGTAAACTTTATAGTGAAATCTTTCAATATTCAGAATACAATTGTATCGTATGAAATCTAAGTAAGAATAAACGTCTCAACCTCGAGATGTAAATCACGCTATTCTCTTCTCGATTAACATAGATAGTTCTATATCTATAGGGTTTCACTCAATTTTCAAGACATGATCGTTAATTTATCTCCCGTACTTTCCAGATGCAACCGCTGCCCCCTCTGCCGCGGCGAAATAGACAAGTTGATGCACATCTTCCTGCCGTGCGACTACCCGAAGAGTCCCGGTCTAGTGAAATGAGTACCGCGCCCGAACGAATTGGAACAAGATGACGATGATTTTCTACGCGAAATGATTCCCTGCAGCCCGCAGCGCGCGCCGCGAGAGTGAAGAAGTGCCCTTCTGTGTGTGTGTGTGTGATTGTCTAGTCACTAATATTTGACTCCATCTGACAAATGCATTTCAGGAATGTACAGCCATTCCAACCTATGATAACCTGGTACTTATTTCTTAGATTTAAAATCATAAATACATTTATTATTGGCTAAATCTAAGTTGATATTATGAGAAAAAAAAAATACAAAAAGTACCCGTAACAATCATTTTTAATCACCTTCGTTTTAGAAGGTCTAGTTTAATATTTAGTGATAATTATGATGTATGTTTTACAGAAAACTCGTTCAGAAAAAAGTGCATTTTAATTAAACTTAAATTTAAACTTGCCTGTTCATCATTTGGTAACTTATGTTCACTGTAACGTTGATTTAAGTTCGATTATAAGTTAAATATTTGTAAGACCTGTGGTCTCTAAGTAAACTAATGGGAAGAAATAAAATACATGTTAAGTAAACATACTAATACTGCCATTCTGTTGTTTCATTTATTTTGGTACCATCCAAACACGAACAGTACTATCAGATCATCAACACTAATATAATAAAGGCAAAACTTTGTGTGTGAGTATGTTTGTTACTCCTTCACGCTCAAACGGCTTAACGGATCGGGAAGAAATTTGGTATCAAGATAGCTTGTATGCTGGATTTAACACAGGATAATTTTGATCCTGGAAAATGCGATGTTCCCGTGGGATGATCAATTAACTCAAATATTTTTTCCTGAATTTTGACTAAAATCGTCTTTTTGGCGACCAAAACTACTAGGTCAGCATAAATACAAGGTGTTATTTATTCATACGAAGTAGGTAGGTGGGTAAGTAAGTAGGCAGGTAGGGTAGGGTAGGCAGGTAGGTAGATAGGATAGAGTAGTAAAAAGTATAAGGAGGTTGTAGGTAAAGTACTAGGTCAGCATAAATTCAGGGTGTAATTGTTTCAAACGATTTAGGTAAGAAGTTAGGTAGGAAGGGTAGGGTAGAGTAGAGTAGAAAAAAGTATAATGAGTTAGTAGGTAGAAAAAGTGCACT
This sequence comes from Noctua pronuba, assembly GCA_905220335.1. NCBI lineage: Eukaryota > Metazoa > Arthropoda > Insecta > Lepidoptera > Noctuidae > Noctua > Noctua pronuba. The sequence continues at coordinate 15,245,179 of LR999913.1, forward strand.
GGAAAGGTGCATTGCAACGCATCGGGGACACAGCTTACTTTTACCAGATTTTAGCATCAAATTATCAAGAACATGAAAAAAATGTTCTTGAAAATATGATGTCAATATTTCCCAAATTTCAGTGTACGTGTGCTAACTTTTTCACCGTATTTCGCGGGCGCAGCTAGTTGAATATAAATAATAGATAGAACAGTTTTACCACACCGTGCCTAGCACTAAATACTGCTACAAATAAGCAAATACCTAAAGGTACAGGCTATTACGTTACAAATAAACGCTCTCGGTGAGCGAGCATACGCCTGTAACGTAAACAGTCCAAGATTCGATGTTCTACAGAAACATGTGATTGTTACAGGTTGCGCGCTGTAATGTTTGAATCTCCACACTCACTGATGTAACTTGAATCGAGTGGTGTAGCTAGTCCTAGTAGGACCCTGCATCGATTTTTTTTAGGGGCCCTTTGAACCCAGCAGCGTAGCTCAAAAAAAGGAAAAATCATTAGCATTTAACAAATGATTTTTGCAAAACAAAGACATATAATTAATTTTACTAAGATGATGTATGAGCTAGCAAAGTGAGATGAAAGAGTTAGTAACTGCGACTGTGACTCGTATCTGTTTCTTCTCGTCTTAGTCTTCATTGAATGCAACTTGTATTCCTATTGAACACTTTCTATTTCATTCACAACAAATTTCATTCTTTTAAATAAAAAATATAATAATTACAATCACAAATCTAGAAAGAAACTCAAGTAAGTAGATGAAATTAAAATACTGTAGGCGCGGGAGGCCCTATCGCGTGCGTAGGTACCGCCCGGCTGTAGGTAATTATTTCAACAGAGCCGAGTCACTACAATACTGTATACAGGGTGTAAACAGACCCTTCACGAAGCCGTCAGCCAAGCATTCTGTACATCAAACTAAGTGACTTTACGCAAAAATAATTGCTGGGAAACGACTATTTTTTTTGGGGTGAAAAATCACGTTTTACGGTAAAACTCAATGTAACGCACTCAAAACATTGTGCTGGTGGATGGATTGAATAGTATGGGGGTCGTGAAGGTCTTTAAAGTAAAAATCTTACATTAGAAACATGTATTTTTAAAAAAACTTATGAAAATGTTGGAACTTTGACCCCCAATATCTACGAAACTAGATGGTTCCCAGGTAGAGTCTAGAACAAAAAAATGATCGCAATGATGGGGAGGACAAGTACCTTTCGGCTTCGTTAAGGGTCTTTTTACACCCTTTATACGGGGTGTAAATAGACCCTTCACGAAGCCGTCAACCAAGCATTCTGTACATCAAACTAAGCAACTTTACGCAAAAATTATTGCTGGGAAACGACTTTTTTTTTTGTGGTGAAAAATTACGTTTTACGGTAAAATTCAATGTAACGGGCTCAAAACATTGTGCTGATGGATGGATTGAATAATACGGGGGTCGTGAAGGTGTTTAATGTAAAAAAAATCATTAGAAACATGTATTTTAAAAAAAACTTGTGAAAAAGTTGGAACTTTGACCCCCAATATCTCCGTAACTAGAAGGTTCCCAGGTATGGTCTAGAACAAAAAAATGATCGCAATAACGGGGAGAACAAGTACCTTTCGGCTTCGTTAAGGGTCTTTTTACACCCTTTATTTATACTGTGGTCTGTGATACAATACTTAGGAATCTGAATTTTTGGTCACTAAAACTTCTTTAGGAGAAGTAATCACAGTTTTTAATAGGGAAATTTTGAAATGAAAATTTAACACCGTGACTACCGCCACCCTACCAATGGCATGGTAGGTATATCGAACGTTGTGATGGTTTTGTAAGCATCAGTAAGCGTGCGATTTGTGAATATTTGTTTGAAATAAGTACAAGTATTTACTAAATATGGTAAAGAGTTATTATCATCGTTGATTTCTCGGTAAATACAAATATTTCAGTTCTATTTTTTTTACGAAATGAACCACATACAAAGGCACTAATTATTTTTATACCTACTTGACATAGCTGTAGCAGGCTCTCTTTTTCGGCGCTCATGGTGGTCCTGCTGCAAGGAGAGTGACTGCCGCCGGACCACCTCCTAAGTCGATTTTCTCGAAAACTACTAAGGCACCAATTTTGTTGCTCGAGCACTAATTAGCACCAATTGAGAACTAGTAATTATTTATCAAATATGGAAGCGATTGGCGTTGGAGATCCGGCGGTAGTCACGGACATAACAAAAACAAGAAGTTTTAAGGCATCTGTGGGTTAATAGTGTGCCAGTGCCATTATTATTGGCAATCCAATATTGTGTTATTCAATGTAGTCAAACACATGAATTTTTCAAAAATGAAGTAACTAATTGATTAGGAATTTCCTTCACAATCTTTCAGTGCTTTATGTGCCTGGCTAAATGTGGGTGAACTATTAGGTACACGGTACACCAGTGGCGTAGCGTGGGATTTTGCCGCCCGGGGCCGAATGTAATTTTGGCCGCCCCCTCTAATTTCATACTTAGTCAAGAAACGTAGGAAAGAGTCAAAATACAAAGCATTTTTTAAATTATTTAAAAAAAAAGTCTATGAGTTTATTTTTCAAAGTAAAATCTTTTTTAGACACAATTTCATTTTCAAGGAGGTTTCTGATGAGATGACGAGTAATAAAGAGTTAGAGAGGTATGGAAGAGGAAGACATTCTGCGCTTATCCCTAATGAATTGCGATAAGAAGGGCAAGAGAATGATGATGATGATGATGTTCATTTGTTCGTATGAATGTAGGTTTGTCATGTTCAATTGCTAATATAGCTCATACCTAGAAGTATGTATGAAGTTCGCCGTTCGGGAAATTAACAAAAACAGCGAGCTCAACATTTTTTTAGCACATCTGATTAATTACATTTTATTTTAACTATTCATATAGATAAATAAGCTTTTATTTCGAATTATGCATTAAAGCTTTAGATTTGAGAGTAAGTAGGATGCAAGAGCGACCGAAGCGAGCTCGAAAATTTTAGCACCCCGCCTCGGATAGGTAACAGATTTTCTTTTCACGATTCAAACAAATGGAATTTAACATACTTTTTCTACGAATGTATTAAAGATATGGAACGATTAAGAAAACTTAGCTGTAAGAGCGAGCGAAGCGAGCTAAAAAATTTTAGCATCCCAGATAGGTTCTATTTTCTTTTTTACTATAAATACAGATATAAAAAAGGAGGCGGCAGGCTAGAAGAATAAAGTGCTTGTATCTAGAAAATACGGGGCGGCAGACCGGAATAGACGTGAGGCTTGTATGAAAAGCCCCGGTCCAGCGGCATATATTAAGGAAAATGCTCCACTTCTTGGTTGTCCTTGTTTTTGCAACGTAGTCCCGATGACTTTAGTAATTACCTGATCTGATAATTATGACCTGACGCTACCGCCTGGTTCCGCTTGCCGCGGCCTAGCTCTTGCTCTCTGCCGCCACCTGAAATGTGCCGCCCGGGGCCATGGCCCCCCCGGCACCCCCCAAGCTACGCCACTGGGTACACCTCTGCCTAAACCCAGGTATTACAGATGTGATGTTATATTATGTTATGGTCTATGTATGATGATTTTCTTGTGCTTGATCTGTGAGAGGATTGATGAAAGATGACCTTTTCTTGCAAATGATAAAAACCATAGACTAGACCACCACCAACCACCATAGATTAGATTTTCAGATAATTTTGGAAGATTTGCCATCTGAAATCTGTTCTCTTGAGTCATGCCCATGTTCCAAAATACAAAGTAACTGTCTAACTTGGAGCTCCCTAGCAGATAAGACTTTGTGACCTAGCTGTGTTCAGAGCGGTGTTGGGGCTGCCCCGCTTCTGCAGTGCCTCGGGCATGTTTGCGGAAGCGCGCACCGACTGTTTCAACACCATCATGCGCAAGCGGTGCGCGTCCTTGGTGCGCAGGGTGCGGGGCAGCTCCAATACAGTGCTGGCGATGATCGCCGGGAGATTTGACTGCCCGTATATCGGACACTGCTGTAGCAGGCATGTTGCTAGCTGTGTTCAATAATATGTCTGTTTTGTGTATTTTTTATGTGTATGTGTATGTGTCTTTTATGTATTCTGGTTGCTGTATGGGTGCTTTTTGGTTACCTGAAATAAATACTTTTTATTTTATTTTATTTTTATTTATAGGTCGAATTTAAACCAACTCATCATCTTAATTGCTGGTATCCTGTATACCTTTTTACTGTATTATTTGGACAATAAACTATTTGTAATCCCTCAAGGGTTTCCTAACTCAGCCACCTTGCCACCGCCCTGCTGCTCAGTGTTAATCAAATGTTAAGTTTCCTTCCATGTGCTACTAAAAATAGACCTGTGAGATTGTGTTTAAGTATTACCCAGGCTAATATGAATTGAAGCAAGTAAGTCCATATTTATGCTTCAGGACTACACAAAAGCACCTTACCTGTATGGGAGTTGTAATTGGGTATTTTTTAGGGTTAGGTGAAAAACCCCAGGCGTTAAGGTTAATCCACATTAGAGGGTTAATCAGGCTGATTATAATAACTGGTTCACAGAGTACATTTTTTGACAAAAAAGTGACGCAGTTAGCCTGCGCTCTGTGTTTTGTCTCTTTCATTGTGAATAATCAGTAATATTGAAATGGCTAACCTATACATTATAGGGTTTCACCCATATAAGGGTTAATCAAACATATGAGATATAGTAGTAACTGGTTAGGCTTTTAACCCAATTAATCAGTCCCTGCACAAAAGATGTTATAATGGTTTTTCAACAAGCTGTTGCTAAAATAATTTCTGTAGCTGTTGCTACTACAGAAATTATTTTAGCAAAGGCCTCCAACAATTCAATTGCCCACACAACTCTGTCAGGGACAAGTAATCAACTTCACTATTTTTCAGGCGGTTTATTCGCCTGTTGATAGTGTAGCTAGCACGTTTTTTAACATTATTTGTACAGCAAAACTGTCCATGAAAAACAGGAAATGAGTGGAGTTGTGACTTATTTCTGACGGCTGGTGTCATGCTTGTCACGTCAACTCTATCGGTTATTAGTTCCTTTGTGTGATACCTACTTAGTGGGCGAACTTAGAAAATACCTCGAACGGGCTAATAATATCAGGGCTGCCTCACCTGGACTTGGCTGTTTTAGGGCAAAGATATGTACTTACTGTACAGATTTGTAGATCTCTGGTTAGCTTTGAAAATGCAATGTGAGATTTGATGGTACTTATAAAATTACTTTAGGTACTTATCATACTCGAATAAAACCTTTGGGTTCCAGGACTTTCAGGTCTGGCTATAAATGTAAATAAAAACAAACCAACGTCATTGTCACTGAATCACTGATTAGATTGACAGATTATAGACGTTAACCATCATTTGACATAATGAATGATGTTGCCTTATTTCTTATATACTTATATTATTATCTAAAATCCTACACTTTTTCTCTTGTTTTTTCTCAGTGTTCTAAAGATTGCATGGAACGCAATCGATCGTTGGAAAAAGTTGAGTTTATTTAGGTTCATGCTCAAAACACCATTACAAAAAAGAATAAAATGTTTTATTCTTTTTTCCAAACTATTATCGTTTTCTGGAAAATTGTCGTTGGCTGTACATCTAGATTCCATGGCCAGAACTAATATTTTTTTTAAATATCTGTGAATTTTTAGTGTTACCAATTCTACAAAATTGCCCAAAATACTTGGAAAATGTATCTATGAGTCATGGGAAGTACGATTAAAGCAAATTTAATCATTTATTTTGCTCTTGAGTGGCATCTACTGGGTAATACGATATCCCTTTGTAAGACTGGTTGTCAGACTTTTTGCGCCACTGATTACCTGTAACGGCTGTCAAAGATCTACAAATGACAGCCGGGACCAACGGCTTTACGTGCTTTCCGAGGCACAGAAGAAACTCGGTCTGTAATGGGTGATTACCCATCCACAGACCAACCTAGGCAAGCACGGCTTAACCTAAAGATCGACCCGAGCGGCTGTTATTATTTAGCCACGAGCTCATAATTACAAAAACTAACTAACACTAAAAATCAAAATTTCCTTCAATATTGAATATTGGTATTTGGCCAACAAAGGAAACAAGTGTATGGAATTCAGTACTTTAAAAAGCCGATGACGGTGTGACCTCCGACTTTACTTCGACGTTTCTTTTCAGTCAGAATAGTGTGAAACTTTTAATTGATTTATGCTACCAATTAACAATTTAGAAATAAATAAGTATCATTTATTAGACAGTCTATGTCCTTATGAACATCCTTACCCACTGTTTTGTACACAACCCATATTTTTTATTATGCTTGCAAAATTATAAAAAGATTATAAGTATAATTAGTAAGTCATACATAATGTTTCAGTAAGTAGGTATAATAAGTTTTATGTCAATTCAATATTTATTGTACATACATATGTTTAAAAGTTAAATTTCAAATAACTAATTTTAAGTACTTGTTTACCTACCTCCAATTTTAACTCTAGTATCTTGACTTACATTTTTGCTATAAATAAAATGTTATAGTTATCTACGCCGGAGAGGTGATCTGTACCTCAGGACCAGGACCCTCCTACTTCAGATACCTTTCTCTATTTATGATTGTGCATATACTAGCGCCTGTAATTTCTTATGTCGAGATAATTATAAAGATATAATGATTATGATTTCGGAAATGAATAAAGTGAAAATTCTTACTTACTACAGTTACTGTTAGCCTGTGTCTTCCTGCTGTTGGGCCAAGGCAAAAACAAAATAATATTAACCAAATGAAAAATAAGGTAAAGCTGGGTGGGAAAACAAAGTTTTTCACTGGCAACATTTCTCCCTGCTCATACGAACGCAAGATGGCTGCCAATTTATGTGAACGCAAGGACAAGTAGAAAAGTGTTATCCGTTTGTGATATTTCGTTTATATTTGTGATAATAACGTTATAAATATTATCATTGTTTTGTGTGTGTGCCTGCAGGAAGTTTTTGTGCAATATATTATGAGTTATTAATGTTTTTAAAGTAGTTTGTGTAGTCTTACGTTGGATGGTACAAAATGTTCCTTGTTGAATTGTGATTATTTATGCAGTGATACAAGTTTTTGGATCGCTATGACGCTTGTTGTTGGATGATATCTGTGTTATCACGTAAGTGTGTTAATTTTTTATGTTAATATCGTTTAAAACGGGCGAATACAGAAGGTTTCAAAAATTTCGTCAGTGTTGTAACCTATTTGCCTATATAGGGTTTTCAGTGGCGTGGCTGTTGAGCGAGCCGGCGGTTCGCCGGTGCTTCGCCCGCCACAGCTGTTAGGTTCTCACGCCAATACTGCCTCGTTTTCCTCCACAGTCTCGTTTTTTTACCGTTAAAAACGATAAAATCATGCAAATATATTGTTTTTACATCTATTAGTCATTTACCAGATGTTTTAGTAATGATTCGGCGAGGCAGGCCCTCGGTGCGCATTTAAAACGTTGACTACATTACCAAACGTCGCTATCTGCGATGTCAGTTTTCGTGTACATGTAAAAACAATTATTTTCGCCGTCATACTTCTCGATAGAAACGAACAGCGTGACGATTCCGTGTTTTATGTGTGTGTTATTTATTTTTACAATATCTAAGATGACCAATCAAACTTTTATTAGGTACTTCTAAATTCCATGATATTATACACCATTCAGTTTAGGAGATAATGAGGGACAGACAAACAAGTAACAAGGCCACACATGAGTCCTTTGTTTTTAGCTTTCACTGTTGGTATTCTTATGGTAATAATTTTAAATTTTTAACGTTCTCATATGCTTGCTATTTTGTTTGCAAATTCCTCATTTTCACATTAGTTGTTGTAATGGACATATGTACCTTTCAAAATAATCCTTAAAATCAGTGGCTATTTTCGTTGAACTTCTCTTTTTTAATGTCTCAAGATTTGTAATTTTTTTCTATCATCGCTAACATAGCAATTTGTTCCTCTATTATTTAAATATGCATTTAAGCTCTGATTTGATTAAGCAGAGGTATTAACCTTTTAACCTCTGCCTGGTTTCCTAATAAAAAATGAATAGTTTAACATACTTAATGAGTTGTTGCGATGTCTAAATACTAATTTAAAGTATGTTTGAATCAAATGGCTGAACATAGGAACCACCAACCATGTTATAAAAACAAGATCCACTTTTATTTGTTGAGATTCTTCAAACTATCTCAATATTTCCATAATACTTGAGCAATACACATCCTTGAGGTGATCCCAGTCATCCCTGAGTTCTCTAGACTATTCCAAGAATCATCATTATATTCCTAAACTAAATAAACCTATAAATTTGTGTTCAGTGTCATATTTCTTCTTCCATGTCTTTTTCAGCCACTTGAATGTGCGAGAAACCTGAGTATTCACCCCCCCTTTCTAAACATATCTGTTCATTGAATTTTTGGTTTAGTTCCATTCTGAAAACTCGTTATCCTCCTCTACCCCTGACCCATGTTACTTGAGGCTGGTGCAACAATTTTTTATATTCAAACTCAGTACCAGAACTTTATAACCATAATAAAACCTACTATAACTTCACCATAAAAGATAATAAATACAGATAACTACCGTGTATGACCTATTTACCCCCTTGACACCATATTGATGCTGTGTGAACATGGACGAGACGCAAGGAGGATGTAAGGATCTAGCTATCTGTAGTTTCTGCCTACCTCCATGGGAAAAAGGCGTGAATTAATGTATGCAAGAGACAATACTGTTCATACATGTATAGGAAGTCAGTTCTTTTGGTCAATGTTGCTTGTTATACTGGCATGTCATTTTGTTGTCTATGTATTATGTCGTAACTTGTAAGGCCTTCCTCATTGTTGCAAAATACATATTGTGTGGCCTGAAATTATAAGGCACTGGTATAGGCGTTACAGATGAACGACTTGCGTTGTCGGCGATTACCGAAGTTTAACTCGTCTGATAGGCCACAAAAGTACTCTTATGTAAAGTCAGATCGTGGTACGATCATGGCAAATCACAAAAAATACTGGGTCCATTAATTAACGTCCATCATTGGCGCAGGATTGCATCGTCATCGTTTTCACGACTCTGTGTGGTGTCGCGGTTTCTTTGCGATGCTCGGCGTATATTTTCAACGACACGACATCAGTACACGACGTCGCAACTAGTCAGGATACGACATCGCGTCGTATGTATGTTTGGGTCACTTTTGGTCCTTAGGTGACCCGTATCGCTGAAACATAACTAGGGCATGCGAAACCAGGTTTCGATCCCATAATAAAGCCCGTTTTTTCTCCTGTTTTATTATGGGACCGAAATCGGGTTCCGCACGCCCTAGCCATTACACCAAGCTGTAGGCGGCTGCTTCATCATCATCATCATCATTTAAGCCGAAAGACACAGACTGCTGGACATAGATTTCTCTCAAGCTTCGGCACATCGACCAGTCCCCTATCGATTACTGATCGGACTTTCGGCATTTTAAAAACATTCAAATAATTACTGAGAATATTAGCCAACATTTAAAGGTAACATTCAAATTACCTCCACACAGTGGCGATCCCGATAAAAATGCTATCGGCCGTCCTGGATACCCGTTACCTTACCAGCAAATTTCTATCGCAGCATGAGCCATTTTTGTATTGGCATCAACGATTATGAAGATCGAATTATATTCGCCCCAGAATGTCCTCTGCCATTGCAAATACTCATTGAAGGCGAAAATTATGTCTAAAGGTTAGCTACTAGTTTATCCAGTTTTTTATCCAAATTAATAACGTAAAACCATTAAAACAATGATTGCAAGTAATGCGGGACATCCCATTCTCAATCAACGTCCCAATAAGTAATAAAACCTTTTCTAATAATCACAATTTATGTGCTATGCTTCAATTTGATCATTCATCAATACTTATGACAGACGCGGACAATATGCTTTAATATTTTATTGTTTTTAAAACGTGACTCTTGTCTGTTAGCTATAAAGTATTCAAAGATATCTATGGTGTGCTTGGAGGTTTGCTTACGACAAGCAAACTGTCGTGAAATTCTTAGTGAAACTTGAATTAAATGACTCGTCCGCTGTTTTTGGTTTTATGCGACGAACGAAATGTATTTCTTCCCAGAGGTCTCAAATCCCTTCATTCCTTCTCCACTATCTAGGGATAATCGATCATAGCTATTCATTAGCTCCAAGTTATACTCTGAGTGGTTGCAACGCAGCCCCAATCCACAGACAAAAATCTTGTTCCAATTCGTCCATGCTTCGACACGCTCGTAAACGGAAATTAAGCACGTTTTCGATAGATAAAGGACAAAGGGTAGTCACATTCTCACGTGGTTTAGTATCTGGTGACCACCTGCCTACTAACTCATTGTTCCCATTGCGTTGTAAAGATAGAATAGTCGCCTTGTCAAACGTATTGAAAGCCTATTGAATTTCAATTGTAATTAAATCTCTTCTTAGCTTTCATTATTGGTTGATTATTATTTTGGTCAACCAATCACAGCAGCAGACTTGAGATTTACTGATTATGAACCTGATTAGACTTTCAATATGTTTCTGACTCCACGCGGCTCATAATATGGGGCCGGATCGATGAAAAACGAGCTGAAGATAAAGCACCGGCAAGATGCTCAGACGTGATTAGGTAGGTTATTGGCGGCAGCATTTACCGAGCGGTCTATACTGCAGAAGACCGTACATGGTAGTGACCACGCGAGAAATTGGTTTGAATCCTTGCAATAAAGGCGTATATTCCAAAGCGGTGTCGAGTCTCGCTGGCCGAACCGAAACGAGGCACACGAGACGTCTTTTTCGCTTTCATTCGATTCTGTAGCGATACTCTTTGACTTGTAGACTCCTCAGCATTGAGGGAACCAAGAAGAATGTGGACATGCTGTTATACGAGTAGAGATATTCGTGCGATACCCCCAACGGACGTACCGACGCATCGCGCGGACGCACGTACTTAAACGTTTATACATACACGTATCGTATTTACATATCGGAGTCGTGATTATAATGTTTTCAAACAATAAATTATTTAAATTACGATATGGGAAACAAACAACCTGTCACTACAGTAAGCAGTTGTAAACAGTTTAATGATTGAACGATGCGGCACGTTTTAATTTTCAATTCAAGAGCAAATTCGGTCTGGCCAGTCATATAAGGGCACATGCAAGGAAATAGCATTAAAGGCCGTTACCGAAATCGGTATTAGGAGGACTACATACACTGGTCATCAGAAAAATCGGCCGTTTTTACCGCAAATCACGTTTTTTTAAGCAAAACCAAACAAAATGTTTTAGTACTGAAATGTTTTATTTAACTGGTTTATTTACACCAATTTAATCACAATTAAAACATCAAATTGTTTTTTTTTTAAATCATTTTGATAAAAAAATCAAAACCGTTAATTTTACACCATTTTTTGATTAATTTTAAATACGCTCTAGTTTTTGTGTCTTAAATGTTATGTACACAATTGTTGCAATTTAATATTGCGTATTCCTTCCTCTTGCTTGAATGGTGGCCTGCATTCGCCGTTTTAATGACCTTATCGAGATTTTGATCGTCTCTTGAGGAATTCGGCTCCATTCTTCCCTACTGGCGGTTTCCAGGTCCCCTAATGTTGTGAATTACGGGCTCTTACCTTTTGTTATAGGGTGTCCCACATGTGCTCTATAGGTGTAGTCGTGCATTATCAAGCATTAAGTCAAAGTTCTCTGCAATAAAGCCGGCATAGTGCGCCACATGGTCTTCTAAGATCTTTGTGATGTAGCATGCTGCAGTTAAAGCCCAACCCAAAAAATTACAGAGCCCCCGCCATAACTGACAATTTCTCTTATGCAACACTGGGTATAACGTGCACCTGACTGTCGCATGACATTACGGCGTCCATCAGAACCGTATAACGTCATTCAACTCTCATCACTAAACAGAACTGACTCCCATTGGCCTATAGTCCAGTTTAAATTGAAGTCTGGCTTGTCCATGAACTGTGGTCAATTGTGGTCCTGTTGCTGGCTCGTGTGGTCTTAAATTAAGCTCACGAAGTCTCCATCTTACAGTACTGTCACTTATAGCCACACCTCGGTCTTCACGTAAGCGTCGCTGGACATCAACACCAGGTGGGTGTCGTTTTCTTACAGCTGATACCACTATAAAGTGGTCATCCCTTTGGGTTGTCACCCTATACCTAACAGATACAGGTCTTCTTACTACTGCCTTGATACTGCCCAGTCTCTAGAAACCTTTGGTAAACTCACCGCACTGCAGATCGGCTCAGATTTAACCTCGTGGCCACGACACGTTGACTTAAGCCTTGTTGGAGCAAAGCCACCACTTGGGCCGCCTCAACTTCAGTAGTGTCCATTACTTTTAAACAAAGTAATCAAAAATACAGCCTTGGTAAATAAACGTAACGTTATTAACAAAAAATCCCTACAAGTCTGTTTCGGACTGAATGAACCTTTGCAATTTATTCCGACGGAAAACCATCAAATCAGCACTCAACAGTATTTCTGTATAAAAAATCGTTTAAAAATCGTTTGAAAGTCCCTTCAAGTAAAATAAGATTTATGACAAACAAGATGTCAAACACCATACCGTACCGACCCTCAAAATAAAAAACAGACGTGTGAAACGGCTTATCTGTGGAACAATCGGTAAATGTTAAACAAAAACTAGGTGGGTCGATTGATGACCAGTGTATATCATTTTCAATTAAAATTTGTGAAAGCATTCCCAAAAGTAGGTTGTAAAATTGCCTAACGGTTGACGTTGGTCAGCAAATATTTACCCAGTAACTAATTAATTTTTATCCTACTTAATTAATACCGAGTTCTTTATAGGCCGATCGGATTCGCAACGCCGTCATCGTCACTGAGACCCATCTGTACTTTGTAGATCAGGACTTTGATCTTTATTAAAACCCTCGAAACATGCCGTAGCAAAAGTATTAGCAAAGTGGTAGCGGGGCGAACTACTACGGAATTGTATCGCCACTAACAGAACCCATTTTAATATCAAAACGAAGGTTCGCTAGCAATCGCGCCGTGTAAAAAGCACAATTTCTGCCGCTTCTGGCTCGATTGCCGGCTCCAAAAATATCGGGAAAAACTACGATTATATTCAGTACTTACGGATAATTTGGTGCAAGGGTCATTGACACTCCACCCTTCCGTTCGTCGAATCCAACCAGGGTTCGCTCCTTTTAAAAGAACTCGTCTGATCATTAGCAGGCTAGGACCGGTTCTTCCATCCATCATGTTATGGCAAGCTACTGCTTTTATAAGTGGCCGACGTCTGCCCTCTGTAACCCTAGGGGATACCATGTTTTCGCTGTGATTTTATCTGCCGTAGTACCTGTCTGGAAAGTTGCATTTTTTGAAAGGCTTTGGTGATTGTAAGTAAATGATCCCTTTAAACGCTATTCTTGAAAAAAAATCTTTGTATTCGCGAGCAAACGATCGGCGCATTTGTGGCCCAAACCTGAAGTATTTTATGCCTTTAAGCGAAGTTTAGTTGTCTCTTAAGATACGTGGTTTTAGGCCATAGCTAGTATTCTCATAACTAGGCGTTTGGGATCCATTTTGTTTTCTTTTGAAACACTAACGACTCATGTGAAAAGAAAAAGGTTGGCTATCTTGCCCACAGGCAATAGGGCTCTACATAATGGTACCTTAACTCTGACGTCACCGCAAAAAATTAAGGGTAGGCCTTTTATACCCAGGGACCGCGTACTAAAGAGTCATTGACACGAAAGGCTTCGTTTTTGCCTTTCATTGTAATGTCGACTGGAATTCGCTGTGTCAACTCGAGTAAGTGTTCTGATTGAGTCATTAACAATATTCAATTCATGATATTTGCATACTGTGAATCATATTGAAGTATTTTGAGTTTTGTTAATTTAATTTTGCTTGAATAACATCAAGATAGGCATCTTTACTTGGTAGCTTGATTGACTGGCATAGCTTGCCAAATGCCATAAAGATGTAAAGAGATTCAGACAGTCTGAAAGCAATAAAACATTTATAATTCACCATATCTGGGTGTGATGGACGTTTTACCCAGTATAGACTTCCTCACCATCAAAAAGACAAACGCCAAAATTCTACACACTAATAACTTTTTCAAAACTAAAAAGTTCTAGCTGATTTATGGATGACCTCTTTTGTAAACTATCTAGGCAAGTCTTTCATGTTTTTTACTATAAAAAACTTTTAATAAGGAAACCTAATTTAAACGCACATAGGGAATTTATTCTGTCCTTTTAAAAACGACGACCATTTCGCGATCCTTGTAAGAGAAATTCAAACATTCTCCCGTCAAAGGGTCCTCAATCATAATTAAAGGCTTTCAAATACTTCGGCTGTCATTATAGCATTAAAAATAATAATATCCCTCTACCGTCTATTGAAGATAAACAATGAAAACTAGCGGGGTTAACACACCTGCGGGGTGGTTGCACCTGGCCTTAATATCGTCATTGATCCATGGGGGCTTAATGGATTTGATCGATAGTGCTTCAAACAGCTTTCAAGTTTTTTTTTAAAACACTGGTATTTTTATCAAAAGAAATTCAACCCAGAAATGTTGGATTTTGTAGGAAAATATTGGTTTTTATCAGCATTTTAAAACTTATCACGACAATCTTAAGTGGCCGAAACTTTTAAGCGAGTGTTAACGGCATTTTAAGGCCGAAGAAATCGCCAATGATAGCAATAACTGCGTAAATAAAAATTATATTACTAAAGAACCGAATCATTGCAAAATTCAGATATACGCTTGAAACATAATTCTCGTTATTAAGTACTTCGTTTAACGGCCGAAAAAGATTTTTTTTTTAATTTCGGTTTATTTTATTTGTAGTTTTAATAGTTAATTCGTTAATAATAAATGGATTCAAATACTTCGTTTAATTTCCATTTAAAGTTTTCACGAACAAACTTTATGAAAGCAGGTATGGGGATACCTCCTTTGGAGAGCTTTCCAGTGTTTTACTGTCGATTTCCAGGTATTTTAAAATGCAGTAGTTTCTTATTCATTTTCTTTTTACAACTTCTGAACTGTCTGGCTTCTTCTTCTGTCATGTCTGCCTAATCTACTTGTCAATGGGGAAGACCGTTAAAAGCTTATTGTAGATGGCGCGACCATAACCAGGTCTCAATCTGACCAAAGAGGTCAAGCTAATTTGAAATGTAAAATGACATTACCAGATTTCAACCAATGTCGGTAATTGGAACAAGCTATGCTAGCGCCAGTAGTTCCACAGTTGCCATCCCCATTGCTCACACTTATAAGGAGAAACTGATGGTATCTTTTACTTGACTTTGAATTAATCGTCACAGTTCCTCCACCAAGTACAAGTAGCACTGCGCCGCACCTTTTTTCTAAGTTTGTTTCTACCGCAAACAAAATTAAGATAAACTAATCTTGTTGACGCCCACTTAAATCAACTCATTGCTCACTTAATGTCCGTGATTTTTTACGATTAGCTACTAGACGCAGAAAAAATACAAAAAGTTAAGCAAGCAGTGGCTTGAAATACGTTGCACATCATTAAAGATTTTGATGAATTGTGGTTGAATGAATTATGAGGAAGCTAGACACAGCTGGAGGGCTATAGTAGACAGGTGAAGGTGAGCTGTTGTCTGGATAGCTCCGCTAGGTAAGGGTAGGAACACGAAGGTGTATCAGTAAATACTTGTACAGGATATTACAAAACTTTGGGTGGATTTCACCAATCGCGACCAGCACGTCAGAACAGCGTTTAACGGCTGCCACTGTCATTATTCCATATCAATGACGACGCTGACAGCGATTGAACACCGTTTACACCGAACAGCGATTGGATCACGTTCGGTTTTACGGATGAAACTGGTTCAAAGGTCTTGTCTCTTTATCTAACGAAAATAGCAGTAATGAAAATAAAAGGAATGAAGCTAAAATCTGCATAGTACTTACAGATGCTGCATCAAAATCGTGCATCAATAGTTTTCGGATAACACAAAACGAACTAAACACAAACCAGACAAGTTTGGCTTAAGTAAAACTAGATTGAAATTTCGCTAACGCCTGGGACATGAGTGATCGGATCCTAATCGAGATAACATGATGAAAACAAGCCAGCTTAATTCCGAAACTGTAGAACTAAACCCCTTTTCAATGGGTCCATGATGTTAGAGAAAATTTTAATATGCCTCAACATCTGTTTAGCCTTTTCTGTCCCAACTGAGTTGATATCGGCTTCCAGTCTAACCGGATGCAGCTGAATACCAGAATTTAATAAGGACCGACTGCCTATCTGACCTCCACAACTTTCTGTCTACAAGTTTACATTGAGTATTAAGACAGAACAAATTTTATGAGAATTTTCCCTCAGATTCAACTTTAATTTAATAAAATCACTCATAATAACATTACTAGTACTCAAAGCTTAATTTGATTGATATTTCATTCAAGTATAAGATTCTGATCCCCTTCAACATTTTTGTCGCAAATTACCTCTTATCGACCGCAGGTTTATGTCCCTACGTATTTTACGTGTAGCCGTCTATCAAGATCGATCAAATTCGTTGGAAATGTCGCACGCGACTTGTCGGGGTACCGAGGTTTCTGAATTTTCATCATATTTCATATTATTACAGGTAATTTAAGTATCTGCCTACTTTCCTGACTGACTATGCCTAACAGCTCAGCCTATGTATAATTTATTTTAGTATCCTGGCTGGAAAAAACGGTTTCTATTGTCCTATGTTAGTTGCTACGCCTGTCCGTTGAACACTGAACTTTTGTATTCTGCCTACCTTCTACGATTTTTCTGTATCTGTTTATAACGTTATTTCATCCTCCAGACCGTACTGATAACGGCCCACAGAACAGTGTGAACTTATGTTAAACGTAATTTTAAAAACTTCAGTCTAGATTTCCATCACTCATCTGAGAGCAGTGGGTAGAACATTCGACTAAAAGAAGTCTTGAAAGTAGACATCTTTTAAGTAATACAAGTCTTGATGATATACTTAAGGCTTAATGCCTCTGCAAAGGTCACGAACCTCGTGTAAAAGCCTCGCTTTCCGTTTTTTTCTTGCTCCATTAACTTTGAAATATTATCATGTAAATAATTTACTAACGGCATTTTAGGAAAAATGCCAGCAATGGCTCGTGTCTGACTCGGCTAAAATTGTAAAATATTTCTAAGCCTGATTTTTAGCTTTTACCAACGCGAAAATGCGGCCACGTTTGTCTAGCCCAGAAGTACCGTGCATCATCAAAATCAAAATTCATTTATTCAAATTAGGCTGAAATCTCTCTGTAATAAGCTCTTTTATACCTTGTATTTGTATGGTATAAGTCCATCTCCCAGGTTAAAGCTACCTGGAAGCAAAACTACTCCTTGACGCGCATAATAAACCTATTAGCAAAACGCTTGTTATCAATGTATCTGCCATTACCTTACGTATCACAGCATCAGCGATCTAATACATCTACCTTGTACTGATATCGGGTGTAATACAGAGAATGGGCCGATTCATCAACCGCCCGACACTGACGGATTAGCGGACGAAATCGTGTGGTGGGGCTAGTAGAACCGCGGGAGAAATAATCGATGATGAACAATGGATTATAGCTAGATATTGTAATGTATTTTTCAAGAATTGAAGGTGTCTGAGTGATAAACAATGTAAAATCGAGAAAGTATACTAGTTTTTAATCTGAAAGCAATAAACTCAGTACCAATATTATTGTTGTGGTATTGTTAATTAGGGATCAATTATATGGCCTATAAGTTTAAACCCTGTAAAGAGCTTTTAATGTTTTCCGCCGAACATGCAAATCCACATACCCATAGAGTAGAGAGAGCGTTCTTAACACCGAAAGTGATGCATAACTCGCAAGTTGCAAGCTACATAGCCCAACAAGCATACAGGCACAGAATAAGTATCTAAGTAACCAGTTTGAAACGCAATTCATTGAGTGTGTTGACCGCCATTCATGCGCTTACTAGCATGATTTATGAATTAATTCTATTATGTACGATAGCGAGGGCCGGCCGTTGCGAAATGAGAGGTTATGGGTCAAGTCATACGGAGATAAGCGGTGCTATGTACTTGTTTTAGTTACGTTCGCGTCATATAAGACTCATGGGACTTTAGAAAGAGACTGGTTCAACGATTTCCATTTTCCCCCCTAAACTCTTGAAGTGTACACTCGTTTATTAGGTCGGAAACTGTACGAACTGGCCGTCCAGCATTTATATCAGTTAAACCATGTACTTACTTTTACTGAATTATCAAAGAATCTGTTACTCAGAAAGTTGGAGCAGTAAAGGCGATATTACTAGTGCATGAGCTACCATTACTAGTGGTACTAGTTTCTTAGTGTGAGGGAAACGGGTTCACTAAAAGACGTCTGAATTGCTCATTCTGCATAGCAATAACGTTTAGTTATATCTGGAGTATTTCAGTGCTCGCAAATGCTTTCATCAAAAACATTACCCAATTGTAAACATTTGTGGTGGAAGAGCACTAGTAACTAAGGGTCTTGCCTTATCTAGCAGCACAAAATCGTAGTTTTCTTAAACAGAGCGGGAGAGAATGCTATCGCCCGCGGCAGCTTCGTCGATGCGGTCGGCTCGGCAGTACGCTCTTTTTCTCACTGAAGGAAATGACGGTTCTGAGCGACAGAAGAGGATATGAGCATGGAAACATGCGATTCAAATGAGGTTCAACCCTAAAAATACAGTTACAGTCATTTCAGTTCTGTTTTCAGTAATTCTGTTACAAGGGCAGAATTGCACTGTCCTGAAAACTTAGGTGTTATCGGCTTATAGTTATACCAGCCAATGCATGAATTTATAATTTTATAGCATCTATCATAATTATTTTTCAAGTAACTGTGGATTCTAAGAACACGATAAAAATATCACGTAGCAGTGAAAATGATAATATTTTACAACGCTAGTTCAATATCCAACATTTTCCTCTATGTTGTTAATACATACATGCTCTTATTTCGCTTCAAATGTAGTATTGTTTCCAGGAATTTGCATGGTACTTTAATATAACATTTATCCAAGAGTTAAGTTGTAAAACATTGATTGTAATCATTTTATTCAATGGAAAGCGGTTGAATCCTATTAATCATGTGTAGAATAATAACTTTAGATAATAATAGTACTTTCTCATTTGAGTGGTCGTGCTAAGCAGTATTTGACTCGCGTTTCTTTAAAAAAGAACCGATTCAATTGCACTTGCGCAGTGCTTTTAAATTGGTTCTTTGTGTTCAGTGTATGATGACTCCACCAAAGATAGCAAAGAAAAGTAAGACGGCATTGTCAGATTAACCGTCATCGTCATCATTGCCAGCAGCCTTTTCCCACCCTCTGTATAGGTCTCCCCCTTTTGTGTGTTGCTTCCATGGTCTAGGCGAGTCTCATTCTGTATGTCTTCCAAATTAACAAACTGACTAATCGTACAGCTCAAAATTGTCGAAAGGACCCTGCATTGTCGAGTGGTAAAAGCTAGGCAGTAGCCAAATCAAACTATGCTCTTTCAAGACTTACCAATTGCAGGTTGCTATCTAATGACTAGATTTTTGAAGCCGATTGAGATGTTGTGGTCACATCAACCCATATAGTGCCTTGACCAAAGATGAGCCTTGATGTTCTGCACACCTAACATAGCTTTTTGTTAATGCACAGTTGAAAGTTTTATCATACAAATGTTGGGATAGAAAAGACACACTTTTACTTTTGAACACTTTCCATCCACATATTCAAAGAATGCCTACCTTATCGAATGACGAGGGTAACATTGACAGTCATAGTCCATCAAAGCTCCTCGTTACGATGCACATACATCCTCGCTATCTATTTAGGGCAATAGGTTTCCATTGACGTACTGCACCAATAAATGTATCTATGTTTGTCATGTATATATTTATAATAGGTACTAACTAATAGGTACTCAGATAATTGTATTTATGTTTTGTCCTGTATGACTTTCCCGTACCTGGAAAAAAGGTTGATGGCTAGCTACGTCGAATAAATGCTGTAAAGAGCAGCAAAGCAAACTGCAAATTTGTGTTGTTTTTTTATAGTAAACTAGATAATAGTACATAAATGAATGCCTTCAGAATGCTTTCCGCAACTTTGACTAACCAAATTACTTCTTTTAAATCCGGAAACCAAATCGTTGGCGTCGCCATTTCTGTGATTTTTGGTTTCAATTTCAATGGGCGCCAAATATCAGCATTTTGTGATAAAAAAAACTTCAATAGCGTTTTATTAACTGGATTACTAATCGAACCATTAAATATTTGTCGTGCGTATCGTATTAATATGGCAATAGTAGTAGCTATAAGATTTAAAGGTTGATTCTGATATCATATCGGCAAGCCTGTGCCACGCCTTGGTTGCCCCTCATTCATACCTTTTAAACGGGTATACCACACCTTAGTCTTTGCTTTCTATGCCATGGAGAACGTCAAATACAATATACCGAAATTGCTTATAAGAAGGGGGGAAGATAATAATATCTTCCCCCCTTCTTATATGTTATCAGATTAGCTGGATGAAATTATGAAAGAGCGCTATAAAACTTCACAATACAATAGTATAAATGGTAATGTATTCAGCTTTTTCCATTCGAAAATCTGAGCTATACGGTTTGATGCAATAACGTAATCCGATTTGGAGATTGTATAAAATACTTGCCTTTGCTTGCACAAAAAAATATCGGAATAACCGTGGTGCTGTAAAATATTGCCGTGGGTTTACTTTAAAATATTGTTATGAAAGGTTTTAGCTACAAGAGTAACGAGATACTCTTATTAGCTTCGCCTTTGTGTCATAGTTTGATTGAATATCCTTGAAATTAAGATAGCGAATTAGCGACTAATTCCATAAGTTGAGTAACTTGATACCGGGTGACTAAAAATAACACAACTGCAATGAAGATTATTTGACGAACTTAGCAACGTTTTTGGCCTATTGCGCTCTGGAATACCTAGGCCTCGACTGACCAGACCATGGAGTAAAGCCCACACTACAGAAGTCAGATAAGCAGCCGCCCAATGTATAGTACTGGTATTCAACTGCATCCGGCTAAAACGGAAACTGACTTTCAACATATTTGGGAAAAGGCTAGGCGGATGATGACGCAAACGAAAAGAACAAACCAATTCCAACGTAATACGTTTCCTGTGTAATTTTGATGGGTGCCTTATCGTACTAATATTGTTACAAGTATCGTTGGTATCTTATCAGAAAGCGGGGCATCTGTCTGAATCGTGCTCGTGCGCCATCACACATCACGACTTGTGGTCTATATTGTATGAGGCACGCACGGATTTCGTACAATATGGCTGAAAGCACGCGTGGTTGTATAACGTAGTCCTTCTAAAACAAAATCTGGTATTAATAAAGGTATAGTTCGAATGAGAACGGTTACAGCAAACCGCACCGTCGAATCTGTCCAATCGCTATGATTGACCGGAGCAACATGGGTTCTATGTAACTTTATAAGAACGCTTCTGCAGTTCGGCATATTGCATGGCCTGTTAACCTTTAACATCCATACCTCCATTTTTGCACTCTCCCGAATGCCGTCTATATTCTGCTTTTGCTTGTGTTCATCATTGTATAGCTAGTAGCAATGTCATTCCTTGACGATGTTGAAATTAGTTTGAGCTTACCCTCAACCACAGTATGTAAACGCCTTTAAAGTTCTGTCTTCCAAATATCTAGGTTTAGTCTTCGTTCAACTAAAAAACCTAACTTCTAAATAATAAGGTCCTGTCTTCAAGGTGACGCAATGTGCTCATAATTCGCACATGGTCTAACCATGTAAGGCCGGTCCGTTATCTGCAAGGGAACCATCTGTCGCAGTCGTGTGGATTTGAGTCCATACATCACGACTTACGACATTGTTGTCATTAGACTCGAACATGCATGCTCTCAATGAGATCAGAGGTTGAGTAAGGAGTGGCGGTTGATCTAAGTGTCAGAAATGAATTGCTTGGTATGTTTGAGTTTAATTGAAAGAGTACGTGACTAAAATATGGAGGGTGTGATTTTAGACTTTGAAAATCTCATGTTGGACTTTATGATCGTTTCTAAAAGGGCCGAATTTAAGGCACAATATAAAGTCTTAATAAACGAAGTACTCCCACATGCTCAACTATCTTATCAGCCGGTAACTAATAAACGCTGGAGTCCGTATAAAGCAATAATCTTAATAATTATCAAGAAAAATTTCAATAGTTCAGCTTGTTTATTTGTGGTCGTGACCTTACCCACTACTTGCCCCCCTCTATCTTTTAGGCTCAAGAGATAACGCGTCATGTTATATTCGAACTTCGTATGATGGTACAAACGCGCACTTATGCTCTCTGAGCATTTTCACGAAATTTGAAGAGGATCGAAGGTGGCTTTCTTAGGGGTGCTAAGCACATGTTCGGGTCGGTTCCGATGATGCGGCGCCGGGTCGCAAAATCGAATGTAGATTTTGCTGCCTGACTGTGAACTAGATGACAATTCGTCCAAACAATAGGTTCCTCTTTGGTTTTCTAAAATATTCAATGATGAAAGTGTTTCGAAACTAACTAGGGATCCCAAGATGACATAGATTTTAAAACAATCTTAATCCACGGGCACTGGATGACAGTTCTTGGCTAAAACTCATTATAATTTCAGTCCGGAAACATCCATTGCTGGCTACAGGGCCTCCCATTTATTCAGCCATTTCTCTCCCTTCGGAGCGTCCCGTGCCAAAATTTCCCGCAACTTGAACGATATCGCCAACTCTACTCGCGTTGGCTTTAACTAATCAGTAAGATCAACATATCTGCATACTTATATATCGTATGTCGGTCATGACGACACGCCCACAATTGATACATTGTATCGTCAGCGAATGGGCGTTTGTTTAGCTCATTATCTTAGCCGCAGACGAGGTGCATTGCCAACTGTTACAGACGATAGAATGGCACATATCTTATGTTTGTACGTGTAGTTGTTTTATCGGGCTTGTATTTTTTTAGAGTTTTTGGGGTCACTTCTAGTCCTTAATTTTTTTGTGCGATTAACCAATTTGCATTTTTTTTTATATTTTGGAAATCCTCGTAGTTGTCGTCCACCCTAGGGCGGATGGAGGGTCTGTCAAGAATTACTGGGACTGACTTACCTTTGGTAAGGGGACTTGAAGCACTCGCGTAATCGTTTCCCGGCAGGTATTCTCCCGTTCACCGTGCAGGGCTAAGTCGGATGTTTCAATATGCATATCCGTAAAAGAAAACCTCAAAACAAAATTCGATAAATATCAGGAAACAAAAATCCTTCAGATAGAGTGACCTGTACAAGTCCCAAAATATAAATACAAACTTTTACCGTGGATCGGACAACGCTTTTGATACGTGTTACCGGCTAAGGTATTATCTTTATCCTATACAAAAATATGGAGCACATTTTGCTAACACAGGTTATTGTCTGAAACGGACCGTAGTCAGCTTTCTCGTGTTTTATAAAGGTTGCCAAGGGAATTGTAAACACTTAGGCCAATAATAGAATACGTATTATATCCTGTAATTAACTCGCCCTATGATAGTGGTTTTGTGGTGACAAACCGCAGAACTATAGCCTATCGACTATAACATGTATTTATATGTAGAATTGTATATACTTCTGTTATTGATTAAACGGCACGACAAGGATAACGGGTCACGAATTTTGCGGTTTCTCGAAATTTCCCGAACTAACAGTTGCCCGCCACCGAGGTAGGCCCAAGAAACGCTGGCGTGACGAGTTGGACTCGTTCCTAGATTATTATTATTCTAACTGATTGGCCAGAGGAGGCAAAACACCGGGAGAGATGGAAAGTAATGGCCGTTGCCCAGCAGTGGGACAGAATAGGATAATTTAAAAAAAAAACAGTTGCCCTCTGCGTTCGCGATTTAGTTTCCAAACATGTAAATTATAATATTTTTTAATAGAAATTTAATTTGAATTCCAAATCTTTAATTCTCACACATAAAGTACAGTTTCCGGTGCAACTTCCAAACATTTTTGTTACGTTTTCAATAACACGGGTCATTCTGAAATCGACTTATTCAAACTTGAATAAAGTTGAAATTCGCTTAAGTGGAAATAGCGTCAATCGGAAACAAGAATAAGAATAGACTTAAGCGGAATTTGAAGGTACGCAACATCAGTCAGGATCCATATTATTATGTTAATTCTTAACTTGTGTCCCAATTTTTACCCAAATCCCGTCAACCGTTATGCGTGATTGAGTAACAAACGTCGTTACATACTTGAAAGTAAGGATTAGTCAAATAGGATCAATAGGATTGAATTTCACGAATGCTTGGGCATTGTATAATGTTTGAGACAAGCCCTGTTACGTTGCCTCGTTGCTTTCTCGAAATAATTATAATTTACAAAAGACTATTTATACATTTACGGTACCCATTGTGAATGGTGTTACATGATCAATCATGAGCAATCATGTGATGGCGTTTTATTTAACTAATCATAGTGTAGATCCCTATACGCTTCGTTTTGTTATTTAAATTATAGTACTTACGTATTTCTGTTTAAAGTGATTTATCGTACGGGTGTCGATGGCATTACAGGAAATGTTTTTTTTTATTGTGGGCCCCCGGATGCCGCCTCCTATCATTGGTATCCCGTGTGTTGTGTTGCTATTAGAGGGACACGGCTTCTTCTTCTCGTGTGTTCCCTCAGTCGAGAATCCTGGAGGAACCGCTTCCTATCCGGTGAACTGGCGATGGAGGTTTCTTCATCTACCTAGATGGCGTAATAAAATTAGAATTTCGCCTACTTGAGGGGCTAATTGAACGGAACGTATAGTAGGTAGGCATTACGCGTCATGAAGGTGTGACAAGAATATGATGTTACTAGGTACTTGATTTTGTGCATAGCGAGGATCCTGGGGTCGGAATCCAGTCTCACGAGATACATCAAAAGCACTGTTGTATAATTTATGTCACAAAGATATTGCCATCTGGACAGAATTATCCGAAAGAAATACCAGTTTTCATTGACAAAATTTGTTGCCAAGCCAACATAGTCATATTAATTGCAAATCTTACAGCATTATCCCCACTTAAACCAGCTGTAGTGGATTCTACGCGGACCAAAAGACTCGAGGAACTCGTATGAAATATGCAACTTTGTATTAATGCTATAAAAACTTGAATAAGTAGTAAAGCTGACGTCAGGAAATACCTCTTTTCATCGTGCTGTAAGAGGTTTATCTACGGCTTACGTGAATACCTAGATACTTTATTTGGGAATAACATTTTTCTTGTAGAAATATTCTAGTACATGTGATCGACTCCAGTTGAAATTTTTCATTCAATTCCCAATTTTTTTTTTGCATTCCGCATTGTGTATCTAGGTGGTATCTTAAAATATATTGAGATCATTATAGGAGAGCAAAATAGTAGGAGAGATAGCTTTTAAAACTTTACATAGGCAAAGGTGTAGTAACAGCAAAGTACAATTTGTTACCAAGGTTGGTTTAGCGATAATCTGGAAAACTTCACTGCAGCATTGCCTTAGTGCTACGGACATTCCGTTTCAGCCGAAAACGTCCGTAACCGGAAGTAAATCTTAAAGACTATTCGTTAGAGAAAGTATTGCTTCGGTTTAGTCTTATAACTCGGTGATAACGGATTTCGACGATTCTACCGGATCTCCTTCAACTTCCAATAAAATACCAAAACACGTACTTTACTGAGTACTTATAAAATTCCGCCATTCCTCGGTTCTTAGTAAAACTTGACGTTCACTAATTAACATCATTCATTCGTTAAGGTCCCGAGTATCATAAAGACGTGAACTGCCTAGATATTGTGGAAATAACCCGTGTGGTTCATGTTTTTATATATTATCCTTATTATGAATATAATATTAGTACCTAGTGCGCCTACAACATAAATAATTCACATGGGTCACGAAATTCTTCCACCACGATGGGTAAAACAAATGATATAATTCTGATTTTATTTTGGTCTGTTCTTACGTACTTTTTGAGTCGGTAAAAAACCCAGCTAGTCTCTGCCTAAACATCCCAATAAATAAATTAAAAAAAAAAACAATATCCCAAAAAAAAACCTATAAGTATATATATTTTTTTTAACAATTCTCAGGCTTTTGCTAGACCCTTGTCTATCTAATTTAATTCAACTTTTGAATTTTCAGAGAGTCGATCAGTTAGTCAAAAAGTGGTAGCGAGTGGCCCGTTCCAAAACGTAATTGACTGTGGAGAAGGACAACTCATCAGACATCCATTGTAGATATGCATATGAGCATTTTCATAATTGCGATTAATAACAGACGGATGACGATGAGGGATCCTTTCCGCTCGCTAGTAAAACAATCTGCGACAAATCATAACGACAAATATTATCTTACACACATATATTTATCAGCAGCTTGCTGCATGCTTCGTTTTCGCTAGTCCAAAATAAATTCCGATCACCAATAATGTAGATAGCAGAGCAAGGTCGGATAGGAGCATAAACACTAGACCCCAAACAGCATAGCTGAATGTATAATACGCATTACGGTATTTATTTTCCCTTTTATAAATTAAAAACCTATTAAGCACTAAAACATCATTCAAAACGAATCATCAACGTATCGATAGTCGATACTTGATAGCGGCGCCATTAACATTTTTTTATTTTTTTTTGTTAACGAAATCGTCATGAATTTTTATCTGCGTTTATTAAAAATTCAAATATTCACTTTGCCGCGGCGATTTTGAACTATGACCGGGGCGACCCCGACCATTTATCTGTCGAACCTATCGAATGTCGTTAGCCGCGACACGCCCACGTCTCGTGTCCGTCGTGTCGTCGCCGGTTCTTATGTAACCCGTCATAATTACTAGTATAAGATGGCCTGCGACTTGACTCTTCCATTTTTATGTGCTCCTGGTATCTACATACTTTTTATAATTTTGAAGACTTCGTTTTTAAAGCTATGTTATTTCAATTGAGCTCAAGGGTGTTATTTTACCTTCTTAAAAATGTTTAACCTCCCTAACGCTCTAATGATTGTCTAATTGTAATTGTGGACTTTTAAGTCTGGTAAGTCTTGTGGTCCTTCGAGACTTCGATGGTTCCAAATATGGCCACTATGATTCCAAACATTCTATAAAATTTGGATCAAAACAAAAGTCTGAATTTATTACAGCGGACATAAATTGACATGACCGTTTGTATGTGTTATAGTTGTTAGGTAGATGTTTTCCAAAAACGACACAAGTTCTAATTTATTTAGCAACTAGCTTCTGCCCGCGACTTCGTACGCGGATCCTGTTGCTTATGCCAGCGATAACGGGGTCGTCAAAATCGAAGATTGAAACGTCTGATGTCGAATTCTAAGAGCCCGGGGACGGGAAAACAACGGGATGCGCGAGACGATTCGAGACGTTCCATATCTTTCATTTTTGTAAGTCAGAAGTCGATGCGTAGATACGCTTGGAACTCAAGAGCAATTCTCTAGCCGTGAACGTCTCCGACTCGCGAGACAATGCGTGACGCTCACGATCAGCGGTCAGTCGCGCATCACGTTCCCCACTTGTCTCTAGAGACCTAGAAGTCGACGCGTAGATACGCTTGGAACTCAAGCGTAATTTTCTATCCTTGAACGTCTCCGATTCGCGAGACAATGCATGGACTTGCACGATCAGCGGTCAGTCGTGCATCACGTTCCGCACTTGTCTCTAGATACCTCAAAGTCGATGTGTATACACGCTGAGAACTCAAGTGTAATTTTCTTTCCGTGAACGTCTCCGACTCGCGAGACAATGCATGACGTTCACGATCAGCGGTCAGTCGTGCATCATATTCTTCACAGTAGATGCGTAAATACCCTGAGAACGCAGGCGTGCTTCGCGATCCGAAGAGGTTTCCACGGAGCGAGTTGCAGCCTGATGTTCCGAACAGCATCAAGTCTCTCCTGACGTTCTTCGGTAGATTCTTGGGATCTTATGATCCTCAATCTTTTAGCTCCTTTGAAACATTGGGAAAGATTTGACCTCTTTCTAGGCATGGTTATAGTTTTATTGTGAAGATACCTGATCAATTAAAATCTAAGTGACTGTTCCCCTGCGTCACCGGGTAGGCTACCGTGTCACGAAGATAAGTGGAAAAGGAAATTAAACACTCAAATAACATAAGCCCGAAGGCATATTTATTCGATAAAAAAAAAAAAAAATTTGGGAGTTTTGTCCAGTAGAGTCAAATTTTCAATGACCGCCTTCACCGCGTGGAGGTACTCCCAGCTTATGTTATTTTATAATTATACAGTTAAATTAGTGTTAGCTTTGATTTCCACATCAGATGTTTCTGATCTTCGATTTTTATAAGTCAACAGGAAATGCCCAGCAGACCGAACAACTTTTGCTAAGACGTCATTCCTATATGTGTTATGGTGTAGCTGGGCTCTTGGAGTTCCACAACAGGTGTTCCAGATCTTTGATTTTTATAAATCAACAGAGAGTGCTCATCAGATTGAACAATTTTTGCTAAGACGTCATTCCTATACATGTTATGGTGTAGCTGGGCTCTTGGAGTTCCACAACAGGTGTTCCAGATCTTCGATTTTTATAAATCAACAGAGAGTGCTCATCAGATTGAACAATTTTTGCTAAGACGTCATTCCTATATGTGTTATGGTGTAGCTGGGCTCTTGGAGTTCCACAACAGGTGTTCCAGATCTTCGATTTTTATAAATCAACAGAGAGTGCTCATCAGATTGAAAAATTTTTGCTAAGATGTTATTCCTATATATGTTATAGTGTAGCTGGGCTCTTGGAGTTCCACATCAGGTGTTCCAGATCTTCAAATTTATTCTCTCAACAGAAAATGCTCATCACGTGGAACAATTTTTGCTACAGTACTATTTTTGTATCTCTTATAGTTTAGCTGGTCTATTGCGGTTCTGCATCAGGTGTTCAAGTTTCCAAGATAAATTATAGCCTATATGTTGCCCAGACTCAATACCTATACAACAAAAAAAAGATCTTTCAAATCCGTCCAGTAGTTCCGAAGATTAGCGTGTACAAACAAACAGACAAACAGACAAACAGACAGAATTTTTTTTTTGGATTCGTGCTCTATTGCTGTTTCTAAACCACACCCAATTTTTTTTTTTTTTAATTTCTTCATTGTACAGACACAGTTTTTTTACTGTTTTATTATATGTATAGATAAAGTTTTTATTCCAGTTCCTAAGAATATCATCATATTACCGTTTTATCGCCTCATGTGTGAAATGTTTATGTCACCTGCTAAATGACTCAGAATACACTTAAAAAAGCATGTTCCCCGTATTTCTGTGTAGTATTTATTGCGGATATGATAATTAGTTTAGCAGCAATTCGATTCGATGTCGAAATTGAAAGTTAAATGGGTAAATTAGCACTATTTGTGAGATATAGATTGGTGTGATCCATTTCGGGGCCTACATCTTGACCGATGCGTGTTTGTACAAAACATGTTGTCTGTTTAGTGAGTCTCAGGTATTCAGTTTGGGTTTCCCCAAGACAGACTGATACTGCTATAGCAACAGGACTATTTGCATACTACTCTTTACTTACAAGCGACTCTTTTGACATACTATTCATCATTCGTAGTTGGGAATTTGCAATCACTCTGTTATAAACCCGGCCTCTGGCTTTGTGCTCAATGCTGGATTCCTGGCGCATCTTGTTGTCCCTAAGCTAAACCACCAGGGAGAGTTAAACGACAAGCGTTTTGGAGGACTGTCTAAATTAATTTTGATGCATTCTTTTTTTTCGACATGGCATCTCACAGGCCAACCTATGAGGCTGGCTTCTGCTTAATCGGACTATCCTGGGGATGCCTTTGGTGTAAGGCCTCCAGCCAGGGGTTGATTATTCTGATTCTCAGCCGAGTCAAATAACTTTTGGTTTTGTTTAGTGGCAATAATACAATCAACCCCTATTGATTAATATGAGCCAATCACTCGAAACCATAACTGGCGAGATGTCAATATCCCAAAACCTTTCAAAGGTCGAGGTTTCAAAAAAAAAAAAAAGAGATTTCTGCCATGACCTTCCACCGTAATCCAGCGATATACCGAGACTACCGAGAGAATTCAAACACTCGGTTCGGATGTACAAACAGTGTTTACTCTGAATCAGCTTGATTAAACGCATGCCCTGTGTTGTTTCGATGCAAATACAGGGCTGCTGCCTTATAATTGTATTCGATTATTATCGATCGATTATAGTCTGTTAACAAGGCTCGGAAATTACGATAAATCAACGCAGGTTAACAATTAATATTGCCGGGCTAGCCACGTTTTGTATCGGATTAGGGCACGCAGCAAGTTAGACACAAATGATGTTATGCTTTTCTCTCATCGCAAGCTGTTTACTTTTTAACATCATCTTTCTTTCTATATTTATTATCTAAAGAGGTTAAGTTGTTAGAGGCAAATGGCCTTAATGTTTGTCCAAAAGTAACTTAATTAAAGGATAGACAACAGGTCTAAGATCATAAACCAATGTTGCCAAAGTTACTGTTACTTCTTACCATGTCCTTCGAGTAACGCTATTGAAAAAGCACCAATTCGATACACCAAGTTTTGACAGGTCGAAAGTCGTGCCCATGGTATTGCGGCCCAGATTGGCACACAATGGAACAGATTTGGTTTGACAATGTTCCAAATTTGGCGTTTGCTCTGATTAGAGTAGAGTACAAAGCTTTTGTTGCTCCTCCGAGCTTATTACGACATAGCTAGCTGTTCTATTCTAATATTATTAAGTTCAATTTTGGTGCAACTAAAACCACACAATAAAATCTGGCTAGATTTTCGTTTTGCAATTTTGGTTTTACTCTCTTTTTTCAATCATTTTTTAAACGTTGTAATCAAACGAAAAACAAAACAAAAAAATGATTTCAACGTTTCACTGCTTTTACGATGTCTTTATCGAAACCGCAAAAAACAACGGGAGCAAAATTTCTCAGATAAAAAGCACACCAGAGACATTTTGTGCGCGTATATTTTCTCTATAGCCCTTAAGTGCATTTGCCACAGACGAGTAGCCACGAAATGTTCCTCAGATGCGAACAGGGAGGGCGCAGCCCTAAACAAACAAGCAGCACAATGATGCTGTATACACGCCGCTGTTAAAACAATGTCTAAAATAAATCAATATCCAATCACAACGGACCTGCGTAGTTTTCGTTTGCGGTCGTTGAAATTTGGGTCAGCGAATAAAATTGTAATACGATATATTTCAATCGATACAACCCGATGCGGGCTTTAAAATACGATTGTTTCTATCCATCGGTTGGCTTTTAATTTTAAAAGGAATTATATAACTGTTTGCGAATTTACGATTTCACATTTATACGAGCGTTCGGCAGCCCCAATCGAAATACATTTGTGTCGTTTTTCACTTCCGCGTTAATTACGGACCATTGAGCGCTGATTTCTTTTTGATTTTAATGTAATTAAGAGAAATTTATTGAAGTGTTCGCTGAATTGATTGTGATTGTTTTATTCTCCTCTTCTTCTGACCATATTCAGTCGAGCTTTCGGTAAAGCGTGGTCTTTGGGACTTGAGTCCACTTACAGACTGTCCCAAAAAATAAAGTTGTTCTCCGTTTCGTTAGAAGTATTGCAAATTTTATATTTTTTAGCAAATGTAAATACACGAATCATTGGGCACAAGGCCTTGAACTACGTAGCGATAAAGAAAATGAGTTTATCACGACAATAAAGGGCCTCCCGGGAGGTACAGTGATACATCTCTCACACATTCGCAGGAAATGAACACGGAACACATTCTAGATTCCTGATAAAATCTAGATTGCGTTTATCGGGAATTTATGTCGCTCGGAAATCGGAGTTTAAGCTTCGCATAAAGCAATCTAAAGATTGCCTAGGATTGTAGCGAGTGTCAGACTATACAGATGCGCGGCGGGCGGTCCGGGTTTCCATGTGTCGTTCGGCTTTCTTTGAAACGTTAATAAATTCTGGTGCAAAATCAGTTAAGAAAGTTTGAAACTTCTCGCTTTTCGGACCATTAAAGTCATGTAGGTCTTGAGTCTGGTCGGAACTGCTTTTTAAGTAAAACTTGTATTGTCGGTTCCAAGTCACGGTCTATCTAGGAGGCGGGCACACCCACGCTTTTTAGTATCACTCCCTATATTTCATGTTACGGTCCCAGGAAGCATGGAATACACCAATTTGTTCCACCCATTTAATGCTGAACAAAGAATTGATTGAACAGAGTTTCGTGTTACAATGACTAGGCGAATCTTTTTGTATATAATCTCTAGTTGCAAAAACATTTTTTTTGCAGTGTTCACCCATTGTTGGTCGTTTTCGTCATGTTAGCCTCGATCTCAAGGTCCGCTTGCCAAACCGCTGCCGAGCCTCCGTGCCGCCGTGGCACTTCGTTTGCGTAAAGATTGTGCCAATTTTATACATTTTTATACATTTCGTGTGGGAATGGGAATGCATGATATATCTGCTTCGGCTGCAGTAAAATGTTCGTTACAAAACGGTTTCGGCGATTTATGGTACTGTTCTTGATAAATGGTTTTTGTAGATATGCGTTCCTGTTTTGTTTCGTGGACCGTGACGCGTACGATCGGAATGTGAAATATTATGATACGTTTTTGCGACCGATGACCGAGGTAGGTACGTTGGTGATTATGTTACGGGCAATTTGATAAGTCCGGGCACTATTAATAATGGCCGGTCTGTATTCATAATACCCGACTCAATTGGGCAATGTGATTAAAACATCATGATTAATCACTTTTCCCGGCCATTATGAATAATGCCCACCCAATCTTGGCAAAAGTAAGAAAATAGTGTTTTTGTTTATTAAATGTAACCTAACATAACCTAACCTAACCAATTTATCACATTGCCCGGCTACAAGTAGGGAATTATTCATACTACCCGGTCCAAGTGATAAATTCAAGCTATATCAAACACTGACTTATTACATGGGCCACGGGCCGTCGGGCATTATTAATAATGGCCGGTCAAATTGATAAATTAATCAATTTGCCCGACGCTCTTGGGCATTATTAATAATGGCCGGTCCTTATTAATAATGCCCAGTTAATCACGTTGCCCGTAACAATCATATAAAGGGTGTAAAAATACCCTTAACGAAGCCGAAAGGCACTTGTTCTCCTGGTCATTGTGATCATTTTTTTGTTCTGGACCATACCTGGGAACCTTCTAGTTACGGAGATATTGGGGGTCAAAGTTCCAATTTTTTCACAAGTTTTTTTTAAATACTACTTTTTAAGGTTCTAACTTTACTCCAATTACCTCCATGGTCCGTTTACTATTCAAAGCATCCATCAGCAATAAGTTTTGAGCGCATTATATTGAGTTTTACCGTAAAATGTGATTTTTGACCCCAAAAAAAAATTTCGTTTCCCAGCAAAAAATTTTGCGTAAAGTTACTTAGTTTGATGTACAGAATGCTTGGTTGACGGCTTGGTGAAGGGTCTGTTTACACCCCGTATAAATGTATAGCATAATTTTCCAAATATCGATCTATGTAGTGGTCTATGTTGGAAGGCTTCAACACCGCAACACGTTACTAGACTACACATTATCATAATTCCTTGCGGTTGTATTACATTGTTACTTCGTGCTTAGATACTCCTTGAATGTCGAAATTCTTGGGTCTTGTTCAAAACGCCCATAAGCACGCCTTATTACTAGCCGACAATGAACAACAAAAAACGAGTTCAATGTATTGCCCATATATGCCCATCATTTAAGCGCCGGTCCTTCGACAGCAGTTAATTACAGAAAGAAAATATATAAAATGAAACAGTATCGACAAAATGTGTCGGAAAATCTAGTCTCAATAACGTGAAATCCAACTCAGTGCAAAAAAGAAAGCAACAGGAAACATGAACCCCAAAAAGTATTAAACTAAACTAATTCTAGTCAAAACATAGATGCAAATAAATAGTCTTCGAGAAATGTCTGCACAGAAAAATATCAAACCTTTCACCACTTCATCTGCCTAGCCTTTTCCTTACTATATTGGAGTTATCAACCAGTCGAACAGGATGCAGCTGAATACCAGTATTTAACATGGAGCGAATGCCTTTCGTGGTACGACTGGTTGTCAGACATTCTGGCTTTTGCTAATCCATTACGAATGACCAAGATCTCGGTATCGGATGGTCACCCATCCACGGACCGACCTCGGCAAGCGTTGCTTAACCTTAGAGATGGATTCGTACAGCTGTTCCTATTTATGCACAAGCCCCGAATCTTTAACTTAAGTGACTAAATTAGCAGAGGTGAACGAACAGCAGCGATGAAAGTGGGTTTATTGTATCATCCTTTTATGTGCTGTTCCGAACCAGTTCAGTAAACAATAAAAAGTCAAAACATTTTTACGACGCCTTTTTATGACGAGACTAATTTTATGGTTCCGATCTAGTTCGCGGGTTCTTATGATCCTCCCTGTCATAATTCGTAAACTGTTATTCAATTTATTTATATCTCGTGTAGACAGACAGTCTTTTGTTATATTTATGTTTCTCTATCACACCTCAAAAAACGGAACCCTTATAGATTCGTCATGTCTGTCTGTATGTCAAAGCCACTTTATTCTGAAACTATTAGGACTACATAGTTGAAACTTGGTAAGAAGATGTATTCTGTAAATCGCTTTACAATTTTTATACATAAAAAAAGTAAAAGATTAAGAGGTACTCCCCATACATAGAACTGAAACTGTTTTTTTTCCCCTTCAAACCTATACGTGTGGGTGTCTATAGATAGGTCATTAAAAATGATATTGAGGCTCCTAAATCCATTTTTTCTCAAAGTCAACCATTTGAAAGATAGACACTTCGGAAGTAGGAAAAGTGAGAGGAAAATTCTGAAAACGAATTAGAATTGTAGAACATTAAAAAAAACTTTTAACGTAAATTAGTTTGAATTAGATTTGATAATTTTATTGATATATTAATTGAGATATGGGACTTTTTCATCAAACTACAGCAGTAACTTTGTTTTTCATTAACATAATATGAAAAACAAATTTTGTTTTGCTTTTGAATGTAATACAATACAACATATGAATAGGCCTTCAAAATATGTTTATTATATTGTTTGGTGCTACGGAACCCTGTGTGCGTGTACGACTCGCACTTGGCCGTTTTTTATACCTATTTGGCGAAATGTGGGTTTACTATTCGGTACACCTCTGCCTTACCCTTCGGGAATTCCATGCGTGATGTTATTTTATGTTGAGCTGATTGTATATTACAAAAGCTAGTTCATGACAAAAAGGTTTCCTTCGACAATTGAAGTAACTTGAATGATTTCAGCTCAAGGATTCACAGGTGTTGTAATATTTCAAATATTTAAATAGACAAGGCGCTAACATCGTACAGCATGTAGGTAAGGTATGCGGAAGCTTCGTGTCTATTTTTAGCACTGCAAAAAATCAATGTAAAAATATCTAACTCCGTAATGGCTTTACAGCCGTTGGCCACATTTTTACTCCAGAATTTAGATTGTCGTAAAATACGCCCCACGTAAACCAACGTGTAATAAAAATGACTAACATTCCAATAATTCTTACTAAAATGACAGTTTGAAGCGGTTTTGCTCGGAGTTCAAAGTTTGGACTTCAAGTAGCGGCCTTTCGGATACAATCCTGTTGGCAGCTCGAAAGCTCTTATTACTTAGACTTTCATTAAGACAAAGAGATCTCGGAGTACTGATGGCGCTTGCAATGACGTCGTATAACCTTTGGGTAATAAAATAAGACTTGTGAGATAAGCTGATGGCTTTCGTATTATTCGGAAAACTTTGAGCTATCTAGATCTATAACTGTCGTCGTCACTGGCAAAACTTTAGAAAGTTTCCCAACCCTTGGGAAAATCTACGAGTTTTAGGCTTCGTCCTGTTATCCTTACATCATCGTCATTCTTCTACCCTTACCCCAATTTATTTGGGTTCACCGCAGCATGTCTTCCATACTTCTCTATTACTCGTCATCTCATTAGACACCTCCCCCTTCCCCTGCTCGCCTATGAACCTCAAATAAGACAAAATTTTGTCATAGCAGAACTAAAACTTTGTTGTATACATGCAGTCAGGCGTCAGGTAATACTTAAAAATGAATATAAAATCATTATGACTTCCTTAAAACATTTAATGGGACCTGTTATATTAAATCAGTGACCCATAGCAGGATTTCCTTCTGTTTAGCCATATTGCAGATCTGCATATCTTGGCGATGTTTCTTTCGTAACTTCGGCTCTTGTTGACAGCGTAAAGTAAAGAGGGCTAATGTTTAGAATTTAACTAGAAATTCGCCTGAAAGAAACTGTTGAATAATGCCTTTGAAATGTATGCGTTGGCATTGTGAATTACTTTAAATGGGGCGTTAACGAGAAATCCTGGACTAAGCTTTACAACGTAGCAAACCTACGTTTTAACAGAACCAAGGCAAGAACCAAATTCTTTATTCAACATCATCATATCAGCGGAAACACTTCCACTGATGGACGGAAGCCTCAAAAGTCGCCAGAAATATTCGTCTCTTCATTTAAGATTACTGAATTATTTTTCAGCTACAGCTTGGCAAAAAGTCTTCCATATCTCAAAAGAAAATCACAAAGGGCAATTTCGCCCATTCTCCAATGGGCGAAATTGCCCTAGCGTCCAATAGCGTTAAGATATATACCAGTGGATAGATCTCTTTAAGAAGAACATTTCTTGCTATGGCGACTTCTCACAACTCAGGGTCAGAGAGGAGCTACAGAGCTCTAATGTTGAGAAATTAAGTTAGATTAAATACTGTTCTTTCGTCAATTTATTAACTTTGATACTGTACGTTTCAAACATCATATTATAAGCCTATAAACGTCAATTTAAAATATTGACATCTTAAAATGCTATTTTAGGAGCAAACCCTTAACAGTAACAGTAGCTTGGACAGATCGTTAATACTACCCCAACGCCCAATAGCATTAAGTTATATATTAATGGATTGATTTCAACAAGCAGAATATTTCTTGCTTTGACAACTTTTCTCGATTCAGAATCAGAGAGGAGTTACAGTTCGGTGCCTAATCAACTACCTATTTAGATCAATAAAACCGAACACACTACGAATTAACAAAAGTTGTATAGTAGCAAATATTCTAATTGAAAGCTCTTTCGAAGCTATTGGTTACCCAGAAAATTTTAACTTCGGTGCTCAATTAGACACAGATTTAGGTCAATAATTTCGAACAGACTACGAATTAGCAAAAGTGGTGCTACTAGCAAAAGTTCTCTTTGAAAAGCTCTATCCAATAGTGTATAATGTGCATATCTTATGACTATTAGTTGCCCGAAAACTCTTAATTAGTTGTAAATAAAATCTTACAAAAATCTTCTTCTTTCTTCTTAATAAAATCTTGTATGAATTTGAATTTAACTTCGGTGTCCATGTAGTGACTTATTTAGGTCAATAATTCCGAACAGACTGCGAATTAACAAAAGTCGTGTTAGTAGCTAAGGTTCTCCTTAAAAAGCTCTTTTCAATTATGTATATCTTATGGCTATTAGACCTTGCGGCAGATGCCTATACATCCAAGCCCATTCTCCTTTGGGGAAGCTGATCTACCTCTTAACTCGTATATCAGTCTTATCGACTTCTTACCTGCGAAACTTTTAGAAGATAGCGCACCATAGTTGTTGAAAGCACCCAACTTGCGTGCACTTTAGAATATTCGTTTTCACGAACATTTCAACAATTGCGTTAAAAGCCACACACGTCAAAACTATTT
Source organism: Noctua pronuba (assembly GCA_905220335.1). Classification (NCBI taxonomy): domain Eukaryota; kingdom Metazoa; phylum Arthropoda; class Insecta; order Lepidoptera; family Noctuidae; genus Noctua; species Noctua pronuba. Next base: position 15,283,029 of record LR999913.1, read on the forward strand.
CGAAAACAACGAATATCGTGTTGCTTACTAAGAAAAGTTCAATGTCTTCAACGTGTGACGAATTTCCTCCAAGTGTTTTCGAAAACGTTTAAAATATTGTTCAATGTTACGGAGAACCACAGTTCTGCGCCGGACGGTTTAAAATAAAAGTATTGTGATGCCTGAGTAAATATTTGAAAAGTATTAGCTGGTTTTATGCTTACTATGATTGTTTAAAGCTAGAGAGAGCTACAATTGTTATGAGGGCTGTAAAGCTGAGTAGGCTGCCTTCTCGTCGTTTTTGTTTAGCCTTTGTGCTAGGCGAGAGTAACACCCGTATTCATAATTATAACCTCGAAAGCTACTCGACTCACAACTCTTTCGAGGAGACCTCAAGGCGTGCCTCGAAAGAACCTCAAACTCGTTATTCATATTCGTTAGATTAAGGAAATTATGATTCCCTCGAATGAGTGAGAGTCGAGGCGATACGTCACGAATACGTCATTATTTGGAGGAATATTCCGTTTGTTATATTGGCTAAGTTTATTTGAGAGCAGTCTATGAGCGCGTTATCTGTGGTTTTCGACTTGAAGAGAGCTTTGTTGTATCTCATTTCAGGTTGTGATTGAGGATTAAGCACAGGCGTATACATATACGATGATTACGCAAAACCACTATCACCAATTAGTAAACCTGCGAGTTCCCCTTCTTCGAATCTCATATGACACCTGCTATTCGAAAATATTCTTGAGTCGTGGACAGACCCAGGCCAACGTGCTACTATGCCATATATTTCCATTTGTGGTCCATACACTATTTGTACATTAATTGAGATCCAACCTTTGCGATTGCGAAATGCTTCACCGTTTTGTCTGTTGGGATTGATATAAATATAAGTACAATCAATGCATCCTATAGCCCCAGGAAATCCAGCTATACGATGAAATGAAATCTGATTTTCATCAGCTCGCTCAGCAACATCCGGAAATTTGACAAAGCGTCTTATTTTTAATCCCAACAGACACAATATCTTTAGTGAAGCGAAATCTAATTTTAAATTCATTTTCATCATAAAACTCAATAGGATTTTCAGCATCTTATATCTCCATATAGCGTCGCGATGTAATCGTAAGGATTATTGTATAAATAATCAAAAAACTCTTCAAAAGACATTATGAAAATCGGATAAAAATACGCATATTTTGGTTAAAAGTGCCTTTTGGATGAACGCCCTCAAGAACGGAGAACAGCCCAAAACTTTGCCACGAGGGTGCTGTCCTAGCGTCAATCAATGCCTGTAGCGTACAGGTATAAGCGTACGCAGGACAAGATACCAGGTGTCTCATAGCTTGTAATACATGATAGTATGATCACCTAGCAACACAGCTTCTTCATTTAATTTAATTTATCATTCTGCAAAATAAAACCTCAACATACAATTTCGTATCGTAATCGATGCAAATTTTACCCGAATTATGATAATTCATATTTCAGACATTCGACCCGAATCAAATTATTATTTAAATTAAATTAATGATAGAAAACCTCGATATTGTTGTATTAATCGTTTTACTGCAGTACAGTGACGCATTAATTTCCAACTGATTGACAAATAGCGGCCATTGGAACCACAATCGTGTAATATTTTCAATGACATTGTATTTACGCTTAATTCTGTTGATAATTTCACGTTTATTTTAATAGATTTATTGGAATAATTGGATATACAATCATTTTAAAATTATTTGAGGTTTGGTAATTATATTTATGCAGTTAATTACGAGCTTCGGCCGCGTTGGATTTATTTGTTGCAATATTTCTAACACATTGTATATTGACAATTACTTTTAGTATCTAACTGCTAATATAACGCATAACCAACCTACAGGTTTCCCACTGCTGGGACACAGACCCGTCCTCTGTGCAAGGAAATGTGCAATAATCTAATTCAGTAGTTGGGGATGTCTTAGAATTTTCCCTAATCAATGTTTCTGTCTAGATTCTGACATGACAAGAACTAATAAAGTCTGGCTGGCAAGCCTCTAGTATTGTACTATTGTAATGTATTTCATTGGCTCATCTCTCATGATGACATGAAATATTACTTTGAATTCTTCGTCTTCAAATCTCGTCCTAACATTGGTAATTGATTACGACATGTGTTCTGTAGTCTTAAAGATTGTTTTAACTCTCAATTAATCAAAAATCTTTATTACTCTGTTATTGGTAGTACGATGAGGTTAATTAGGTTTTTCTTAAAGCTTAATAGCCTTTGCAACCATTACCATATCCCTTTTCCTGGTAGTTCGTGCATGTTTTAACCTTGTGATGGCCGCAAGAATCCGCTAGATGCAAGAAGCCGGAATACTTGTGGATGCGGCGATGTCTGAGGGAGGGCTATGTCCCGCTGTGGACATCTTTTAGCTAAACTGATGATGATGTCGACAACTATGACGCGTATGTATTCGATATTAGCCCGAGTGCCTTGCAAGAGAGATGATTTCTTTCTTTTGTTATCTTGGAGTATGACAGAAAAACTACGTAGTATATAGAATCCGAGATACAGCCGTGTTAAAATAATGCCATCTTGAACTCCAAATATTTGCCTTGACGTCACGTAGCATTGAAGACGCGCCTCTCAACCAGCGTCCCTCTACTAATCGTGCTAATCATGAGATTTGCTCTCCAGTTACTAGGTTTGTAATACCGTGACTTACATGTGACCTTCTTGCTTTAGCGGATGGCTATTAGGTTTTCCCTATTGATTAACAGTCTAGGTACATCGTTTTTGTAATGTTGGCATGTTAGCAAAAAGCTGCCAATGATTTGGTGATGGAGTGGAAGTTAAGAGGTCTCGTGTTTGTGCCGTGTGCTGAATTGTTTCTGTGTGAATGTTGAGCTATTAATTGATTGGTGTTTGGCAAAGCACAATGGAAGATTCATAAAAAACACATTCTATCGAGTATCTTTTCAATTCGATTTTTAAGCTCTAGCGAACATTGTTTGCGCTGTAATTCAGCCTAGCCTATAATGGGGTCGGCTTCCATTCTAACCGGATATAGCTAATTACCAGTATGTACATGGAGTGACTTAATACTAATACAATTTTTGTATTGTTAGGTGTAAGCTACCAAAAAAACAATAAAATAAAATAAATACACAAAATCAACAAAACTAATTAGTCGATCTTTGTGTCAGCCTCCTCCGTTCATTATTACTGCGCGGTATCTGCTCGACCTTTAACCCACATTTCAATGGCAGGCGCCAACTTTCCCCGAAGTCCTTGAACAATTAAGTTTGTAAACTTTTCCCCCCTACCAAGCAACACGTTTCGATCGCGAGACTACCAAGGTACCGGTAAATCTAAAGAGTTGTTACATTAAAAGCGATCATTTGGATAAGCCTTTTAGGTTGTTACTAGTGTTATCTATCAGAATGGGACAACAATAAGTGAGGATGAGAGTTTCAACCAAGCGGAAAAATCTCGCGCACTTTTTGATGTCACTGAATAGAGGATCACTGTACTGTCAGTATTGCATTTTAGTATCAAATTCGACGCAGACACTAAGCACCTGCTCGAAGTTGCGCCAGCACCCAATTTTACACGGAAATACCCTGAACCTGAGAACTGAACGTAGGTGACAATTTCGCAGTTTTGACACATTTTTATTGTTCCTACTGGCTACTAACCACGGCAATGCAGGCCTTGTGGTTGTTACAATGATTTGGAGCGGACTGTGTTACATCGATCGAATCGTAAGACTTGTGTCTAATCCACGCTGGGCCTGCGTGTTGGATTACAGCATTTGCAGCCCTCTACCTGTCACAGAGAGGATGCCTGTGTCCCGCCCGGTAGCAGTACGATATTATAGGCTGATTATACTATATTTTGAAGACAACCTGCTTAGCTCCTCTTGTTGGCTGTAGCAGGGCGGTGTGTAGGCGTTCGTATCGATATTTTGAACAAGTACAAAAGAGAATGTACCTATACCATTTTCATTTCTCTTCGCAATTAATGTAAAGATGTCCCGTAACGTACATTTTCTGTATTCATTTAGGATTTCTTAAATCGTCTTGTGTATTGTAACTGGTCTTTGCTTAGGTTTCTTATTCGCGTAATACCTATATAATCCTAGAAAGAGAAAGAAGTAAAAAATGATGCCGTGGCGTCTGACAGGGGAGAAATAGAGAAGAAAACGTGTGGCGCCGACCCCAAGTAGAATGGGACCAGATCAGGAAGATGATGATGATGATTAAGATGTTACCAGAGGGACTAGTTAAAGTGATAGCGATGGTGGAAAAGGCAAAAATGTTTTGGATGGCGATTGCCCTCAGGTATCAAACGACTTAAGGATGATTTCCACCAAACGGCTCGCATCGCATCGGATCGGAAAGGATTTTACATTCTTTAACTATTATACAATATTAAATCGTGTACACAGTATTTAAAGTCTATATTACCAAGCCGCACACAGATCCGAAAGTCCGCTGCGACGCGGGATCGGCTCCGTTCACTTGTCGTCGTATCCGATTAGATCCTTTCGGCTGTCAGCACGGTAGGAATGAAACTATTTGACTAGTCGCAGAAACGGATCCTTTGGCAAGCGACGGTACAGAGCCGTTCGTGTGCGTCAACATCCTTCCGGATGCGATCGGCCGTAGCCGCATCCGTTCCTTTCCGATCCGATGCGATGCGAGCCCTTTGGTGGAAATCATCCTTTAGCTTTATCGCAAAAATTCTTTCATGTTTTGCTCTTGAATTTTAAAATGGCAAAGCGACCTTTCCTTGAAAGTCAAACGGTGAAGTATGTAAACTTTTCTACGCCTATGAAATTCGAAAAACCCCATTAATAAACACGCTTTCAGTTATGTAAGCATTAACCGGAATTCGGAAAAAATCTTAACAATTTCTTCACGAGTTTTTGTTGCCACTCAACAATGGTATACTCATAATAGCACGTGGAGACTTTTCGTTTTCCACGTTTGTAAACATTCCTGGATCAAGAATCGTGGAAAATTTTACAGAACACGACTACAACTTTACACCTGTGTTCCTACAAGGGGTTATTCAGAGGTGTTTACATTTTGGTTCGCCGAACATTCGAGAGTTAGTAAAGCAGATCAAGCCCCATGTGCTGTACATTGTTCTAAGAGGTGAGAAAATTGCTATTGTCAGGGCACAAAACCAGGCTCCGGGTGGCCAGTGAGAAATTCCTGGGGTTTATATAGCGTTTCTACGGAATAGTACCGAAACTTTCATACCTAATGAATTTATCTATACAGATACAGACAGACTTTTTCTCTTAAGTTGATGAGAAAAACCAGTAGTTTACCTACATTTAGTCTTCGCGAAATGTCATAGCCTAATTAAAATGGTGATTATTTAATCAGAGTCAAATAATTTAAATGCTGTTATAAATATTCGTGTTAATTCTCATATATTTTAGTTTTTATTTCCATCTAACGGTAATAGTTTTGACAATTTAGTTGATAGTCTTAATATGAAGACAGATTAGAAATTAATAATGTGTTGTGTTTAATTTGAGCTTGATTCGTTTTGTGTGTCGAATGATGTAATGGTGTGGGAAGTTTCATCTGAGAAATGATTTCTAGAATCAGATGTCAGACTTGCTTGATTAGGCGACGGCGACGCTGCGCGAATTTGGCGTAAGCAGTTTGTGACTATACGAATATATTACAAATTATCAGTCACCCTTACAAGTGATTGAATTACCAAGGGGTATCCTGTTACCTTCTAACTTGGCTGTGGTCAGATAGCCAGCTCCGTGTAAAGTACTGGTTTTTAGCTGCAAGGCTATAACCGGTTAGAGCTACCCCTAACGCAGTTGACAAAATGCAAAAAAGGTAAATGTGTAAAGATGGCGTCTTTTCCCATTGTAGCTTTATTAGGGTTCGTAGCCAAATGGCAAAAAACGGAACCCTTATGGATTCGTCATGTCTGTCCGTCCGTATGTCACAGCCACTTTTTTTCCGAAACTATAAGAACTATGCTGTTGAAACTTGGTAAGTAGATGTATTCTGTGAACCGCATTAAGATTTTTATACAAAAATTTAAAAAAATAAAAGATTAGGGGGGCTGGGATACATGGAACTGATTTTTTTTTTCATCGAACCTATCCATGCGGGGTGTCTATAGATAGGTCTTTAAAAATGACACTGAGGTTCCTTAAGCGCAAGCCACACAGAAAAGACGTAAGATGCGGACGGGGCGCAGACATATGTCAAATATAGAAGCGTCACGGCGTCTTGTCCGCGCCCTGTCTTTTCTATATGTTTTGCGTCACGACGCTTCTATACATTTTGTATGAAAGCGACGCGGAAGAGTCATATGTCTGCGCCCCGTCCGCGTCTTACGTCTTTTCTGTATGGCCTGCGCTTAAAACTATATTTTCTCAAAGTCAATCGTTTAAAAGATAGACACTTCCAAAGTGGTAAAATGTGTCCCCCCCCTCTAATTTCTAAAGTAAGAGGAGCAAAATTCTGAACGTAAAAAACCTTTCAACGAAAATTGGTTTGAATAAGATTTGACGTTTAGTTTTTGAGATAAGGGAGTTTTTCATCAAACTGCAGCAGTAACTTTGTTTTGTATTATCATACTATGAAAAACAAATTTATTTTTTCTGTTGAATACAACATAATATGATTGAACCTTCAAAATATTTGTATTATATTGTTTGGTGCTACGAAACCCTGTGTGCGTGTGAGTACAACTCGCACTTGGCCGGTTTTAATTATGCCTTCAGAAATCGCAAGATTATTTATCACAGAATTCAGAACTGCGTGAATTTTCAAAAACTGTTATTTATTACGTAAATGTCGGTTTTCTTTCGCTGTCTGATAGGAAGTGCTTATTTTACAAAGCAAATAAATCTTAGCGGTCTGTCGTGACGTGTTTCCTGTGTCATATTTGTTTGGTAAGCCATAAAACTATGGGAAAAGAGGATGACGTCACCACAAGTGACTAACTCTGATCGTAGTTCGTATAGCTCCCAAATATGATGATGAGGTGGTGACTTTGTTGTGAAAGTGAGAGGAAGACGGAGTGATGAAATATTATGTCTCTCTTCTCGATGGAAGAAACGTAGGTAGAACGTTGTGGGTACTTATTTATTATAACCCCCTAGTGTCTCACTACAGGGATAAAGGCTTCCCTCCCCTCCTTCCAGTTCCTTCATCGTCATGCTAAGTTGCTGCGGTGAACCACAATGTCGTTAGGCGCTCCCTCACCGGGGCATTTGCCTGTAATGTAACAATCTAAAATTCGATTTTTTACTGAAACAAGTGAATCTGATCTGTGAATGCAAATACTCTCGGTGTTGGAGCGCCTTTACAACCCCCAACAAAAAAAGAGGGGTGTTATAAGTTTAAAATGTTTATCTGTATGTCTGTCTGTGGTATCGTAGCTTCTGAACAAATGAACCGATTTTGATTCAGTTTTTTTTTGTTTAAAAGATGTCTATACGGTTTGTAATCCAAACTGCAATCGAAACGATTTACGTGTTCACTGGCTAGGTTTTATATGTATCTTACTAACGTTTGCCCTTGGCTTCGCCCGCGCGGTGGCCGTATTCTCACGGAAACGTACTACTGGTATAAACAAGTATTCTATGACATGGTCCATCTCATGTGCAACCCTTGTGCCGAATTTCATCCTGTTCAGTCGTTCAATCGTGAAAAGATAACATACAAACTGTCGCATTTCTTATATTACTATGGCTAAAGCATCGAGCGGAGCTGCGGACACAACTAGTTTAGGCGTTCAAACAATGGTCCTATTATCCACGGAATGAATTGAACGAACGCCATCTAAACAAATGAATGTCAGATTTGCAAGCCCACCTACGTCACGCGCTTATCACTTGCTTGAGGATGATTACGTACCGAACAGGTGTTCACGTGACCGAAATACTAAACATGTACGATTGAGTGCTCGTTGTATGTACTTGCATTCATTATGCCTGGTTGTTGTTTCTTCCAGGTGACATAGTTTCCGTAGACATTCTTCTGCGAATCTGGGTCTACTCACAAACAGAATCGGTGAAATCGAACGTTCCTGCAAGAGGACCAAACGTAGATGCGATGTCTCTATATTTATAACTATTTTTGCTTGCAGTTTCGCTCCCGTTATGTACGGAAAACTAAATACATCCTATGACACTCGGGGATAATGTACCTTCCCGTTAGTGAAAGAATTTTCGGAATCGGATCAGTAGTTCTAGAGGTTACCCCCTACAAACAAACAAACTAACAAACAAATTTTACCTCTTTATAATATTAGTATAGATTTTACGAACTAGATAGTCTGTCTAGCTAGCCTATCGGCGATAACGATGATGCATAAGACAAAAAACATTCAGACGAATTGATAACCTCCTCCTTTTGGAAGTCGGTTAAAAATGCATTGGATTGACGTAGCTACGGAAAAGTTTCTGTAAATCCAGTTCAAAGTCGTTATTACGTTCGTCCAACGCGATAACTCTCGCAGGCTCAATAACATCAACAATTAAAACAAACTTGAAATGACAAAAAGGGACAGCAAACCGCTTTCTGTAGTTACTTATAACTATTTCTCTTTTTTCTGTAGTTACTTATATCTGTTACATATAACTCCTGTCACAGTCCGTATCGATCGTTCAGTCGCAAAGCCTAGTAAAGCTAAACGGCGAACCAGAAATAAAACATTCATCAGACAACGTGTAACTGTCGAATGTTTTACTAAACGCGGATCGATGCTGTCTACATCCATTGCAGCGTTTACATGAACTAACAGCACTGTGAATTAAATATTTGTACGTTTCTAGCTGTGCTCCGGTACTGTAGTCCCCGGTGGGTAGACAGGGGTGACCACCCACCCTTCGATAACAATATTGAGTCCCGATTTGGTGCCTATCGCCATTTTATCGGACCCAGTTCCAATCACTGGATATAAGTTTGTTTCATACAATGGCTTTGTGTTTTCAATTTTAGTTTTTTTCTCTTTTGTGTGTATGGATACAGTGATTTTGAAACTATTCTCGTCTGGAGTGTTTATTTCAGGATCAGACAATGGTCACATTGCTTTAATTTTAGTCACAGGCCTAGAATGTTACCCTGTGGTACTCTTTATATTTATAATAATTGTAGGTACTCCAATTTTTGGAATATTTTATTATTTGTTTAGTCTGAGTAGAACAATAGCAGTAGTACAAGATTATTCTTAAAATATCTTAGTATGATTCAAAATATCTACCAACCTAATTGTAATGACATTTTGAATGGCATGAGTCATAACACGTCTCAGTTGGAATCGATTTCATACTCAACAAAAACTAATAATGAATGCTAGTTCATTGGAGAACAAACATGGGTTACGAGAAAAAAACTCTGTTGTGTAATGTTTATATGCCTATTTGTTCGCGTGATCTGAAGAATAGGAAGATTACATTGTTTTGAAAAGAATAAGATAGTCTTTTCCAAGAATGTTGGAGTCGTCTTCCAGTCTAGTATTTTCTATGGAGCCGTTAAATCGTGTTTATTTTGGTCTGAGCCATTGTTGTGATTTTTTACTTAAATTCCTATTCCTTTTAACATTACTTTAGCTCTTCTCTGCAGAATCACAACTATATCTACTAAACACTTGATCAACATCATCATTTTTCCCGTCTTCACCCACTGCTGGGTCTAGGACTCCCTTTGTTTATGCCAGCTAGTCTCCACACTCCTGCGTTACTAGTCTATCCTTTTCAGAATAGACCATCTCGTCATCTGCTAAAGCTAGTGCTTCAACATAACATTTGATGAAATATTCTCTATTTATACTTTCGTTCCCTTAACGGCGCGGCGTAGTTTCCAGCAATCATACTTTTACACAAGAATTTCGGTGCTAACATAAATTCTGCTCATTCAGCAAATAAGTAAATATATATTTCTTAGAATCCCTTCCTAGCTTACAACTAGCTAAAACGGATAAATATCACATTTTACCTTTCCTCTGAAAACAGAACTCGCCAGTATTTATATCTATAATACACACAAATATATACCTTAAGTCCCTAACTTACATACAAAATACGGGGAACCAATGGAGCCCATAGAAAGGAAAGGGCTTCTAACTGAATTTATATTTTATTTACCTTACCGCCTACTCGATACAATAGTTCGGTTAATATAAGTATTTGGATAACGGCGAAGTGGTCAGGGTTGGCGGAGAATAAAATTGAGCACGAAATTTCGCCCTCGATTTTATCTTTAAGATTGATCAAAGTGGCTTCGAGATTTGAGTGGTTTTGAATGGGGAAATATTTTTGTGCCTTTCGAGACTCTGTACTCCTTAGTACTTCAATATTATTGAGAAAAGAGTTACAGGGTACCGATTTATAAATACTACGCGGTGTGGAACTAACTTCCTTTATTTAATTAATAGTTAGCTTGTAATTCTCTCAGCTCAGCTGATAGCGCAAAAGATGTGGATCTTCGATAAGCTCAGTTGCCTAGATTTTCTCTTCCCAATACCGGTGCCCTTTAATTCTTCGATTCCAAGTTTCGAACATTAATGTTACTTACGGCTCTTTAAATGTCGACACTTCTAATGTCGGCACCTCTTGAACTTTGCCATAAAAAGCGCTAAAATAATTGCCTAGGAAGGTGCGAATCTTCACTAGACAATTTAGGATTTTAATAGATTTCGTCGAAGATACAATAAAACATGAAATACTAGTTACCACTCCGTAGGCAAGTTTGCTAACCCTATATGAATTAAAGGGACGTTTTTATAGAAAATAATATTCAAACGAAGGCCCGTTTCGGCGAAGCGGGTTTGGGTTTTCGGGGTGGTTGCCTCCCCACACGGCGTGCGCTCTACGCCCGGGGAGAGGTTGATACAAATCGTAGTCATTAATGTTTAATAAATATTTATTTTGTACGAAATTGTTAATGAACATTAACAATTTCGTACAAATATCTATCGTGGGTTCCGTCAATAATTTAGTTTTTCAATGTTGTGTTATTGGTTTGTAAAAATCGAGGCTGTTTGTTTTTGATTTAAAGAGTACTTCGCAGAACTTGCTCTTAAGGCTTCCGGAAGACATTTTCCTTCTTTGCTTTTTGAGAGCTTAAGCAATTAAATAAAACCGTTTTACAAAGTTGTAACTCAGACATTAAAAGTGTCAATATTGTTTATTGTAGTAAGTAGGTACTTATAAGGTTCTATTATATATTGTTATATAGTTACAATCGTATAAGGTCTTTGTTCCAAGTTATTTTAGTGTTAACACTGCTAAAAGCTTTGTTTGTTCTGTTGAATTTCTAAATGGATATTCTTCAAGAGCTTTAGAATATGCTCATATTTTGCTTGCTCTCTGTAAAAGACGGGAAAATACACTTTGTGAGATTGTATTCGTGTTGGTTGCTGGTGTTGTTAATACGGCTTAGAAGGTTGCATATCTATGGTAAAGATAACGATGAAAGGGCACATCTTGAGGAGCTTGTCCTAGAAACTAAAAATCGAAAACGTTTGACATCCACTAATAGCATTGGGCTCGCGTGATGGATTTTGGTCCAGTCATTCTCACGGAGAGGAGGAATGTGTCCCAGCAGTGGGAACATTATAGGTTAATTAGATAATTACACTATTTAAGTGTCGTTTGAAGTCTAGTGTTAAATTCTCATACCGAGGTACTAGGCTTTTATAAAGATTGACGCGAACTACTCCCAAACCAAATTCAATTTCGATTTCAAATAGAAACATTGTCGCTAATATTGACGTATTCAATTAATATTCTAGTAGTCTTTAGAAACCTAAATTGAATAGGCAAGTTAATTTGCTTGAATATTTAGCCACAAAACCAGTTCAATTCGGTTGTTATGAAGCCAAGCGGGTCTGTCCTGAAATGTTGATTTTATTGATAACTTGTCTATTCTGAACCATCGGTGCGTTCTTTGGGCTTGTTGCTGTAGTCCAAATTGCTTGAAAATTATGGTGAATGGATGCTATGCTTATTAAGGCTGTAGTCCAGTAACATTGTGAGCCCGTCAAAATATTCGCGTAGGTTTACAATGTTTTTTTGATTAAAGTTATAAAGGAATTGCAATTGTTTTTAGTGCACCATAATATTGGTGAAATGCTAAATAACTCCGTATTTTTTTAAAGTTCATAAAACTCGCTTTTGTTGTGTAAATCTGGCGTTGAAAAGAGGTCTCTCATGCCCAACGCGAGTCCGAGGTCTGTCTCCGCACTCCTTCCGAGGTAACAGAGGCTAAATCACAAAAACTATCGAGCCGATAAATACCTGTATATCCTTGTCTTCAAAGTTGCCTCGTTACTTTTTGTAAAAAATCTTTTATTTTCTTAATCTGATTACGATAATACCGTCAAATTTCTCGGTTTTTGCTCTAAAAAAATACGCAGTTTCTGTTAATAGATTTGTGTTATTATTCGATTTTATCGAAGTGCCACTGTTGAATGACACGACGAAATAAAATAAATCATTAAAATTAACGTAAACTGAAATCTATTAGTATGCCAAAACACTAGTATGCAAATATTACACGAAACGTTTGCCATATTTCCTCAGTGACCGCCTAGAGGCCGAGGTAGAAGGACGTCGGAATATCGTCAATTATTTTCCGGAATATCATGAAATGTTTTTCACTTCATACTCGCACAATCATGCTATCGCGCTCATGTTATGTCATGCAGGCTGCTCTACTTAATTATTTTAACCGACTACAAAGAAAAGAAGGGTTACATTTTTATCTTTGAATTTTTAATAATACAGGGTGTGAACGGACCCTTCACGAAGCCGTCAACCAAGCATTCTGTACATCAAACTAAGTAACTCTACGCAAAAATTATTGCTGGGAAACAACTTTTTTTTTTGGGGTGAAAAATCACGTTTTAAGGTAAAACTCAATGGTACGCACTCGAACCTTAGTGCTGATGGATGCTTTGAATAGTAAACGGGTTATGGAGTTAATTAAAGTAAAGTTAAAACCTTAAAAAGTTGTTTTAAAAAAAAAACTTTGAAAAAATTGGAGCTTTGAGCTCCAATATCTCGGTAACAAGAAGGTTCCCAGGTATGGTCCAGAACAAAAAAAATATTGCAATGACGGGGAAAACAAGTGCCTTTCGGCTTCGTTAAGGGTCTTTTTACACCCTTTATACACCTGACTTTTTAGTCGTCTTACAAAGGTGGTCCACTCAATGTGCCCGACATAAAATAGCTCTAGACGAGTGTTTTTTTTACCCACCATAACATTTTTTTTACCCATGTACCTATACAAAGAAAAATAAATAAAACATGAGAAAAAATTATGAAACATCCTGTTAATGATGTTTACGTGTCAAACGGGAGAACATACCTACCCAGCGCTCGAGTCCAGTAGATCATCGCTAACAACAGGGTTTTTTAACTACGTCATGCGTCATAATACTGAATAATATGTTTTTTTTTAAATGTTTAGTAGACATTGGATACATGCAGTGGGCTGCCGTTGTAAGACAACTAAAAAGTCACGGTGTATACATGCGCAAAAGACATTAGCGCGAACGGATACTTGCGGGAAATAAGATTCCTTACGATGAATCGAAATCAAAGATGAGCGGCTGCGAAAAGTTGCGAATTTTTCGTCATGGGTGTCACATTCATGGTAATCGAGGGCGTTCTAAACGTATATGGAGTCAAAAACAAAGTCAAAGTTGGCGGATACGATAATTATCGAATTTTTAATCATAGGTGTCACGTCCATGGTAATCGAGGGCGCTCCAAACGAATATGGGTTCAAAATCAAAGATGTCTAATACGAAAATTATCGAATTTTTCGTCATGGGTGTCATCATGTCCATGGTAATCGAGGGAGCTCTAAACGAATATGGGGTCATAATCAAAATCAAGTTCAAGTAATATCAAGCGTGATGTTATGTTTTGTCTATAACGAATCTCACGGGCTATTAGATGCACAAGTGTCCATTCGCACAAGTGTCCGTTAGCGCAAACGTCCATTCGCACAGGTGTCCTTTCGCGCTAAAGTGCTTTCGCGAATAACTCCATGCGCGCAAATATCTTTTCGGGCAAATGTCTTTTGAGCAAATGTCCTAGATATTTAAAAAAAATCCTTAGCATTGTTACAATTTTGTGCCAAGGCAAAAAAAACGTTCGAAAACTAGTGATCATACTGATACTGCTAGCCTGCGTCATCCCACTGCTGGGCAAAGGCCTCTCCTCATGACTTCCAGTTGTTTCGATCCAGGGCTAATGTGGGCCACTGGTCGTTGGTTCTGTCCAGCTCGTCCCGCCATCTTCTACGAGGTCTGCCACGACGCCTTCTGGCTGTGTCAGGGCTCCAGAAAGTGGTTATTTTGGCCCACAGCTCATTGGGCATGCGGCAGACGTGGCCAGTCCAGTCCCACTTTAGCTTAGCGGCTTTTTGAGCAACGTCAGCAATTTGTGTTTTGAAGCGCAGTGTGGTGTTGCGTACCTGGTCGGTTAGTTTGACGCCTAGAATGCTGCGCTCCATTGCACGTTGGCATACCTTGAGTTGGGACTTTTGAATATTTGTCAAAGACCAAGTCTGGGATCCATAGGTCAAAATGGGAAGAATGCACATGTCCATGATTTTTCGCATTAGTGACAAAGGAAGGTTTCCCTTCATAAGCTCCTTCATGGACCAGTAGCTCTTCCAGGCATTTTCGGTTCGTCTTGTGACTTCCTTGTCTTGCCTGGACTGGAAAGAGACTAACTGGCCCAAGTAGATGTATTCATGGACATATTGCAATTCTTCACCATTCACTCTGATCCTATGCTTAGTGGTGTTTGACATCAGTTTGGTCTTCGACATGTTCATCGCCAGTCCATCCTCAAGGCTTGCATTACTGAGTTGATTTAGCATTAGCTCTAGTTCTGCCGCCTTGGGAGAGAATACGACAATGTCGTGATTTTCAATAATAATAACTATCCGAAAAATATATTTTTATAACGTCATTGTATGGTGTTTCCTGGAAATAAGAATAAAATAAACGTCGAATTGATAACCTCCTTTTTTAAGTCGGTTAATATGTATTTTTTTAATTGAAGTACGACTAGGTGTCGAAGGGGGAGGTCCCCGCACACAGGATGTGTTTTTGTTTTTGCTGTGAATTTCTGAGTTTTGCACGGCAAGACTATCGCCTTAAGCATAGGCTGATTATGTTTTACTCCCGTGAGATAGTTTCTGCGAGATGTTTCTGTCTCCTGAATTGTGTTATTATTTGAATGGCATGTAATATTTGGGTTGACTTCTTCTTAGCGTGTCGATGGCAATCTAAATTGTGTCAGCCCAGAGTTGAGCTACTAGTTTAGCGCTTTCGGTAGCGTCCACCAGATGCTGTAGTGAACAAACCACGTTGATGATATCGTCACAATTTAGCCAAACACAGGCAGGTATTGCAATATATCTTATAATATCTTACACCCAATAGTGGGTGATTTCGAGGCTATGAATGTACGTATGTCTTCTAATTTTGATAAGAGCAAGTTCATTTCCAGTGCATTTCATCAGCTAAGCGTGATAAAACTGAATTGTGAATTGGCAGAGGCAGGTATTTCCCTACAGTACAGCTTGATGTTTGGTGAGCTTGTTGTTTGATGGAGAAGGACTAAAGAACCATTTTATCTTGAGATCGACGTAAAAGATATCGATTAAGATAAATTATAAACTCGCTAAACACGATGTCTATCTTCAATATGATAACCTATTTAACGTGCTCGTATTTAACGATACAATAAATAAATAGCTATTAGTGATTCATACAATATTTACTATTCAAATTGAATAGCTGATTCATAGAATATTCAAGAAGGTGTTTTGAATAATATTAATAGCTATGTATTCTCGGCTATGTTGTTAATATTTCATTTTGAAACTAATTGAATAAACGAGTCATTTAAATTTTGAATTGTAGAAATAATTAAATTACTGCAGTAATGAAGTTTTTCATTACACATTCCAGCGTTTATTTGCAAAAGCAATTTTTAATAAGTGCCACGAATTTTTTCTAGCACGATGTTTCAACCTCAGCAAATATTGGCTGCCAATTGTCCTTGATGTCGATTGCCTACTTGCCGCACGCCAATTGGTAGATGCTATTAAAAAGACATAAACATCGGCCTCAAACCGGACTAAACCGGTTGTGGCATCAGCTGATACGTAATGTAATCAGAATCACAACTATCTGTAGAACAACATTTGTGAAACAATCTATAGATGCTTGAAGGAAACGATTGTATGGTTCTTTCCGATTTTTAAACCCTTCATACAATGGTTTGAATGTTGACACAATTCTTCAATTGGGGCCAGTACGTACTATAGCTAGCTAGAATGAAGCTTCATTCGTGTTCTTCATATCGTGTACTGTATTTACGCATTATTACGAAATAAGTGTCAATCAAGTGTGAAAGTCTAATGGTCCAACCAAATGTCCATGTTTCGCCTTCATATATCCTGCCCGTAAAATGGCTTCGTCAAAATATTGATTTAGGCAACAGCGCCGCACGAAAATCTGATGCTACAGCTTTCATTTTGATATATCATGTTATCAAAATGTACGTGTATACGCACAATATCCTATATCCAACGAACCCCTCTTGGGGAGGCGGCCAAAAATCACACATACGCACATACATAGGACCAGTCCAGACGAGCCTACATAGCCTCGCCGGCATCACAAAGGGCCGGCAATTAGACCCGGCACGTCAGTCGTACGTATCGATCGGATTGTCCGTCCGTCCTTGTGATGCGATGTGTTTGCATATCTGCGAGCCTGGTAGCAGTGTGTGTGTGCTCGAAGTATGTATGTTTGTATCATGTACGGAATACAGGTGCGTAGCCTATACCTATAGGTGGTATGGATGGGATGGGGGATGTCTGGCGATGTCAGTTTTGGATGTAATTTTACGTGTTAAAATTAAATCCCTGTTGGGCGCCAATTCTTGCATTTATCAATTTGTTGTTGGAAAAACGACCTTGCAAATTTTATCAGTCATTAATGTGAAGGACGTCTCTCCATAGATAGTAAATAAGCGCCTTCAATAATTTACGGATATGATATCGTTATCTTCACTTATCAACCCGGTGTTTCTTTCAAGCGTCTCAAAGGACCAAACTGAGAACTTGATACCGGGTACAAAGTTACAATTTCTTGCTCATACCCTTTAAAGTTTATTCATAAAGTATATAATCTATTAAACAAGATATTTTAACCACAGGAAGTGGTTATGTGTCAAGTATTGATGACCGGTTGTCGACTGACATTTAGCAAGTTTGTTCAAGTTGACTCGTCTAAATCAGCGTATAGAACTTGGCGTTAAGAAAATATATTACACTGTAAATATTGTGATCATAATACGATTCCTTGTCTTAAGAGAATTTCTAAACATAAAAGTATCAAAAGCTACGGACAGCTTTATTCACCTATTTACAGGAGGTAATAAAATAACAGGTGGAAGCACAAATATTTTTAAAGCAGTACCTCCGAATTGAATTTCAAACCGAATTTATTCTGCAAAATTGTACAACAATATTTATTTTGTAGACGAAGGATAGCGAGGAAATCGAGTTAATTTACTCGAGAATTTACGAAACCAATCGAGTTAAGTCACTGCCTCATCCACTACTTGCGACCTAAGAGACTCATTTATCTTAGACAAACATAATGAAGTTATTATGACGAGGTTTAGGCACGCTTGCACTACGAATCGCTTAACGCGTTTATCCTAGAACGCATTTAAAACATCGTTCTGTTTCTATCAATCGTTTAAAGATATCAGAGATAGAATGATGTTTTAAATTTGATGTACTAAACGCGTTTAGCGATTCGTGGTGCAAGCGGGCCTTAATATCTCAAATATTTGTTCAGAAGATAAAATTAGCTGATATTACTCGTTGTTTGTTCTAAGAAATTTTAATTATGTAACTTTATCTTTAAATGTTTACTTCTCCATTGTAAGTATACTTTAGTAACTTGATAGATTGTAGATCCTTAGATTAAATATAGCGATTTGAAATACATAATCTTTATTTTAATTAATTGGTATAAAAGTTGGATTAAAAGGCATGAGAATTATGGTCACAAGCACAGGCGCGACTACTGAGCATTCGGGCATACCTGGGTTCGATTCCCAGGTAGGGCTGTCGGGCAATGTGTTATTTTTTTGTTTTTCTTTTCCCATTATGACTTAAACATACTGGCAAAATGTGGGTGTACTATATTAGGTACCTACACCTCTGCCTAACCCTTCGGAGATAATAGCCGTGATGTTGTGCACTGTTTATGAGACTTAATCGCCAACCGCATCTGCATCTCTACCCCTGGACGGCCAGCTCCTCTCCGGGGAGATGACATTCAAATTGTAACACTTAACCTACTCTAATCCTGGGGGCTTCCTACTAATCAGAGTTCCGAGTTTACTTTGAACATGTTGACTAATTCGGACTCCTATGTTATACTGTCGTGTATCGGGGTACGGGAGGGTTGCTTCAAACCCTCGGATATCGTAATCCAAAAGAGATGAGTGAGTTGGAAGTAAATAAGGGAGACAGTTGTTGATCAGTTTGTAATACTGCATTCACGTTTAAAGCATAACATTCTGTAGTAGTGCGGAATTATTTCTGAAATTAACATTAGGTTCTCGCAAAGACCGCTAGAATGGACTGTGAAATGAGTAATAATGAAAAGCTTGGAAGATAATGATGAGCATGCTTTTGTAATTCTTGGCAGATTGGTGCTTCCAGACAGATTGGAGCGTGCCGCTCCTCGTCCTCGAACCTCTTCATGTTCTGCCTTAGAGCGGATTCTCGCTAATGAAATAGAACGCGATCAGCACATCTAAACGAAGTTCCAAAGCTGCAATTATGACACTGACAGCTCTTGAACGCTGTCTAGATGTTTAACTTCTTTGGTGAAATTCGCCCATAGTGATCGTTAAAACGTGGTTGAGGAAGTAGTATACCTTGCCAGGTACGCTTAAGTCTCTCAACCTCGGCAAGCACATTCGTTTAATTATTCTTGGAGTACATCATAAGTTTAAGTGAGTACTTAACTACTTAAATTGTCCAGCAACAAATACCGTTTCATCCCCCCCAACAAAAAGAAGTAGGACAGTACCACAGTTCATTGTACGTGCCTCACAAACTCACAATGAAAAGAACACGTCACCGTGTTTTCGCACTTTCGTGTTATGCCCACGTCAGACCGATCGATGCGTTGGATGGAATTGGATGTTTATTGTGACGTATGGATGGAGCTGACATGGAGATTTACGTCATGGATATTATCCTGAAAGATTTAGTGGTGATGCTTCGAAGATTTCACTAGCAGTGACGTGTTTGGTTGACGTGCGTAGATAATATTCTTGGTGGATTGCATATCTAAATGTAACCACGCCTTTTAGGCCTGGCCGAGGTCCTATGATAAGATATAGACGCCGCTTGGGTTATGTCTTATTTTAGAACCTCAATTCATATTCAGTTGGTTTTTGGCTGATAGGAAAGTCTAACGATAGACCTTGGTATAAACGATAAACAAACTGGTGAGTAGTTTGTTTAGAAATAATTGACAAAAATTTGGCCTTTCGAGCATTTACTTAATCAATTTTATATGTTGTTTCTTAGTTTTCGCTTTATTCCACGCTATTACGAGCAAGGCCTGCCTTTTGCCTTTGTAATCCCCTCTGTTTGAAGCTAGTGTGAAACCCCGCCTGAAGGAGTCGAGCTCATCCCACCATCATCGCATGTGTGAAGTTTGCTGTTTCCGGAAGGTTTCTTGAACTCGCATTGTGGTTGATTTTGCCCATGATCCGTTCGACAACAGTTTACGCACAGTATAGCTATATACAGTATTGTGACTCGGCCCTGTCCTTGAAATAATTACCTACAGGCGGGCGGTACGTTCGCAAGCGATAGGGCTGCCGCGCCAACAGTATTTTAATTTCATCTACTTAGTTGATTTTCTTTCTAGCGTTGTGATTGTAAATATTATATTTTTTATTAAAAAAAATTACATTAGTTGTGAATGAAATAGGAAGTGTTCAATAAAAAATAAAAGTTGTGTGTTTTGATTAGTAGATTTAATAAAAAATATAAATTCGAGACTGTTTTTTAACGCGAGCTTAGGTACCTAAATCACTCGTGTGACACTTTTTTCACCCTGTCCACTTATTTATTCATTAATCCAGGTATTTTACTCGGTGGGAAAAGCGAAATACGGACCTATTAAAAAATAAACAAATTACTTATCTACTAGTAGGTATATTTAAATTATTTTATAACAAATTTACTCGTAATTTCACCAATTTCAATACTGTAATGTATCTCATTACGTACTCGTGCGTTATTGTAATGTAAAACGCACGAGTTTCTTTTTAATAAGGTAAAACGCACGGTTTATCAAGATGCTCCGTCTAAAACGGTACTTTTAAATCTTAGCAAAGAGTTTTTATGTCAGAAAAGGGGTCAACATTTTATGAATAAAATTAACTTTGGGAGATAAAACATAATAAATAAACATTTAATTCTTTAATTTAATTAATTTTGACAATAAATTACAACCATTTATCTGTAACAAAAACACAAAGATATTAATTTACTTTATTAGTAATACTGCCTGTTTTTCGTGCCTTCTTTGCCTTTAAAATAAGCGCTGATGCGCGCGCATCACTATTTTGTGAACAAGTAAAAATTATTCCGCGCGCTTTTTCTTTGAAAAGTGGTTAAAGATTTATTCGTATAAGAAAGTCCCAGTTTTATTTATTTCCTCGCAAAGATGTTATAAAACGTCGTATGACATACATGCGCTTTGATAATTACAGCCTCTGCTTTCTTGTAGCAATATCGCCTCGGCTGTAATTTTCAACTTACCGCACTTACATCATAATGTACTATTATAATCTTACCTTTCGGTGTTTCCAGGTAATTTAATTTTTTTTAATCTCTGGATGCGTTATTGAAGAATTCAAGCAACCAAAGACAGCGCAATATAGTTTACTATATCTCTGCCATATTTAGTAAATACTTCTCGTTATTCAATAAATATTCACAAATCGTACGCTTACTGCTTACAAAACCATCACAATGTTCGTTCGTCAGTGCTGCGCATTCGCGACTTCTTGCGTACCGAGTGTATACCAAACTCGAGGCGTGTAGGTATGACTCGCGTTACGACCGTTTGTATGAAGATACAATACTGTAGATATTATTACCGTGGTTTATGTTACGTAATAAATACACAAACAAAACAGCCTGTCGCATCTCATCAGCCAACCAGTCGCCATATAATAACCAAACACCTAAAGCCTGCGTGACTCATTAGCACAATCGCGCGACACGATCGCTTAGTCGTAATATGTAATAAAATATTCATTAATGTACAGTGATTATCGCGGTTGGGAGCCGATTACTATAGCAAAGGGTCGTGGCCTATAATTTGGTAGAAAGTCCCGCGGAAAGGGTGGTTTCTGTATTCACGCATATATGCCATTAGGGAAGCGGTGACGTTTATTTTTACTGCCGCTCTGTTGAAAATTTACCGATGAATCGTTACAGGCATTTTCTGCAAACGTTTCTCGTCGAATGTAAAATCCAGGAAAAAAAAAGCTAACCAGAAAAGAACTAAAAGACTTGGTCCTTCGGTCCGGATAGAATGAAAGAGAGAGATAGATAGATAGAGATAAGATCCTTCTAAACTACTCAAAACTAAATAGGGCCCACCATGTTTTTTTGCTGCAACTTAAAATTGAATCTAAATATTCAGTTTTTATGAATACACAAGTTTCAAGTGAGCATTCAGGAATAGTGTAAACATAAACAATAGAAACATTTGTTTATTTCGTTTAATAAAAACACAAAATAACAGTTTTTAGGAAAAATTACACAAAATAAGGGAAATACATAATCTTGTGAAGCACAACTATTCAGGAAAAAAATATGGTGCTTGTTATTTTTCAATAACGAGTGGGTCCTCCTCTGCTCCGTATGCACTCTCTGAGCCTATCTGGGACACTTTCAATCAAGTGAGTCACGTTTATTTCTGGTATTTGTTCCCAACAGACTTTCAGGGCGTTGATGAGCTCCTGCTGGCTGTTCACATCACTGTAATGTTCTTTCAGGCGTCTTTTGAGCTGATCCCATAAATGTTCGATGGGCTTGAGGTCGGGACTCATGGCTGACCATGGCAAAACAGTGATATTGGCTTCAGAGAGTGCTCTTTGTGTAGTGCGGGCTGTGTGTGCTCGAGCATTGTCATGCATAAAGACAAAGATATTGCCCACTCTTTGTGAAAATTGGATGACATGTGGCCGGATTACTTGCTCGATGTAACTGGCGGCGGTTACGGTACCTTCATTCAGAATCACCAGCTCTGTTTTGCCGTGGTTTTCCTTAGGTATCGGTCTTCCTGGGCAGTTGTAGCCCTAACTCTTCCTGTGCCAGGTCTCCTTCCTACACTGCCGGTCTTCTGATGCCGTTCCCAAACGTTTCGGATCGCTCGTCGCGATACACCGAGGTGTATAGCCACAGATCTTTGGGACTGTCCCTCTTGAAGCAAAGATATTGCTCTTGCAGCGGATTCCATGTCCATATGTCGGCGGGAACCAGGCATAGTGATCACAACTAACACAGGAACCAAACAAAATGGTTAAAAACGTGAGTGTTCCCCACACAGCGTTTAGTGTAGACTGAAAACTTAAGTCACTGAGAATTTGTGCATTCGATGTTTTTTTCGAGAACTTCACTATTTAACTACCGTCTTGAAACCAATATGAATGTTGTCGGAATAAACATTGATAAGGGCTCCTAAACATGTCAGCTTGACGGTTCAATGCATAACTTTGTCAAAAACTACTTAGATAATTTTATTTAGACCAAAATGATGACTGATTCGAGGTGGGCCCTATTTTGTTTTGAGTAGTTTATAATCACATTTTACCTACTAAGCAAGTAACGCTAATCATTTTGTAAAGGTTTCCAATTACCAAGTCTTATAAAATAATATTTAAGTTTCCTCGCCTTTATTGGGTTCCAGATAGTTTCCAAGTCGCGTTCACATTTTAATTATGATTCTTTTGTCTCATAAATTTAATTAATTTCACTATTATTATTCGCCGCTCGTAGTTTCACAGCCTTCCCTTTTTCTATGTTATTTGTAGGTCATCCTTCATTAATGGGCAGAATTCCAAGCGGAATTACCTGAACTCACGTACTATAAGACGTGAGCAGTTTAAAAATTGGAAATGGCGCATTAGTATTGATGGGTATCTTGATTTATTGATTCTTTATATACATGGACTTTGTAATCGAAGCAAAAATGAGCCTTCATAAGTGTTTTTGTAAGCTCATTCGATGGCTGCCCAGAATTCCGTCGGATTAAGTAAAATTGTGAATTGTGTCAATGCTACACGGAGATTTGGTCAAGAAGCTGTTGCCTATTCTCTGAGCAGGAATGCATTTTAAATCGTGTTGCGACCAAGTACTTGAAAGACGTTAAGTGCAGAAGCCCATAGATGAGTAACGAGGTGGAAAGGACCTGAATGGGTCTCGTCTTTTCCAGGAAACTGAAGCAAGTCTTCATAGGAGTGTGGTTCTGATAACTACTGTCGTCAGAAGGGATCATTAGCCTCGTGTTAAGAGCCCCTTCAAGTGTTACAACAGGCGGCGATACCCGAGATTGCTTATCATATTTACTATTACGTCATTACCCATCGAGATCGCCTAGTTGCTACCTCTAATTATAATACACTAGCTGACCCGCGCAACTTTGTCTGCGTCACATAAGAGCGGAAACTCAAAAGTAATACATTTTCGATGTTCCGGTCCTAATGGTCGTAGCGTGATGTTATATAGCCAGGGATCGGATATTCGGATGCATATTTACCTAAAGTTTAAGTGTTGACAAGTATAGAGCGCGCGTCAGTACGGAAAAAGTCCCGGTTTATTTAAATACATAAGTCTTTTTTTCATTTTAGTGTTTTAGTTCAAATGAATTGTCATATTTACCATTTTATCCTGATGCGAACATTCAGCAGCAAAATTTAAATCGTATAATTTTATACTTTTACGTGTTATTTTCAACAAATTTCTTGCCTGGTTTTAAATATTTATTACGCTTATGAGTACTACATTTTATACACAGAATTATTCCTAAAATACCGCGATCCCGAGAAAAATTGGCATTTTAAGAAGCCGCTTCCATACTTTCGTACCTTAGGCCGGGGAAAAACGTACTTTAGGTAAATATGCATCCGAATATCCGATCACTATATATAGCCTATAGCCTTCCTCGATAAATGAGCTATCAAGCACTAACAGAATTTATCAATTCGAACCAGTAGTTCCTGAGATTAGCGCGTTCAACCAAACAAACTCTTCAGCTTTATAATATTGGTAGGAAACAATATCCTTTATATTGTGGAGCACGGACTGAAGTGAATGTTTCAGTGAAATCAATACGTCCGCTTTACCCAATTTTGTTAAGCAACATTGCTTTGCGGTTTCCATTTTGGGATATTAATTTTACTATAGTTCCTATACAACTCTTGTTTTATGTAGTACAATAGTGCATTCGTATGCATTGATAGATGAAAGAATCCATCATCATCGTTCTCCAGCCCTTATCCCATTTGTTTGGGGTCGGCGCTGCATTTCTACTTCCATACTTATCTTATGTCTTAACCCCTTTTATAGCCATACTAGCTTATGCCCGCGGCGTGGAGTTCGGAAATTGTCCCACGGGATCGTACTACCGACATATAAAGTATCCTATGTGTTAATCCAGGTTAAAAACTATCTGTGCCAAATTTCATCCAAATCCGGTCGGTAGTTCTTGCGTGAAAGAGTAACAAACATCCATCCATCCTCACAAACTTTCGCGTTTATAATATTAGTAGGATCTCTTGATAGACAAAAGTAACTGCCTTAATTTAAGCACCCGTGTCGGCATAGCAGTAACAAAACTAAAACATTCTTACGCAAATTCCATATCTCCAACTTCATTTCAATTCTAATCAGCTAAACTCGCAAAAAAAAAGCTAAAACGTTTCAATGTTTTCGTTCAATTTCCATATCATTTGCCGACTAAGCAAAGAGTTTATTTACAAAAGTGTCCTGTTTGATATTCATGAGTGTTACCTTAATTCTGTTGGTAAACGTTGGCAAACCGCCAGAGTTCACTTTCCTATTAGATTTTCACGACCTATAGATGTCTTGAATAGCTGATCGCGGAGCAGTGGAAAGCTATTTATGGTTTTCTCGAAATTGCCGGGGAGAACACGGAATTCATGAAAATGTAGAGAAAATGTAGTGCATCTTGGTAACTAATTAAGTGTTCGGTAACACAAGGTGAATGGAATTGGATGCACCGTGAAGAGACTTTAATGGTCTGAAGTTGACAACGTAAAGCGAGTTTGATTGGGGCATGGAAACACTGTCATAATCTGGTTATTTCGGATACTTGATTTGTAACTGGTTACCAGTGGCCAGTCCTTTTTTCGGAGAAAAGAGAAAATATTCGTCCCTACCAGGAAAAATTAAATTACAAACACAACGCAGAAAAATAAGTACTCGATCTATGAAATCCTGGTTTTTAACAGGTTGCTTTTCGAGGTTCTTTTAAAGATAAAGTATAAAATTCTTTACCGTCACATCTATCTCGGGGTATATGAGCCGTATTAATAGCAGCCTTTACCCTTATAAAACATACTTAATATCTAACTGTGATAGGGTTGTTTTTCATCACAAATTCACAACCCACAAAACCGAAAGGCCATCAGTCTTTCACAGATGGATGGTTGTCGTGAAGAAGGAAAATTTCAGTGTTTTCGCAGTAGCTCCCTTGTATTCCAAGAAGCTCTTATACTTTCGCACCACTGCGACCCACATTATAAGGGACGTCAAAATATTTACCACCGTCTCGGTACTGGCTAGGAATCTTGATTACTTGGATACGATGTGTCATGTGAGATGATTTTGTGGTATCGAAGTATGAATACTTTTTAAGTGCGTGTTTTATTGATATCTAGTTTTGTTACTTTGAATTTTGAATCTCTACAACTGTTTAGTGATAGGTTCCATTTATTATTTAATCTAGGTTAAGCTCTATTTGTGCCATATCAGCTAGTAACTGGTGCGTAGTTGTCTTTTCACGGTACAACCCTGTTTTTCATTCAGATGGTCTTTATCCGTGGGGTTAACTCTGCAATAAAAGTAACTACAGATTTAATGTCAACACGTAGTTATAAACATGGAAGCATCACGTCGCATCATCAAGGCGTTCCAGATTGTTTCTATGAAACTTTATATAGCAAGGCACACTAATAAGCTTCGTAACGTTATCGCTTCAGACCATGATCAGCTTGTTAAAAATGAGATGACGTGTAGTCAATCCGATGCAGTGCTTTAAAGGGCTCAGGGCGACGATGCCGCCGCCGCGCTATTGCCGTTCAGTGTGCATGGTTACGCGATGCGTTGGCGGCTCGGCTGCCGCGCCAGCTACGAGGCTAAAGTGTATTTATAAGCTTTATTATTTTAGACTAAGTGTGTAATCAATTTGTCTAACCTCAAATTTCTTTTGTCCACCAGCTGGCGGGTATGGAGAAGGCCAAGGCCTACATAAAGAGCTCGCTGGCGTCAAAGCCGGCGTCGCCGTGTGCGTCGCGCGACAAGCCGGCGCCCGCGCAGGACGACGTGCGTGTGTGCTTCGTGTGCGGCGGCGCCGGGTTCAGCGACCACTACACCGTCAGAGTCAAGCCTGATACGCAGGTAATATTGTACCAACTTATTTGGTCATAGCAACGTAAGCCGACCACGAGCCAGAAGGACCTGGTCAGTGTGGCAGAACCGAGTAAAGTGGCGCGCGATGGTGGTGACTTAAACGCAGCATTCCAACCTGTATCCATCAGGTTGGAGATGATTCTAAAAACGTACTTGTCACTAAAGGGGGCACACAGCCGCACGGATCGATCTTCAAGATAAATCAGCACTTGCTAAGGTTGTCCCGGCCATGAATGACCATCAATTAGATACCGAATTTCGTCCGTGCCTCGGAAAGCACACCGTTACACCCAGTTGTCATTTGTAGCTCTTTGACAGTCGTTACAGGTAGTCAGTGACCCGTAAGTCAGTCTTACCATAGGGTATCGTATTACCCACGCAGTACTAACTGAGTTGGTAAGGTGAGATAGGCAGTGGCTCTGAGCCGGCCTAGTACAAAAAGCACTAAAGCGCCATCTATCAACAACTACGCCATCTATGAAGAATTAACATCAAAATCCTAAAAGGTGATATTAAAGTTCTCTGCGTGTTAAGACCATTTAGAAAAACCCGATAACAATTTTCGGGCAGTAGCCCTCCAGATACAACACCTGTCTAGACGGAGGATCCTCCCTCTTCTATGGGGGTGAAGAACTTTACACCCTGTTCTTCATTACCCTTAAAACTCCATTAACAATACTGGTATTCAGATGCATCCGGTTAGACTGAAAGCCGATCCCAACATACTTGAAACAAAGGCTAGGCATATGATTTAGAGTCCCATGTGACGTCGATGCGCCGTCATTCAAGACACACACTTACATGTGTCTAAAGTGCCTAGTTCACCAGCTAGCTTTAGGGCACTACAGCAGCTCGCGGGCTAAGCTACGCTCGTTATGTTAAATCTAGGCGGGATCGTCCACTGCGACCCATAGCCTGTCTCTCCGCAGTCTTTTGTGCACGGAGCTGTGGACGGACAACTTTATCGAAGTCTTCCTATCTCTAAACACAATTTACTTAGCGAGTAGTCTGATGAACCGAAGTGCAACTGTGGAGCCACAACACAAGCGATGCCTGTACTTATTTCAATTCCATCTGCACTTTAAGGGACCTGTGCGTCTGCGAAGCCACTGAATGATAGTGCTGCCAATGTGACCAAGTTCTAGTAGAAGCTTATTGCTTGGAACCATCGTGCGTGTTTCATATAATAGCGCTGTTGTATTTATTGTAAGCTTATTATTTCCCCTGTAGATTATTTGTTTTTGATGAAAAAAGGACCCGATGAATGAAATACCTCCTAATGCAGAATTAAGGAACATTTTGGCCTTTCATGTCATGTAGTAAAAAATCACAACTCCGAAAGCAGATTGAAAGCAGATTGTGAATTGGGAATTGCCATTTGCCAGCATCTACGAAAAACTCAAAACTATACAAAATTGTACAAAGATATAAATCTGCCATATTATGGCGGATTTGACACAGTTTAGAGAGACCCTTCAGGTCTATGTGAATTTACACGTATCACAAGAAAACATCACGCAGCCATAATCACCGACCTACTTATCAAAATAACTCAACATATACTCCGATATTTTCCGAGCGACACACAAAACCCATGTTTCCTCAACAACAAATCATAACACATCCATCATTTCGCAACGATGTCTTGACGTTCGACATTGTCACCCGATTCGCGTCTTATTACGAGTAGTCATGTATTTGGGTACCGTGCTGGTTCCAACCGGATTGCAATTGATGGAGCGCCTAAAGCGATTGACATTTGACATGTAATTACGTCCAACGCACTGGCCGGGTGTGGCGGTTATGGGTCGTGTGCTTATGATATTTTATGATAGTATTTAAGAGAAAATATTCTTCTACTTCTTTTGGCCTTATCCCATCTTTATTTGGGGTCGGCTTTCCTAATCCCCATAAGTCCAATCAATAATCCTAATGAAGAGAAAATAAAGGGTGTAAAAAGACCCTTAACGAAGCCGAAAGGCACTTGTTCTCCCCATCATTGCGATCATTTTTTTGTTAGAACCATACCTGGGAACCTTCTAGTTACGGAGATATTGGGGGTCAAAGTTCCAATTTGTTCACAAGTTTTTTTTTTAATACCACTTTTAAAGGTTTTAATTTTACTTTAACTAACTCCATAACCCGTTTACTATTCAAAGCATCCATTAGCACTAAGTTTTGAGTGCGTTACATTGAGTTTTACCGTAAAACGTGATTTTTCACCCCAAAAAAAAAGTCGTTTCCCAGCTATAATTTTTGCGTAAAGTTACTTAGTTTGATGTACAGAATGCTTGGTTGACGGCTTCGTGAAGGGTCTGTTTACATCCTGTATAAGACTGGATTTTAAAAACTTGACTGCCTCGTTGGTTTATATCCTCGGGTAGGGAAAAGGGCAATTGGGTTTTTCCACCAGGAATTTCTTAGTAGCAGCCACGGAGTCTGAATTTGTGCCCAGTTGATGGCAATAGACTGGCCCCGGTATCACATGAGACTTAAACATTACTGACGAAAGGTGGGTGTACTATAGGGTCGCCTCTGCATAAACCACTGCAGTGGGTCTATTCGTCATTCATCTGCAACCATATTTCAAGGGCATACATACGCGAAAACAAAACACTTCCGACTTAAACCTGGAAGAGGAACAACAATTTGAATAAAAAAGTGCAAAATAAAAGAAACTCGGCGATGTTTAAAAATGCTACGTGTGCGGTGCGTAGCAAAGTGCTACGGAGAGACAACTTTCGCGTAGCTCCTAAATAACTCTAAATGCTGGAAAAACGTGAAAAAGTTTAAAGTGAAATTATAACGTATCAACTAACATAAAAAAAAAAAACTGAGACCTAACTATGCTCCAATGAGAACTAAAACTTGAGAAGTATCTATCTACAATTTAAAATGCTCTCGAAAAACAGTATATCACGTAGCAGTCAAATTAAAAAAATATTGATTTTCAAACTCTAAATAAAATTAAAAAATAATATACATACCAATGTTCTTGGAAATCCATCATTAATAAATCCAAAATATAAATCACTTATGTAATAGGTTTCCGGGAATTGGTGAATAAAAACACTTACCACATGCGTGCGTCACTGGTAACGTGTCGGGGCACCTGCGGTATTCACAACGAAATGAGATGAAAGTAGTTAGCCAAGTGCACTTAATTTATACTTTTGTTAAGTTTGGACTTCGTAGATGCTATAATGATTATTACTTTTAGAGAATCGCATAGAAGCCTTCGATGATTTTTGTCGTAGTAGGGAACCATAGTGCAGTGGGTAGATGTTGAATGAGTGTGATGTATCAGGTTTTGAATTATTCATGATTCGATGTGTGTCTGCGTGAGATCTATAATGGGATAGGCTGGATCGTGTTTAGGGAAGAAGATTGAAGTAAAGAGGTGTGCTTTTTTTGGCGGCTTCCCTTGCAAAAATTGCACCTATACAATTTTTGCCTGCATCAATATGTTTCAACGGAAGCAAACCGCGTCGTGGATGTTGAGAAACGTGGCGCTGAAGATATAATACTTTCTAATTCAAAGATATTAAAAGTAAATTATGATAATAATTCCACAATTCATAGAAAGACGATAAAATCATAATAATATCAGAATAAATCCATTTGTAACAAGAACTATACTTATGCTAATGCTCCTTACCGCATAATGTGACCTAATTCTTCTACAATAATGGATCAATTTATTGATAGTAGTCTCCTTTGGTCCATTTTATGAGGCCCATTCATATTAATGAGTTTTTATGACTTCTCTCACGTGCGCATTTCGGGGAGTCGTGTCACGTGCTGTGTTGTCGTGTGTGTTTCATTGTGCTTTCGCACTGGCGAAACATTCACATACAAATAAATGTTGTAATCTCTATACCTCTATCTTCTCTTACGTGAAATCTTTATCTCTTTCTGACAGCAATGTAGTCATCATCATCTTCCTACCCTTATTCCATATTACTCAGGTCAGCGGAACACGCTTCTTTTCCATTCTCCTCTTTCAACTGTCACACTAGAATTTACCCCTTTTTGTGCCATATCATTCCTCACACAATCTATACATCCTTTCTTCGGCCTTCCCATCTCTCTCTATCAGACAACATGTTTTTGTTTAGCCAAACGCAGTAACCGTAGCAAGATTATCTGAGATTTGCCTGATCCCGATTCGAAGCGCTGCCGTTACAGTGCTTATAAGTGCGTTGCGTATGCAGTTCCAATACCGATCAGCTTGAGTTGAGGCGATGCTTGGTCTTCTTACCGTATCGATGTATAAAATCTAAATTAATTCGGCCCAGAAACACATACACACAACTAGGCTGCGCGATTGGCGCCTTCAGTAGTCCATCAATTACTGAACATGCAAATGACAGGACACGCAGGACACTATATTAAGTGCCCCTTCGTTTGTGGAACAGCACCTCATACACACCCTAGGGCAGAGTCATCAATGAACCTCGACTTGAGCAGGTTCGCCTTCGCTTCGGCCAAGCTCTCGGAGGCGATGCTGTTCCATACTGTGCATATTACTACGCATTGACCTTTATACTGCATTCTCCACAACTTGAGCAATACCTGGAGAATACAACGTACCTCTTATAGGTAAAAGCTCATCTGTAAACACCGATATGCGATGTTCCCATGAGATAATCGACGCATCACCGGCGTAAGGCGTAGCGATAATTCACGGCGTTTCCCATAAACCGTTCCCACATAGTGATCGTTGTGTAAAGACGTGTTTTCACTGGGTGATAAAATGTTGAGCAAGTTGCAGTGACGAGTGACGTCGATGACGGCCAGGTGTTGCAAGATTATTTTAAAAGAATATTTTAGCAGCTTCGTGGTTATTTGTAGTCGTTACTTGCGTGTCGTAGGTCGGGGTTCGAACATATGTAGGCACTTAGTGTAATTTATAAACGAAAACATCGCGAGGAAACCGGCATGTCCTAGAACCTAATAAAAATGTGACATCCATCAACCCGCACTGGGCCCCCGGTTCCGTCGTGGATTATTGCCCTCTCTTTCTCGCGGTAAGGAGGCCTGTGTCTCAGCAGAGGGAACGTTATAAACCAACTATACTGTTGTATATGATTACGATAGCATACATGTCTACGCATGCCACGTTCAAAGAAGACGAGTTGCTGATGCAATGCATACATGCTCAATTCTGCAATGCAGCATAATATCGATTCAGAATCATGAGCTGCCGATGTTACAATTTGGTTGAAGTATCTCATTTTTCCAATGAAAAAAAAAAAGCGCTACACGTAAATGATTCCAGCTTTTAAATTTGACAACTTAATTATACGGAACTGCAATTTCTATAGTGGATATATAATTGGGGGAAAATACTTTGCCAACATGTTGTCTAGTAATTGTTTCACTGTATATGCCTCTTTACGCGCGTATGCGATCGGTAAGTGAATAGATAATAATTATAATTCCGTGGAACGTTGTGCATTGTTTTCTTGAAGATTTAACTTACGTATCGTACTTGATCGATAGCTAGGTACAGCGTTGTAAGATTTTGCTGAGTTTTTTATGTACCATCAGGGAAAGAATTGTTAAGCAAATTGACAAGGTACGTCAATTTCATACAACTGAATGACATGTGGATGGCTAAAACAATAGAGGAAGGCCAAAGAAACGATGGATGGACTGTGTGAAGGATGATATGGCTAGAAAGGAGTTGACTGCTGAGATGACGAGTAATAGAGAAGTATGGAAGAAGAAGAAGGTATAAGGGCAAGAAGAGGTATAACGGCAAGAGAATGATGATGATTATTAGTCATAATTTGTCGTCATCCTTGTCGCAAATGTACGATATCTCATTTTGGGAATACTAAAACTTCTTTTTACCACCGACACATGTCACAGCTTCTGGATTTACAACTTTCGGCCCGAACTAGAACACTCAATATACTTTACGGCATTTCAGATTCCCACCGACCTAAGTATACGGCCTCGTTGGTCTAGCGCTCGGGATCGCGACTGCTGAGCATAATGTCCTGGGTTCGACTAGCGGGTCGGGCAAATTGTTATTGGGTTTTTCCATCAGGAATTTCTCAATAGCAGTCACGGAGTCAGGATTTGTCCCAGGTTGATGGCAATAGGTTTGCCCCCTGTTACATGAACATAACTGGCGACATGTGGGTGCACTACTAGTTGCACCTCTGCCTTACCCTTCGGGAATAACAGGCGTGATGTTATGTTATTTTATTTTTTAACCATTGGCCTCTCTACAGTGCACGGAACCATACTTCCCGTTCCTGGGCGCGCACGCCCCCCCGGCCGGGTACCGCGCCGAGGGCGACGAGGACGGCACCGTCCGCTGCTGCTGCGTCTGCTACACCTTCCTGCGCCAGCAATGGGAGCAGTACGACCGCGAGAACAAGCCTCACAGCCAGAGGTTTTATTGGATGAAGAGGCTCGATGGGAAACCTTTTATCGGTGAGTGTAATGTTAGGTATTAGTATCTTATGGCACGTTTACACGCTTGCCGAGGTTTGCCAAAAGTCCACAAACACAAGCGTGTGAACGGGGGGTTAGCTTGACTTGCGTGAGCTTGCGTGGGTTTGTCGCCGATGTGGACTAGTGTCGGTTTTTGAACACAGATCAAAGGAAGCTGGCGGTATTTACACGTTGGCGGGTGAAATTTCGCTCACAAGCTCGCACCGAACGGACGTTTTTAGTTTTACGCTACGATCATGAGTAGTAATTGGTCTAACGAAGAGATTCTGGCTTTTCTCGGGGCCTATCAAAGTGTACCTTGCTTTTGGACTCCGAAGGACGGTAAGGTTAGCATAAAGACAAAAAAAAGGTTGCGCTGCATGGTCTCAACTTATTAGTAGATTAAACAGACGGTTTCTATGGATTTTTGACATCCACTACGTGTGAGCACAAAAGACTCGTGCGACACCGCACCACCTTTATGACGCAAGGTACCTGCGTCATCGCGCTAACAGGCGCAGAGGAGAAATGTGGGGTAGGACGAAGTCGTTTGATCGGCAGCGCGCGCGCAGGCGAAGCCGACGCGAGGGTGAGACGGGAGCGAGACAAAAACAGACCGTGTCGTCTTTATGTATTTATGTTTATTTTGTTTAGCCTGCACACATAGTTATAAATTTTTTTGTAGTGTTTATTATATTTCATAGATAGTTGTTTTATATTATAACCCGAGTACTATTTATTTTATTTCCCTATTCATGTTAAAAATATTTATGCTGTCTTGGCTTCCGTACGTGTTTTTTTTTTCACGGGTGACCACTGAAAACCAGCGCTGTGCTGTGGGCTCCCCATAGTACAGCATCATGCTGAGTGGTAAACTGCTTGTCGCAGTCACGTCGTGCAAGATGTTAACGTATTTCTTTTTTTCGTCCCGTCCTGTTGAAATTATAAATATTTGTTATGCGTTGTACCTACCTATGTTTATTGTATTTTTTTTTTGTTATTTTGTATGATGCACGTCATGTCCCTGCGGCGAATAAATATTTTTTCTTTCTTCTTCTTTCACTATCTTCTCTGCCGCACTTTTCGCTTCCTTTGTTTTTGTTCATATTTTGAATAAAAATATGTCAAACCAAAAGCAATAGCCGACACAACTTCAACGCCATGACATGTCGTCTGCCATGAACACACTACGCACTCGCAAGCGTGTAAATGTCATCCAAGCGTTTGTAAAGGCTTGGAGCTTGTGGACGTTTGCCAAGCTTCGGCAAGAGTGTAAACGTGACCCAAGGGCTGGCTTTAGCTTGCCACGCACCACAGTGGCAACGCCGTCAGTCTTTTGGGTACATTACCAGTTGACATCAATGAAGTGGAGTTTTTTAATGCCCTTTTTGTCAATGCCTAATGCCGATTTTAGTCAAAGACCAAGTCTGTGCACATAGGTTAAGACGGGCAGAATACACATGTCCATAAGTTTGCGTTTCAGTACTTTAGGCAACTCAACCTTAAATAGTTCCTTCATGGACTAATAGCTCTTCCAGGCGTTTCTGTTCGTCTTGTGACTTCTTTGACTGGCTTCGCCTGGAAAGAGACTACTTGGCCCTTGTACAGGTATTCTTGGACATGTTGTAGTTTAGTTAAGTTATTTTAATTTATTCAATTGTTTTTTTTTATCTTAACCTTGTTTCAATGGTATATTTGCGCGCTATCAGAATGGGATGGAACCTTGTGAATGTAAATTGAACATGACAGTTCTCGAGCGAAGTAGCGCACAGTATACGATTTGACCAAACTAGAGGGACAAAAGTCTATAAGACAATTAAAGGGTTTGTAATGGGTCAACGTTATAACTTATAAGTTATGTGATGATGTGGTAGCAAATTAAACACATTTTTTCAATTATGTAAATTTTAATCTGACTTTAAAAGCGATTTTAAATCAATACAATGTTTTAAGTTGCTTTTTTTTTGGTAATTTTCTCAACAATGATATATAAGGGTCAGATGACACGAGTAAATACTTAATTAAATCAAAATTTGTGCGGACACGAGAAGTTTTCAAAGTGTGGCCCAGTCTGACTTTACGAATTTCTTTGTTTTTGGCCTCCGAAGCCTCTTCGGACATTTATCCTATTGGTATGATTGAATGTCTTATTATCTCTGCTCCATGAACTAGTAACTAGTATTCTTTTTGCCGTATGATTCAAAAGAGCTTGTAGCTCAACCTCAGCTTCAGTAGAAAAATTCAGTATGAATGTGTCTGTCATACTGAATTTTTCTACTGAAGGGTAGCTCTGTTCTTTCACTTTTGCTACTTGATCATAGCATGGGTAAAGACGGAATCCTCTTTATTTTGACTCCTGTTGTATAGTCTAGCTTATATACATTCACAGAGAAATGGTTGGATATAAACAAAGCCAATGCTTCTGCCGGGGTATACGGCCTTTGTTCTTTGTTTGCATTTATTCTTCTGCGTGCTTTTTTATATCCAGTAGCTCGTCTCGGTGAAGCTGTTGTAATTTCCTGAATTAAACTAGCCGCGTCACGTTTCCCACTGGCTCGCACACCTAATTGAGTTGCAAAAGATAATTGTTCAACGTCATATTCTTCCAACAAATGTTGAACTTTACTTTTTTTAGTTTTCGTGGAACTATCTTCAAAACTCTTTTTTGGTCTGCCAAAACTGGAACTTGGTTTTGGGGGCTGTTCACGAAACATTGGGAACACCATAACTCTTCATTTAACCATTCTTCGTAATCAATTAAAAATAAATCTAATCGCCTTTGTTTGCGAAGCCATTTCAAACGAATCTTCTCACATTCCTTCTTCAAATAGGCTTCTCCTGATCTTCCGGGAGGTTCAGATCAACAAATCTTGGCTTTATAAATGTCAAAACTTGATCTAATTTGCCTTTAGGCGGTGTAGAACTCCAAAATTCAAATAATGATTTTCGCTGAATTCGGGCACCTTTAAAGAAATAATAAGAAATATTTGGAATCGCATAAATTCGCATTTCCAAATTATGATTTTAACAAACTTTAATGTTAAGAGAATATGTTAAAAGCGTAATTACACCTTGACTCAACTTGACTACCTACTTTAAGATTGGGTAAACTTAGATCATATCATTTTTTGTTGTTTTATAATCGATCTATTTAGATACATTATAACTACGCCTTTAAAAACAATTTGATGGATTAAAATCAATTTATATACAGATAATTACCTCGAGTTACAGAATCCATGACTAGAAAATACTTTAAATCACACAAAACCTCGAAACACATGCACAAACGGAACCGTTCACAACTGCACTGACCGTGCGGGCGGCTACCCGAGTTCGACGCGGTAACTTCGCGCATTGTTATTGAAGGGATCACTACACAATAGCATATTCTGACGTCATTATCGGCTGTAGGGTTCGTCTAAATGGGTAATAATAGTAAAAAAACGGTTTGTTTTAACATTATGAGTTTTGACTTTTGTCCCTCTAGTTTGGTCAAATCGTATACTGTGTAGCGTTAGGAAATAAGTTCTGAGCTGCTAATTCCCTGATAGCGCGGTGATTTATACCTATTAGCTAGAAATATTTTTATTGTGGGCACAGCTTTGTTAAACAGAGTAAGCCCACGTGCGCAGCTAATTTCTTTCAGCAAAGTTTTTTTTTCGTCTATTGGCGTCGAACTCTGAAACTACAGCAGGTACACTTTTGGATTGATTACTGTAGGCGGTAAAAAAGGTAGTTGTAGTCATTATCAATGCATTTGCATCAAATCTTCTTTTAGCTGAAACACCTCGGAATATAAGACTAGTTTGACAATCAAATTATATGCAGGGAATCCTAAACACGAAGTTTTCTCATGACACTAAAACTGTTACAAAAACCTTTGTATGTATGTATATAATGTATTTAGCATACACCGAAGACACTCAGCACAACATGGATACGTCTTTAAATCTTCCCCTACAATAAATAACTTGCAACACAATGTCTTCACAACGTATGTAGCTCTTCGACTATTAAACGCATCGGATCAGTCGGCGTCACTACGAATCGTACAACAACGTTGCATTCCGATTTACTCCGAATGGCCGTCGTAAATCCAACGCCTTTCCGCCTCGGCTCGCCTCGCCAGATAAATAATATTAAAACAAAGGAGACGAAGCCCGTGTTTTGGACATGGTACAAGTATTTTGTTGTATTTTTTCTGTTGCGAGTTTTTAAAATGGGTTGGTTTCCGTGTCCCACAGTGTACGTTAGTCAGCCAGTTGTCAGGTTTGACAGTTGTTAAGGGCAGATAGAAGCCGAAATATTTGACAGCCAGTGTAATCTAAAAAGCTGTGTTTCAGAAAAAATATGTCCCTGTTTTCATAATTATGGCAATTTTTCTGAGACAAAATAAAGTACTTTTGTTTTATGTTGTAGCTCTCTCCCTTTTGATTTTTAAGGAAGAAGAAAAAACAAAATACTTATCTCAAAAATCATCAAAAGAAAATTCTTAAAAGGTTGATTAATTTAAATAGATGCGGCTTCTCTTACAAAGCTGATCCACGAGCCGAGATAAAAATGTAACATCCAACGTTTTTTAAGCCAAAAAATAAAACATTCTGCGAAAAATGTCCTTAAAAAATTGTTATCAAACATTATTTTAACTGTCAAAACGGGTCGTGTCGTACAAAGCGCCCCCTGGCGGATTATCCGGGAGGCTGGCCCCTCCCACGGCACTCTTTTGTCTCGGCTGAACCAAGCCATGATAGACGCACGGAAAGTGTCCTATTTTTTTTGCTGTCCTTTTTTAGGACATGCTGTATGTACGGAGTACGGAGGTTGTAGTTTTGCGTGGCTTTTTTGGTTAAGAATTTTATTTACATTATGTTTTTAAAATGAACTGAGGTTTTGGTATTTGAGTTTATTGTTCGAGGGTAGTATATTAATGTTATGAATTCTCGAGAAAACACTGATTTCAACCCGCTACGTAGCGCCCGCGTACTCTTTGCTCCTCTATCACACGCCTAACGGATACGTTAACGGATTGATAAAATTGAAGCGATCCATGGAGCATTGAATCTTTTGTTTACTGTGCCAATTTCTCAAAATTTGGTTCATTTCCGAGTCGAAACCTAGGTAAGCACCATATTTTTCTTATTATTAGGCCAAACTCGTTTTTCCGAGGGCCTAGACCGAACTGGTTTACTGGTTTATCGTGTCAGGATACTAACC
Organism: Noctua pronuba; assembly: GCA_905220335.1. NCBI lineage: Eukaryota > Metazoa > Arthropoda > Insecta > Lepidoptera > Noctuidae > Noctua > Noctua pronuba. The sequence goes on from LR999913.1 coordinate 15,321,468, forward strand.
CAAACAAAGCAATTATATTGCGACCAACTGGAATGTAGCGCTCACCGGCCGCTGCTACGGCACCGCTCTTGTTTGGATGACCCATTCAGTCGGGTGTCATATGATCGTCTTTAAACCAGTTTGGCCTAGGACAACTACTCTTGGCCTGAAATCGGGTTTGATGATCGATAATAAATCCAAAATGTGCGTCGTTAGAAGTCCCTCGCCTTATTTTGCTGGCGATTAAAATCTTTGGGTAAATGGGTATATTGGAAAACTCAGGGTCCCACGCTCAACATTCGTGCGTGCGACCCCTAGGTAAACAAAGCACTTTAAAAAACCTAATTGAATTACAGCTTAGTAAAGTCGTAACATGTTTACTTAGCGTTTCGTGGTACTCCATTGTGGTGACCGCCCTCCATTGAAACAATGCCTTGTTTTGTTACGTGTCACCTGCGCAAAGAACTTTACTATAATATTGTACTTATTCCATATTTCCCCCTTAAACATATTTCAACGTTATACTAGTTTTAATTAAGTTGATTTCGAAATGACTATTGGAATAAGGCAAAAAAATTGTGATTGTAATATGTGGATATTGAAAAAAAAATTCCCCGTTTCGCATTTCTTTACATCTATACCAGGTAATACATATTATAATCTCAAACCAAAACCTCGGCCTAGACGATCGAAACGAAACGAATCGATCAAAACGGGGCGTAATTTATGCTTCGTAAATATTCAGGCAAACCATTTCTCATGCCCCATGTGCTCATAGATATTCCGACAAAATGATGCTTGCACGTATGTATTGAAACATAAGCTATATAAGCATAGCATCGGGGACAGAGGGACAGTCATACGGTTTGCGAATCCTAACCGCTGTGCAGACATAAGCCCCGATAGTAATAACCTCTTTGATGTCGTATAGAGTAAACACGCCGCATGTCGTCTGGAATACAGGACTTGTGTGACGGACGTATAGAATAGATAGACGATCATGTTATATGTAGATCGACATGGAGTGTTCTACTGCACGCTACAGTAATCTAAACAACACGATAATTTCTGGAATTCAAGAGCCGTACTATGTTATAGTGACCAACAGGCCTACAGCCAGCCTTTTCTGCAATTAATTTCATCATCTGCCTAGCCTTTTCCCAACTAAGTTGGGGTAGGCTTCCAGTCTAACCGGATGTAGCTGAATACCAGTATTTTACATGGAGCCACTGCCTATCTGACCTCCGCGACCCCAACTGGGTTGTGGAGGTCAGATAGGCAGTACGGAGTAAGGTTTGAATCTCATCCGGCGGCACGGGATCGCACTTTTCCATGCTCCTTTCCTTTTCTGTCGCTCAGAACCGTCATTTGCTAGAGCGGGAACAGGTCCGTCCCATTTCACACACTTTACAAATGTCTGGAACATTTCCCGTAAAAGAAAAACTGCACCCAATAATTTCCACAGCGGGAATTTCCATCTAGCAAGCAAGCAAGGGGGACTGGTAGCGAACATGTCATATGTCAAACGTTGATGAAATATGAATCACTGGCCCGGCCAGACGACGGGGTACCAACTCTTTGATGTTATATAAATACGACTGGCCGCCGCTCGACACCTAAGGATGCCTCGCGAATGGCAGGATGGATAGAATGGTATTTATGTTTTGGGGGAAAAGCATTCCTATTTAGGGTACGACTATAGGTAGAGACGGCTACAAGTCGTGTTCTCTTTTCCCTTTACACGAAAGAGTATTTTCGCATATGTCTGTATTGTATCTTATCTGGATATACCTCTACGTACAAAAAACCCAAGCTCTTATTTTTTTGTAAAAGACTATGAAGACTATGAAAGTATTTTGACCACAATCCGATCAAACCGGCGTTGGGGTTGGTTTCTCCATCATTGGTTAGATAATTTCTAGGTAATGATGAAGATGAAGTAGGTCATCATTGTAAAACAGTAACAGCGATAAACTAATGACCCTTGCAAAACTATAAAATAAACCTCTGATGTCCATACCATAACATGTGACGTTTTATTTAGCAGGAGCATAATATATTAAACTCCTTCTAAAAACCAATCTCCAGCCCTAATGTCTCTCCAACAATAGTCTTAACAACACAACTTACAGTGTCAGCTCAAAGAAAACAGAAACTCCATCCATGCCAGCACAGGGACAGCCCTGATTGCATCGAATTAGTCTCTGTAAATAAAAGTGAAGTTCCACTAAGCGGCTCCGACCGGTTCAGTCGTTGCCGTTGCATACTGAACTTTGTATTGTTCACACGACGTGACTAATGCGATAGTTCGGAGCGCTTTACTTCGGATTTGCGAAATTAGTTCAGTTTGTTTGGTTGTTTTGGTGAATTAGGTCGGTTTTTCCTTTCGTTTGACTTTTGGATTCTAGTCGAGTAGCGTGCGATTGGAGAGGCTGTGCTCAGCTGTGGACTGCTATAGGCTGATGAGGTTTAGCTTTTGATTTCTACTGATACTTATTGCCACCTTCGGGAACCGAATTATGAAGGACACAATAGCTAACACACTTTGGCCAGGTCATAGTCGCAGAACAAATAATTTCGCTATGTTTAAACTCTGATAGCACTATCGAAACTATGACGCGATCTTCGTTTCTATGCAAAATTAAACGTCGCGCTCGCAACGGCAAGTCACTTGACAGAAAGATGTCGTTGATAATGAAGCAATCTTCGTCTCTAATTTCTATTTTGTTGATTAATTAATTAACATAAAGCTCACCTTCTCGCAAAAATAACTCCCGTTAGTAATTGAAAACGAATGAACTAACTAAACTAGACAAAATAAGTGCAACTACAGCCAAACTCACAGTTCTCACAGTGCCCACAGTTCGAGTTCCACGAACAATTCCGTTCGCGAACTGCGAGCTACACTACACTAATTGTCTTTTTAGACTAATAGCTGGCGTGTCTGTGTGCAAACTTATTACCTACTTAGCTTGTTTTGTTCCTAGATTAGGTGCTGCGATTCTAGACTGTTTGTTACTAGGTTACTTCGAGTTTGTTTTGTTTTGAACATTTGTTTAGGCTAAGTTTAGATACGTCATCGATTGTATTATATAATTATTATGGTATTGCCATGTGACTGCTGAAATTACGAGTAATAGAGAAGTGTGGAAGAAGACTTGCTCCACAGAGCCCAAATAAATTGCGATCTGGGCAGGAGAATGACGCTACCATGTATCGAATGTTTGTGGCATGCATTGCTGATGGCATTTTGCTTCTCCTTTCAGCGGGTTAGCGATAGAGATTGTGGATAGCCAATTAGATATTTGCACACTAAAACAGCTGTAATACCATTTAATCCAGCTGATATTGAACTTCTACTTTTTCTTAATAAGTCGTTGGTCACGTCCACCTAGGATGTGGCCTACGTGTCAGGGCGCGCGTCACTCAGAAACTAACCATGTCACACTCCAATAACCTGTTTACAAATTCCTTCTAACTTCTATTCTGCTGAGTTGCAAGTGGTTGAGAATAATGTGGCGGGCTTATCTCATTAAAATACTGGGCAAAAGTATGCTTTCCTATTTGAAAGAATTGTTGGTATACCAAGCTCGTCTAGAGCTGGGTAGGAACTGGTTATAAAACGACGTACTTTAGTGCTAAAATACCAAATACGTCCCAATTCAGTACAGAGCCCAACTATTGTACAGTTATAATAAACCATTGTTCTATGGTATTCGCATGACTAGTACAAATGGCTAAACTAATTTCACTGTTATATTGTTTGCAGTTGGAAAAATCCACTCGCGAATTTGCAGTTGTTATTGAATTTGGCAAGTCAAACAGACTGGTTATGTGGCTAAATGTAATAATTTGTATTGTATATCATTTATTTTTGTATTCATTTTGTCTGCATATGACGTTGACTTGAGTTAAATACGCTTTTGGGGTCCAGAAAGGAACAGGTATGACTCCGAACAACCTCTACTCTGGTTAAGACAAGTTGTTTTACAAATACTATATAAAGAGTTTGTAAGTTTGGATGTAAGGGGCAATCATCGGAACGAACGACTGATCCGCTTCCGAAAATTCTTTCACTAGTCGAAGCTACATTATCCACGAGTGTCGAAGGCTATTCAGGACGTTCCCCATATAATGCGAGCGAAACCGGGGGAAAAAGCTAGTTCATTATGAGTTTAGTTAGGGCACTTAGTAGAGAAAACAAAACATTTGATCGCCCTAAATCACAAGAAATAATGTTTTTTAGTACGTCAAGTACGTTTAAGTATGTTCAACGAGTAAGATGCTGTTGTATTTGTCGTATAAATCTCTCAATAACCTTATATTTATTGGTAAGAAAGCATGTCGCCATTTCCATATCCGGAGCACCCATCATCGCCTCATTTAACTGTAATGGGTCATCTTGACTCCACCATCCGATCGCCCTTTTTTTCAAAATTCTTTCCCCAGAATCGTGGAACATAAAAATAATTGCAGTAATTATTATAATTGCTTGCCCTTAAGAGTGTTACCGCGGTGGTCCAGTGACCTATGTGGCCTTATCTTACGGCCGTGTTCTAGTAATGTTCGACGCCAGAAACCTGCTACCGGCTCTGTAGTTTGCTTAAGAGTATGCGGGCGAAGGCAGAAATACAACTTTGTTTTGTGTATTTATTTTTCATTCTCGTAGGACAAGACGTCTTAGTGTGCCGATAATAATCTAAATTTTGTCAGACCGATACTTAAAAGGAATGACCTATCATTGATGAGTCTGTAAAGATTTCACTTTCAAAGCTTGGTAATTAGGGCATATTGCGTTATGAATTGTGGCAGCAGACATAAAGGGTTTTCAATGTCCAATCCGTTTTTCGTTATTCGTCTTTCTTTATCGTGTGGTTAGTGCCTAACCTGGTGTCGAGAGTTTTTATGCCGCCAAAGGGCCTCTGACTTGGCTTTACATACCGTCGAGAAATATCTCTTAGGCAGCTGGTTTCGTCACGATGTTTTCCTTCACCGAAGCTAGTGATAATTATACAATACGTACATCAATCCGAAAAGTCAGAGGTGCGTGTCTTGGGTTCGAACTTGAGACCTATGACTTGCAAGTCCAACGGTCACACCACTAGGTTATGGTTACGGTATATGAATATCTAGCTAGCCTTTTCCCAGCCATATTGTAGTTAGCTTCTAGCCTAACCGGATGCTGTTGAGTGTTTTACATGGTGCGTCTGCGTAATCTGACCTCCACAAAAAACAGGTAACACGATATCCCTTTGTAAGACTGGTTGTAAGACTTACGAGCTTCTGATTACCCATACGGCCTAAAACTCTTTCATTTTTCGCCACTGATGATCAGTCGATATTGCAACGGCCTGCCATCGTGTTGGCGAGCTGTCTCGACGCTGTGTCGGGGCTTCAGTGTGTGGTAACATAAATCTAGGGATTAGACGGCATGCGGCAGACCTACACCAATTTCCTTTCAGTTTACAGCGGCTTCACAGAGTTGAGCACCTGAGCCACTTATAATTTAGACTGTGTCTATAAAAATAACTAGAGCCATCTGAAATGTCACTTGTTTAAACCATTTGTTTTTTTTAAATGCCTTCAGTCTGATATGTGAGGATTGCTACACGTATAAAACGAATATATATTGCATCAGTATCTATCGCCATCTGGGTGATATTATTGAACTCACATAGTCCACGGAAAGGGAATGTCAGAAGTGTTTCTTACGTAATATACTATAACACACAATATGAGGATCTCCACTTTTAAAGAGGCGTTTTGTTTTTTTTATTTGAGCTTTGTAAGCCCCCTTAAAAATACAAAGCTCGCCAAATTAACACAAACCCCAATGCATGTGACTATTGACCTCATTTTGAGTTTGCGATACTCGATAATTCCAAAGAGATCAATTGCGCGTAGTAGATTTTTCATTGAGCTTGTCAGACACATAATAAGTGTGTCTTAAACAAACAATGGTACAAAAGTCCCACGTTAAAAGTAAAAGTGTACAATTGGACTACTGCACATACCCGCATAGGTCAGTTCGATTCAGTCGGTCAGCTGATTACGGTGGCACTTTCACTGCCACTGCGCCGACTCGCCGAGGTCGCAGGCGCGAGCGCACCCGAGGCATGAATGACGACCTACCCATGGGTAGGTAGGTGGGTAGGTGTGTACAGTCGATAAAAGAAATAGGTTTCAATGGTAGACGGAAGATGAACTTTTGCCATGGATGTAGTATTGATTTTACTGATTGACCTACAAAATATGAATTAAGAACGAAGAAGCCAAAAATAGGTCACAGTGGAAAATTACATATATTTAATATAAGTTTATTAAAAATATGTAATATAATATATCTATACTAATATTATAAAGCTGAAGAGTTTGTTTGGTTGAACGCGCTAATCTCAGGAACTACTGATCGGAATGGAAAAATTATTTTAGTGTTGGATACTTTCAAATATTGCTGATTTTTGGCCTAATATGAATAAATGCTATTTGATTCGATATGCTAAAGTAGGCTTAGATGGTTTGGTCATGTGTAGAGGATGAGTGTAAGGCGACTAATAAAAGGTATTTACAAGGCCGATGTGAGTTAGCGCCCGGCCCTGGTTCAGGCCATGGTCCGGAGCGAGAGGGAATGGGAAGCCGTCACCTCCTTCTGCGAAGCAGTCATGCTAGCGAAGGAGGTGGCGGGACGTGAGAGGGGAGAGAATCTCACGTCCCATCCGCTGCGGCGGACGCACCGGGCGTCGGGGGCCACGTGGTGGCTCCCGGCCACCGTAGGCGCGGGCTTGTGGACGGTGAGTAATGGGTTGGCTCACCGTCCTTCCATCTTATGACGACAGGCCGTGTCGACGGCGCGTTCATGTTCCACGCGCGCCTCAAAGAGATGTCAGCAACCAGGAAGAGGCCCGCAAGGGCCGATGCCTACCGAGGCTGCGGGACTGTTCGAAAGAGATACCGTGGCCCTGGAACACAAAGGGCAAAGAAGGAACATGGATGGGTTTTAGTCAGTGAAAGTCTGACACTCCCTCCCACTCCACCCAGAGCGGGAGGAGTTATTTGATAATTTCCCATCCGTAAAAAAAAAGGCAGATGTGAGTGGCAACGCCGGGAGGGGACGCCCTAGAAGGACATACCCTGACATTATTGGTGAGGTTCTTCAGAAAGATGAAGTGCGTAGTACTCAACCGGCGTGCGTGTATGACCAGATGTATGAACGTGGTTGAGGCCAAAGGAGTATGTCAGGATCGTAGCAGGTGGCGTTCTGTGGTTTCTGCCTACCCCATGGGCAAAAGGCGTGAGTTTATGTATGTATGATTCGATATTACTTCGACCGCATTATTGCTATCTCAATACTCAATACTTTATCTTTCAACTACTTTCATTCTTTTGAACAATGATCCAAGGGTTCTAAGTAGAAGTCTTTTTTTAAACAGTACCACACCCTTGGAATATCTCCTGTATCGTGGGTGCGTTTACAAACATTTAAACTCACACACACAAACAGCCAGACCCACAGTTTACATCATTCTTTAAGTTTTTACGGCGAACTACGTAAATAAATAATAGCAGAGTTGTGGGAAGGAGAATATTTATGTGTGTATACTAAACTATTTTGCGAACTGTACCAACACGTTAATGTATAGGAAAGTAATCGTAGGATGATAATTGACTTGTTCTTCGTTAACTTAATAGTAATTGGTTGATTTTGTGTGTAAAGGCTGCCATTTAGTTGATTGGGTTGCGGTGAAAGGGAGAGTGTAATTTGTTTGTCATTTTAATTATGTCTTGCATGATAATTTATAAAGGTTACCGGTCGGCATCATGTGTCTGCCAGCATCATACATACAAATAAATTTAAGTGTCTCTTTGTAATATCTAAATAACAGCTTTTTACTGAACACTTATAACAAAAACATATTTTAAACACTGCTTAACGCAACTGCTTCACGGTTTAACACACACACACACGGCTTTCACAGTATGAGTTTAAAATACATTTTTTTAAATTTTTGTCTGTCTGTCTGTCTGTTTGTTCCGGCTAATCTCCGAAACGGCTGGACCGATTTTGACGGGACTTTTACTGGCAGATAGTTGATTTTATAAGGTCTACCTTAGGTTTCTTTTATTTTTAGTTTTTTTTTAAAATATTAGGGTTCCGTACAAAAAAATAAAACTCTTGAAATTGTTGACAAACTCCGATTCAAAGAGGGAAGTAATATTTTTTTATAATAATTTCACGCGAACTAAGGTCGCGGGCAACAGCTAGTTTAAAAATAAAACAGTTTTAATATATAGATCGTTCCTACCAAAGAAAATAAGTAATATTTATTTTGCGTGATTACCGCTCAGATTTTTTTACTGCAAAATTAACTTAGCTAAGTAGGTATGGCGCTTATGTATGGCCAGTTTCGCCGCTGAAAACTTACCCAATGCCTCCCCCCCACTAGAAACCGCTGCGGTAACTTTGCTAGAGTTAATAAATATTAACCCATTTGTTTTCCAACCTTCCAGGAGCCGATATGTCCTTCCAAGGCGAGTACGCAGCCCAAGTGCTCGGGCTGTCCGGCGACGGCGCGCGCGACGAGGCGGCGTCGTCCCCGCGGCCCACGTCCCGCCCGCTGTACCCGCTCGACGCGCCCGCGCATCCCGCGCAAGACAACTTTAGGAAAGAGGACAAGGAACAGAACCACGTGCATAAGTTTAACAATGTCAGTTTTTTTGCGCTTTATTAAATATGTAGTTTTGTTTCATCACCACTGTTTTCAAAGGCTGTAAGATAACATTGTGACAGAATCGGTATGTCACAGAACAGTGGTTCTCTTTATTTCATCACCGGAATATTTTCTTTCTCAACTATATCGAGGTCGGCTTCTAGTCCGAACTGCACGGAGATGAATTACCAGTCGATCAATTTGAATAAGCTAACATAGTCCTTATCCCACGTTACAGCAGCGGTTCGGCGGCGGGAACGGAGGCGCGAACGAAAAGGGCGGCGCGGAGGAGGAGGGCGCCGTGCTCGACCTGCGCGCGCGCGAGCCCTCCGTCATCTCCGTCGGCTCGCAGCACTCCGGCGCGTCCGAGCCCGCCGGCTACCTGGACGCCGTCAGGTACGGGCCGCCATGTAGCTAGTGCTATAGTGTACCCCCTACTAACATGGCACACGACTATCGCAAGCGCTCTGTAGACCCGGTCGTTTTGCCTCAGCAGTTACCGAACGGCAGCCTTATTTCGACAAGAATAAAGATCACTGTGATTTGACAATCATTTGTATGTGACATAACCCAAAACCGACCTTATTGTATCGACTATAAAGATCAATATTCAGTGATTGACACAGATACAATAACTGAAAAGACTGTAGCAGAATTCATTGCGATCATTTTTGGTGTACGCCGAAGTGGTAATTCTAATAGTCATTTCGTATTCCTCACTATTTCCGTTTGCGAACCCACGTCGGGCCCCAGTACATCGCTGTCCAATATAAGACCAGTCAACCCGCCTGTAATGTGCTATTGTTCATACAAAGTGTGCGAAGCTGATGTGCGAGGATTTTTGCATGTCTACTCCAAATGTGTGTCTACCTTCCTAGTTCCTCCACGGTCGCTCGTTCATCAATAGAACATCCTCCGACCATGGATCCACCCTGCGAAAATCGTGGCTCCAACCGTGGCTTATCTTACGCTGCCCGATTCTACGGCTTATATCGGCGTCCCATTACCACTTCATCCTGCTAATTGTACTAAAGTAACGATATCCTCTCCGCACTCCAGATCGACGGTGTCCGTGTACTCGGGCAACTCGAACTCGAGCTCGGACCGCGACATCCTGGACCTGTCCATGCCGGACAAGAACTCCATGACGGAGGTGTGCTACGTGTGCGGCGACGAGTACAAGCGCGGTACGCTCTACAACCTGCACACCAAGGAGCCCAAGGATAAATCGGTAACATACATTCATAAACATCTGCCTTACCTTTTCCCAACTCCGTCGGGGTCGGCTCGCAGCCTAAACGGATGCAGCTTAATACCAGTATTTTACATGGAGCGACTGGCTATCTGACCCCCACTACTGGGTAATGGTAAGAATGGTGGTCAGACTTTCAGGCCACCGACCGACTACCGTAATGACAGTCGAAGATCTACAAATGACAGCCGAGACCGATTTCGTTAACGTGCTTTCAGAGGCACGGAGGAAACTCGTTACGTAACGGGCGGGGTCACCCGTCCGCGGACCGGCCTAAGCGAGCGCGGCTCGACCTAAAGATCGACCCGGGTCGCCGGGCAACACATTAATAAAGAAATACATTTATTTGCTCTCAAAGTGATGTAACCAGAAACAAAAAAGGCACCCAACAAAGATAAGTCGGGGGTAAATATGCGGCACTTTAATACTCGAGCGGCGCACGGCCTCACGCCGCACGCGCACACACACTGCGCTAGCGCCGCCCGCCGGCACACGGGCCGCGCGCGAAAGTGTCAGCTAGCCGGAAGGGGCGCTGCCTGCCGGGGCTGCGGGACTGTGCGAATGAGATACCGCGGCCCTGGAACACAAAAAGCTATGAAGGAACATGGATGAGTTTGAGTCAGTAAAAGTCTGACTGACGCTCCCTTCCGCTCCGCCCAGAGCGGAGGGGTTATTTGATGATTTCCCATCCGAAAAAAAGAGGCTCATGGCTAAATGATAAGAGAAACGTGGGTCGACTTTCAGGGTTTAGCGATGCCTAACGACGCAAGTGACGGAAGTCGGTCCGTAGGTGGGTGACCGTGAAACGTTCCGCTGTCGGTGTCGGCGGCCACGTCTAGATCATCGCTACGGACAGTCAGGAGCCCGCCGGCCTGACCGCCAGTCTTCAGTCCGAGGGGTATACTTGTGCCCGCTTACTGGGTTCGACTGCATCCGATTAGACTATAAGCAAACCACATAATATTTGTAAAAAAGGCAATGCAGATGATGTCGTTACACACTGTTTCGCGAGTGTGAAATAAATTTTATTTGTATACCAATAAGATATGTTTGGGATGATAGAATGATCGTCAAAAATAATCTGCTACATGTATCACCACGTACTGCCATATCACATACGTATTTAAATAATCTTGTACATGCCCCACGGTTCCCAAATTCCGTGCGTCATATCCGTGTCCGTGTGTGTCCACACCTGTGCAAACTATATGCAAGTCTGAGCAAATATTAGGACAATAATGTCTGCTGCACAATCAATACGGTGACGGAAATATTGTAGTTTATTATTTATAGCGAATATTACTAACCAGTTATAATGTTGGGAGAAATAATAATAATAATAATTTTTTTTGGCACGGTTGACATAAATTTCGGGCTTGCCACCGTCCGGGAGAATCAATCCGACACATTATTTCTGGGTGTTCTCGTCTGGCTAACGGAGAGTACTTGCATAGACACAACCTCGTTGCCAGGATTATCCACCAGCAACTTACTTTGAACTACAACCTTGTGGAATCAGAAGTGGTTCAGGAGAGGTGGTCAGGTCATATCTCACCTTCTTTACATGGATGATCTGAAACTCTTTGCCCCCAACAATTTGCAACTGATGAAGCTACTGAAGGTAACCGAAACTTTCTGTAGCGCCATCAGGATGGAATTTGGTGTGGACAAATGTGCAGTCATGCATGTGAAGCGGATAGATTATGGAATACGTGGGAACTCAACTCTCGGATTCCATACACCTTAGATCCCTCTCCTCAACAGAAACCTACAAGTACTTGGGTATGTCGGAAGCATTAGGTATTAATACTGCCGACATGATACAATCGTTGAGGGAGCGTTTCTTTGGCCGCCTTAATAATGTGCTAGGCAGTCTTTTTTCAGGCGGAAACAAGGTGCGCGCCTTCAGAATCAGAACCTAGCTTTGAATGTAGGTACAGGTATAAGATGTTGTACATGAATTAATGAGATCGGCTACAGTCTACCTTACGGCGAGCAAATTATTACATAAATTAAAATATCAATACAAACAAAATAATGTCAACAAAACATAACAGAAATTAAAGTGAAATCAATTAATAATATTATAGTCAGGTACATAAGTCTTACATGGTCAAATTTGCAATTAATTATCATAACAATCATAAATTGGATAAATTCGTATCGTTTAGAAAGTCTTTCACAGAGCCGCACATTTGCCTAAACGTAGTGCAGTTACCTTAGATTTAAAAATATTTACAGAATAATCCTTAAACCCATGAGGTATTCTATTATAAATGACAGGTCCCATTGTCATAATGCTTTTCCTTAACAGTGCTGTTTTGTAATTACTCGAATGTAGCAAGTTCTTGTATTGGGATCTCAAGGGGCCATTGCGTGTTCTTATATTGGCCAGTGACGGAAATAAGTTTGGATTGGTTTTTACAAAAATTGCCACCTCCAATATGTACAAACACGGAAAAGTATCCTCAGAGACCGAAACACAGGTTCACAGCTGTCTGTGCTTTTAAGGTTTGACATAGATCTAATACACCGTTTCTGGGCCTTAAAGATCTCTTCCCTCTCACTACAGTTACCCAGGAATTATATTTTGTATATTTCCAAATCTTAGCACTGACGCAACCTACCCATGATAAGCTAGTAGGAGTGTATCTTTGGTAACTTGGTGTGAGAGGTAATACAGTACGTAGGCTGATTAATTCAACTTCTTACATACGTCACCGGCATGCGGTTTCCAAGCCATATTATTGTCAATCAGGATGCCTAGAAATTTCGTTATACAAGTTGTATCCACTTTTTGACCATTATAACGGGATATTTTTAAATGCACATCTGTATAATTTTTTAGCGCACTAGGTAACTCCACTAATTAACTGAATGCATACCAGAAAAATGAATGCTGTGCAAAAAAACCAATCGATTAACAAAAAGTGCCCTACAAAAAAAACTAAAAAATCACACAAAACGAGAAGACCTTTTTTATCGAATTCACCCCAAAAATACGAATCGTTTATCAAAAATACTAACTTGCACTCTAAATTGTACAATCTTACTACGGAATTTCGAAAACTGATATCTAAAGGTGCACCATAATAAAGTAAGTTTCCATTATAAAATAAACGCTTTTGAGTTAGTTTTACGTATTTATTTTGAAATTTCATGAAATTAGAATATTCTCCTAAAAAGTCAATATGTCGTGCTACAAAAGTTAGTGACAGAAACGAATCGCTGCGACACCGACTCCACGTAGCTTGTCTGCCCTACCCCTACAGGGTCATGTAAGCGAGGGGCAGCGCCTGTAGCGCCCTGTAGCGCTCGGCCGCGGCTGGCGCTGCTGCAAGCCGGAGTGCGCTGGTGAACGGAAAACCCATCTGCGGCGATACGCTCGCGTGGGACCGTCGGAGCCCCGCAGTGTTTCGTGTACTTAATTATATAAAGATTACTGAATAAATTGGGTTTTATTTAGAATAAACGATTTTCCTAAAAGTAAATTAGGTGATGGTTTTCCATAAAAAAGTTTTAATATGTTATATGTTATGTCTATGTATATGTCTTAGCGATATATATTCTTGAGATAAAAAACCTTATAAAAGTAGGGTTCAGTTCGAAGTTTCGAGCTACTTTCGGACAGGCCCGTATCTTCGTTGACGGAGTAAGGGAGCACCCCCCCGCACAGCACACAGCTCGGAGGAGGCTCCCTTTTCTATTGAAAATAAGGAACTCTCTATCCTGTTACATAATTATGTCCCTTGTACCTCTAAATCGTGACGGAACTTAAGATACACTTTATGATACACTAAAATGAACATTGACTGTGCACCATTAAAGAATTGTCCTTTCTTGTGCAAGTAGTCCACGCGTCCACTAAGAGATGGCGTTAGTAGTGTACTTCTATTAACTTTAAAGTATCAAATAGACCCACAGCATCGGCCTCTGTTCATTAATTCCTCTTATCTATGTCATGGAAGTGCTGGTTTTTTTATTAAATTTTCTTTACAAAAACCCATCACTAATCTTAAATTTACATATATCGACTCCAATAGCTTGAAGAAGCATGGAAAATTTGGCGAGGTATTCTTATTTTAATAATACAAAAACACTGGGATCGAACGTTTTTTCAGAAGAATTCCTTCTTTTTCTAGACGAAACATTTGTCTTGCAGTCGAAGAATTCTGGTTCGATATAAATATTCCTAGTATTTTGTATGCGCAGTCGTTATATAAATAATCAATTACGTTCCGTTTATACTGTAATTATCAGTTGATACGGAATTAGCCGCGCCGGTTCACACTGGTTTATAACTACTTAAACTACTTTATTTCGGATACAGACAATGTCAGTAACAGTTGTAAATGTCGGCTACTACGTAAAATAAAACAAAGATAAGTACCAAGTATTGTTCACTTGATCAAACTAGAATAATTCCCGGACTCCACCAAATCAGAGACGAGCGGAGAGGAGCGATGCGGGATCAGACCAATCACATGAGTTGGTATTTATGTCGCGTGTTTCGTCTCTCATGTGCTCGGCGTCTCCTCTCCGCTCCGCTTGTTTCCGCTTTGGCGGAGTCCGAGCCTAAGGAAAATTTTAACTTCATTTTAGGTTTGCCATCCATTTTTATAATAGGTCTTTAACTATGAAATTGCCGTATTTTTATCACATTTTGTTCTGCTTGTAAAATTGACGAAAAGTTATATTTTCCTAATTCCAATTTTATTTACCTAAAACCATTTTTTTATTGGATTAATTGATACATTTCGTACCTTTTAGAGTTTAAAAACTACTTGTACCTACTAGTAGTTGCATATTTTGTTACATAATCGTTTCAGACGTTTCCAAGAAAAAAAATATGTTAGTATGGAAATATCACTTTTCACGAAAAAAACCGTAATATGTTTTCAATTAGGGTTCTCAACACTGATAAAAACCGGACCGACACCATCACTCCAGATATTATAAAATCTATATTATGAAATCTATATTTAAATGATATTCAGGTCGGGTCAGCGCAATCCGAGCTGAACCAAGCTTTTTCCCAATCGTGTACATACATATTATATATGTACGTACATATTATATTCGAATTTGCCTTCCAGCAGTGTTGAATCATGTCGACCTGATTTTGAGCGTAGCATCACTTCGGTATCCTTGATGTGCATATTTGCAAAATTCGCCACACGGCTTCTATCATGTCTTTTCACCCTCAAAAATCGACCTTATTAAAAATGCAAGAGTTCCGAAAATCATTTGCCTGTGAAACAGCCCCCCGCATCCGCGCCGTGCCACTACATGTGACGTGTGTGTGTGTCAGCAATCAGCGCTCGCCGAGCTGTGAGTGCAGCCAATAAATTGAATATATCGTGAGGCCATCGCGGGCCAGCGGGCGGCCGGGGCGGCCGGCGGGCTAGAGGCCGCGGGCTATCGCCAGTGGAAAATATCGCTGACCTTGTGCTCCGGCACACGGGGTATCGGCTGTGACAAGTTCTGTTAGCTCAGTTTATACAAGAAAGTTATCTTACTACTATGACTAGGATGTTTGTTTGTTATTCTCTCACGCAAAAACAACTGAACGGATTTTGTTAAAATTTGGCACACAGATAGTTTTATCCCCGTAGTATGATCCCGTGGGTCGATCGCCGAACTCTACGCGGGCGAAGTTGCGACCATAACCTAGTTAAAATGTCATCGTTGTGTGAGATGATGATAGTTCACAGACTTAGTCCGGTACACGTTTCGGTATTGTATGAAAACTGCGTAACTGTAAAGAAGCAGCTAAAGGTGTCAAATCGCTCTACGACCGCTAAATCAAAAGTCGTTTGTTTTGGTCTTATTTGAAGATTGATAATCAGCAGAAAACGCCCGCCGTTCAACACCTTCTAGTGTTTTAACTGGGCAATAGAAGTGGCCATACAAACCCTTCAGCACAGCTATCTATTACGTTCATTGTTGTTTCTATACGATAGTATAAACAAGTTTTTAAAGGCCCTGTTCGGTCTTTCCGTAGAAAAATAAAATTAGTACTTGATTTGAACATTACATGTAAATTTTACATTTTAAATGTAAGAGTGCAAGCTGTGCAAGTGCATCGGTGAAGAGGTGCAGATAAAAACATGATTGTTTGATATAAAATTGACTACCTTGAACACTACCAAAATAATTAATACCTATTCTGCATTACTCATAAAGATACCAACAACAAAGTTGCAAATTACAACACAATTTTTTTTAATAACAATTATAATTGAAGAACTCGACCCATGCACTGCCGTGCACCTAATAATTACTGAGAACAGTCGTTACCCTCATGATGAGATGTATCATTATTATAATCGTGTTTTTATTTATTTATATGTTTTTATTAATATGGGCTCTTATGTTTATGATTGGCGTCAGCAGAATTTATAAGTAGAGATCAATAACTAAAACAGAAAAATGGTACTTAATTGCTTGTTTTATTGATCTCACCGATTTGCTTCGTAAACAGGACTTGACGAAGTACAAAAACCAATGACCCATCTAACAGCCAGTGTGCGGTGCTTCTGATCAGACCATGCTCCACCTGCTAGAGTGTCCTAAATGCTAGTTTACCTATACGTTTGATGATTTAAAGAATGCCATTGAGGCCGCATTTAATGAGACCACCTACTGGACTCAAACGACATAGTAACCATAGTAAGATCGAAATAGAAGAAGTAGAGCCAACTTGTTTTTTTTAATCATGGCGTGAGAAAAGTTACGCTTGTAATGCTGGACGAGTCGCCAATATTCGTGGAACCGGTACATCAAAAGTCGTAAAATAACTCTTAGTTCAAACCAACAACTTCCATTAATAAATGAACAAAAATACCCAACAATAGTGACCCCTACGGATCGGGAGCAATAAAGTAAATAATAGAACATTGATAACAATAAACTTGCCCGTTATCACGCTGATGCACTGCCGACCCCTATTATTGTAGCAGCGTTAAGATACCGCACCGTTCTACGTGGTAAATTACATTGTAGTTTATTTACGTCTATTACTGTCGTACGCAGTTGTTTTAAAGGTTAGGTGGGTAGTGAAGGTTAGGTTACTAATTAAGATACTTTAATTATGTAGCTTGTGAAGATTTCCTGAATACTAGAAGTATCCGGCTCGAAGGACCAACATTTCAAATTAACATTCGCTGGTCCTGAACCTTCGAGCTGCATATTCAAGAGCTCATAGATTTAGCAAAAAACAGATCTTACAATCAACAAAAATTTACTCATACTTTTTATCTCATAAATCAATTTGAAAAGGAATACATAAGTACACTAAGTAATAATTACCAGTTGCTCAGAAATTTAACAGGATATAATAAATTAGATTTCTAGTAAACACAGCAGAGACGGGTGTTGCGGTGAATCCAATTAAATGAGATACTGAATACAGAGTTAACGGAATCCACATAAATCATGTTCAATTATCAGGTTTTTCTCGGTTGTTTTCCAGTAACATTCATGGAATATCAAGGCTAAAGTAGAGAGGAGGAAAGCTTAAAAATATGCAACCACAGGCAAAGCCGCCCCAATCACTAGACGGCCGTGCGTTGGGCTGCATCTCTCTGCTCTTAATATGTAAGAATAGACAAGTTCTGTAAAATATGATATACAATGTCGCCCATGCGCATGTGACCGCCCGTAATTTTCTGAATATTCATGAAGAAATGTCGAAAATAAACTTTAAAAGGGGGGGTCTATCTACAACATTTTTCATGTTATTCAATTTTTAATTTTTTAAGTATAATTTGTAGATTTGCTTTCTATTTTTTGACACATCTCCGAAGTTTATGGGTCGATTTGGATTCTGTTTATTATTTCTAAAAGCTTATGAGTTATTTTAACAGGTTAATTAACATTTTTACTAAAAATTATCGACGACGAAAAAAAGAAACGGAATCGAAGTCATTTTTTCGGTGAAAAATTGTGTATTTATTTTAAAAAAACTAGTGTAAGTCCATAAATTATCCCGATAGGACGACTTTTTTAATCATTATTTGTAATCTACTACATAACAGCTACAAATTCACAGAACATTGTTGATACCTAACTGTACCTGAATCCAAGGAAAAACTCTTAAAACTCTGATGAGTCAAATTTAGGAAAAGATAATGTGAAAGTCAATTGAATGTTGCTCTTAGCAGTGAGTACTAAAAGTTTAAAATAATAATGAGGATGATAATGGAATTAAAAACAAACAAGCAATAGCCAGGTTTTTGCTAAAAAAATAAAAAATACAAGAATTTTAATTAATTAGATTATCGAAATGGCCCCCAGCCTCCTGTGAACAAACCAAAGCCCTCATGGCAACACTTTTGATTGTACGACGTAATTCTTCACGGTTTTCTTTTATTTCCGCAGCAGCAGCAAAAATCCTAGCCGTTAATTGCTCGCGGCTTTCGATGGGCACGGCCTACACTTTTTGTTTCATGTAGCCCCAAAGATAAAAATCTAAGGGTGTAAGGTCGGGAGATCGCGGCGGCCAAGCAAGGGCACCTCCTCTGCCAATCCGCCACGGATAATTTTGATTTAAATAATCACGAACTAGTCGTGCGAAGTGTGCTGGAGCTCCATCTGATCTAATTGCAGATACATCCGCCTTCTTGTTTCCAGCGGTACTTCCTCCAAAAGCAACGGCAACGTATTGACTATAAAATCTAAAAACGCGTGTTGATCTAGTCTGTTTGGTAACACGAAAGGGCCAATAAGTTCACCGTCAATCATTCCAGCCCATACATTTATGGAAAATTGAGCCTGGAAAGTTGTTTCCCTAATGACGTGTGGATTTTCAGTGGCCCACACATGAAGATTGCGATGATTTGTTATACCCGCCCTTATTTTTTCTTTAGAGATAGGTATCAACAATGTTCTGTGAATTTGTAGCTGTTATGTAGTAGATTACAAATAATGATTAAAAAAGTCGTCCTATCGGGATAATTTATGGACTTACACTAGTTTTTTTAAATAAATACACAATTTTTCACCGAAAAAATGACTTCGATTCCGTTTTTTTTTTCGTCGTCGATAATTTTTAGTAAAAATGTTAATTAACCTGTTAAAATAACTCATAAGCTTTTAGAAATAATAAACAGAATCCAAATCGACCCATAAACTTCGGAGATGTGTCAAAAAATAGAAAGCAAATCTACAAACTATACTTAAAAAATTAAAAATTGAATAACATGAAAAATGTTGTAGATAGACCCCCCCTTTCAAAGTTTATTTTCGACATTTCTTCATGAATATTCAGAAAATTACGGGCGGTCACATGCGCATGGGCGACATTGTATAACTAGAAAGGTCCTAGAAGCTTCTGAGATGATGGTTAGTATAGAAATATGGAAAAAGAAGGCATGTTGCGCCGACCTCAAATTATTCGCGGAAAATTAATGAACGAACTCTCTGTTTACATAATTATAAATAGTCCTTATTCCATTGATAGTTAGTGGGTGTTATGATTGATAGTAAACATGTCAATTGGGTCACTCATGATATGGATATTTTTGGCTCTAATTAAACAAATAGTGCAAAAACAAGGCATTATCGCACAACAAGTGTTATAAAATGAATTTGTTCAGTGACGTCAGTGATAATGAAAATGTAGAAAGCCGGTGTATTCGATTGTGACCTAAACATTTGACAAATTTTTTGGTTTTTCCGTCATGGGTATCGTTTTCGTGGTTTTCGGGGTCGCTGATATTGAAGATGGCGAAAATACTTGTCAAGGGGTTAATGACTTGACTTAACTGACTAACTAATAAGCAGTGATCGGAGTAGGTAGATTGAACTGGGGTCATTGATCCGAAACGTATATATTACTATGGACATTCCTCCGGAATTGGTGGATTATTGGTGTGATTGTTTTTATTATTCAACAGATAAATAATGAATTAATTTAGTTTTGATACCTTCCTTTAAATTTTGAATTGAGTAGTAATAATATCACTACCAACATTAACAATATTTAATTGAATCCGGAAATACCGGAATTACTTTCCGGAAAAATGGCTTATCCATGTTATTCTTTCTGTGTGCATTTATGATACAAGTACCAAAAATCAATCTACCTACTCCGATCACTGCTAATAAGTGAGAACATAACTTTACATGTTGTCGGAAAAACCAAAAAAAAATCCTCGGCGCCATCTTGGATTTTCACATTGCAATAAAGCCATAGAAACAGCAGTTACAGTTAATGTTTATTATTCTGTTTATCTGAGGCAGCAAAGTTCCGTTAACTGTTAGTAAGTTATTTAAAACGGCCGTTAAACAGCTTTACTGTGACGTGCAGTTCGAAAGAGTACGACTTTGTTTCGAAGATGGATAATGTATTGGCAATTTAGTTTTGTAGACTTTTCAGATGGGCCTTTGACCTAATTGTCAATTAACGTACAACAAGAAAAAAAAAAGAAAATCTATAGGGGAACAACCAGTATAAGGTTACACTTGAAGGGGTCGGGCGGAAGTAATTGATGAACAAAAAAGCCAACCCGAAACAATTACGTACTACACGAATGTTCGGCTGTTACTCGGCTCCTACCGTCGTCGTCGGGCAAACTCTGTTCGGCATCTCCCATCGTTGGCTCGGTACAAGCGATTTATAAAATCTATAATATAAAAATGAATCGCAAAATGTGTTGGTAAGCGCATAACTCAACAACGCCTGGACCAATTTGGCCAATTTTTTTTTTAAATGTTCGTTGGAGTTCAAGGATGGTTTTTACGGCGAGAAAAATTCAAGATAGGGTAGGTAGGGTAGGTAGGATAGGTAGGGTAGGTAGGGTAGGTAGGGTAGGTAGGGTAGGTAGGTAGGGTAGGTAGGGTAGATAGGGTAGGTAAGTAGGTAGGTAGGTAGAGAAGGGTAGGTAAGTAGGTAAGTAGGTAGCAGTGGCGTGCAGTGGTTCCCCACGGAGGGTAGGCTAAGTCCCACGCACATTGACACCCAAAAAAAAAAAAAAATATTTTGAAAATTATTTTTGGATTAATTCTCGTAATTCGGGTTTACATCTACCTTTCGACACCACAAGAATCTTATCATTAAACGATAATTGCGAAAACTTACTGCTTTTAACTTCTAACAAGCACACATTATCTGTGCAAACTTCACAACAGAACACCATTTTTAAGTAAATAAACAAATAATAAACACAACAAATAATATTTACATTAATGTACGTTTCAAGACGAATAACTGATAAGGTTTAACTTGGTAAGATATGATAACATTCAAAATCGCATATAAGTTTACTTGTCACATAAAACAGTATGGCTTCAATAGGAAGGAGTTGGGTACATTTTGTTTATAACCAGCACATATAAGAGCCATATTTGCAAAACAACGCCCTCTAGCGGATATTCTATGAAATTAATTTGGATCCAACTTTTTGCGACTTGCTACTCGCCAACAGATGGCGCTTAACACAATGTTTGTGCCTTTATTTGCACTTTAAAATTTCCTTTCATAAGTATTTCACTAATATACAATTTAAAGGGATTCTGCGTACCTTTTCATGGTGATTGGTACTTGTCCCAAAGTTTTCTTCAGTACCTGATCCTCAAATAACGTGTTTTTCAAAAATCCCACGGTTTTTTCCACAGGTTTGAAATTTGGTCGTTATTTGGGAAAAGTATAGTTTTCTTAAGTATTTATGATGTTAAGCTTAGTACTACACTTCTAGTCACTGAAGGTCTTTATTCACTTGAACTTTATTGACTTTTTGTCCCAAGTTAAGCACTTAAACTATTTTTTAACGTTTTATTGTCTACTGAGCTGATGTTTACGTGCGCACAGTAGCGTCCTCTCTCCCTAAATTGGCTTGGCAACTCTGATTCAACTAACTTCATTCATTTTAATCTACCTAGCCAATCACCGGCCGGCTACACTCGCGGGAGACACGCCCATATTCTATACATGTGTGCCGTTTATACACACGAAAATATGCACCAGTGTGCGTAAATTTATGAATGCAGAGTTCTTTACAAACGTCTTTGCCTTAAAATCGACCACGTGAGTTACGTCACACGGGCGCGACAAGTTGCTATAAGTGTTATAACAGGAGTTTTAACTTTTAAAATATTTTGTATCATTTTATTAAATAGTTAAAATAAATGGCGATAATAATAATGGAGTTTCGTAGGGCAGGCTCGGCCTAATTGCCTCTATGGACGGCACGCCCCTGGTAGGTAGGTAGGGTAGGTAGGGTAGGTAGGGTAGGTAGGGTAGGTAGGGTAGGTAGGATAGGAAAAAGGTGCATTGCAACGCATGCCGGGAACAGCTAGTTATTATAAAATGTTAATAGATAGATAGTTTTGTAGTCACGTGCTTCCTATATAAATAACAAATTTCTCATAAGGTGGTATGCGTGTGAGCCACGCACTCGTTATCGCTGTGTTTTCTGTGACCCGTTCACTTTATGCAGATGTTTACTTCTGAGTAGGGCTGGCTAAAGTGCCATAGATTTTTGAAAGCCTTTTTACTGAGGAAACTGCGCGGTGCGGAAGCTGAGCGAAACTTGAAATAGGCTTGCGTTTGGCCGCAACTCGCCTGATGTAAGCGATGATGACCTAGGGTGGAGCACGTTTGCCTAGATGGGATCGATTCACTAGAACTTTGAAGAAATCCAGATTATAACAACAAGCATACCAAGCATAGCATACCAAGTATTAATATTCTTCTTACTTTGATTAAAGCGGTGTGTTTTCTGTTTTTGTGCTCACACCATAAATTTTTTCTATTATAATTCTATACGTGAGGATTTGTAATTGGCTTTCTGGTGATTATGGTTTCCTTTTTTGTTTGTTTTTATTAGCTGTAAGTTCTCCATGTACTAAAATAAATAAATAAATAAATAATGGTCGAGGAATAGAGAAGGCTAAATGTGGAAGCATAATGCCTTGTTCTGGTCCGTGGAACTTCAGCATAGTCGCAGCCGGTGAAGTGTCGCTTAGCTCAGTAATCCGCATCCTGATGGGCGTCAACGCCCCTCCCACACTGCCGAGCTACCGAATTCATTCGTTCACTCACTTTCAACTCACAACCTAAAGCTAGGTCTAGAAGTATGAAATTTTGCTCAAGGGTACCATATGCGTGCTTGGAGAAAGGCCAGTTCCGGCTTCATTGGAAGACGGGGAAGCTGGTCCTCATACGGAAGCCGGGGCGCCCTGGCGACTCTCCGTTCGCATACCGGCCCATCGCGCTGCTCGGCGAGGTGGGCAAGCTATTTGAAAGAGTCATTGTGGGGATGGGGCCGGATCTTACGGAACACCAGTTTGGTTTCCGCAAGGGGCGCTCGACGGTGGATGCCATCATGTGCGTGAGAGCCCCACGACGTGGGATGCAGTGTCCCGGGGTGGGGTCGTCTTGGCGGTGTCTCTTGACATCGCCAACGCCTTCAACATCCTGCCCTGGAGTTGCATTAGGGAGGCACTCCGGTATCACCGGGTGCCGACCTGTCTTCGTTGTGTGGTCGGGGACTACCTGACGGATAAGGCCGTCATCTACCCCGGTCGCAGCGCAAAATGAAACCGGCGAGAGATGTCGTGCGGTGTTCCACAGGGACTCGTTCTGGGGCCGCCCCTGTGGAACATCGGTTACGACTGGGTGTCTGCGCTGACGACACGCTATTGATGGCACAAGGGAGGTCGCACCAGGCGGCGGCCGAAATCATGACACGCGGGTTGTGATAATCGTGGAGAGGATCCGGCTATTAGGTCTCGAGGTGGCATTGCACAAGTCCGAAGCCATGTGCTTTCATGGGCCTTGGAATGCTCGACGTTGAAGTACCTAGGACTCGTCCTCGATAGCCGGTGGAACTTCGTGGAGCAATACCGACGTTTGGCTCCCAAATTGGAAAGGGCCGGGGCTGCATTCAAGCGACTCTTGCCCTTGCTCCTGCCTTGACTGTTTTTATGGTTTTTAGGTATGCTGAATAATCCACAAAAATAAGAATCGTTGGGATTACTCGTTCCAGACAGGAGGCTACGGTTGGGACCGAGGAAGGGGCTTTTTAAAGTTCCGGCAAGCTGTACAAACTTATTAAAGTTTGCAGCAGTGATTCGTGCAGAAAGAATACTCTCTCAGCGTTTGGCCATATTTTCTTGGTCTTAGGCGGAATTCCAGAGGGTGGCTCTTATGTTGTCCACTGTGTAACTTGTGCTTCTCTTCTACCCAGATCCGTTACTTGGGACTGGACAGTTAGCAATTTATAACTACTTTTGTTAGCTTGGGTCTTACCTGTTAAAACAAATGTATCTGTTAATGAATAAATAAATAAACCTGAGGGCTCTAAACACCACCTGCCGGAGGCTTTACGCGGGGGATGTGCGATCCATAGCCCTTTACGGGGCCCCGGTGTGGGCGCGTTCCTTGAGGCGGCGAGCCGCCCACTACGTGAACGCGCCCCGGCAGGTGGGAGCCGCACGATCTCCGGCGAGGTGGCGAGCCTCCTTGCCGGATTGCCGCCAGTCCAGCGTAGTCCTCGCACGCCTGCAAGAATGGCGCGCGGAGGCACTACGTCGGGGGGAAACTACATTGCCTTGGCAAATCGCTGCTCAGCGGACAGACCTCTGGCTCGATCTCATGGCGACAGGGAGAGAGCGACTGTCGCAACGCCGTACAGGGCAAGCCACATTAGTTGCGATAAGTCCCTGCACCGAATCGGGCGGGAGGAAACGATCGACGGAGCAAACCTTCACGGTGGAGCACACCGTGTAGGTTTGCTCCGCTTGGGCGGAGCACCGCCGTGTCCTGGCGATTGGCGGCGGCGACCTCTCGTGTCCGGCCCTGGTTCCATTCATGGTCCGGAGACATGCTAGCTAAAGAGGTGGCGGAACGTGAGAGAGAGAGCCTTAGGTCCCAGCCCTCGCGGGAGACGCCCTGGGCGTCGCGACGGGGGCCACGTGATGGCCACCGTAGGCGCGGGCCTGTGGACGGTTAGTAATAGGCTAGCTCGCCGTCCGTCCATCTTATGACGACAGGCCGTGTCGACGGCGCGTTTGTGTTCCACGCGCGCCTCAAAGAGATGTCAGCAAACCGGAAGGGGTCCACAAGGGCCGATGCCTGCTGGGGCAGCGGGACTGTTCGAAAGAGATACCGCGGCCCGGAAACACAAAGGGCTAAGAAGAAACATGGATGGGTTTTAGTCAGTACAAGGCTGATACTCCCTTCCGCTCCACCCAGAACGGGAGGGTCATTTGATGATTTGCCATCTGAAAAAAAGGGTACCATATGCGACGCAAGTTAGCGCCCTGCATGTGCAAAAACCCCTGCCTGGACCGTTTTTCGCTGAATTAACACAAAAATACTTTGCATAACATTTAATGTCATGGAGTTCCGCAAAGTAACGCCTGATTCCACAACTTAATAATTACCCATCCGAAGTGGTTCAATCAAGATCTTAGAGGTTATTCTCATTGCAGAAAAACTATTGACCTCAATTTGGCAGCCAAGCAAGCATCACGCCAAGGTCCAGTGTTACATTGACTTTATAAAATATTGATCTTTGACCATATGACGATGTGTCAGTACAAAAAAATCATGATGTTTACATAACAATGATAACCTAAATGAGTACATAGCAACGCTAAGTATACATATGAACCGTGAATGTAGCATTTATATGTTGTAATAAAATTATATGTTGTGCTGTAATGTTTTTGATCAGTATTATGTCACTTTTGTTGAACACTCACGGTTCTGTGTAATATCTTGCAAGATAAATGTAATAAGTTTAAGGATATTGTGAGTCAATGTTTAGTATTGAATTCGGATAATTCTCCTTTCTATCAAGATCCTTGTAGTTATCATTCTCCATAAGCACGTTAAGCCGTTGGTCCCGACTGTCATTGTAGATCTTTGGCAGTCGTTGCAGCTGGGGAAACCGACCTTATTATTATTATTATAAGCCTATATTGTCCCACAGCAGGGCAAAGGCCTCCCTTCCCTCCTTCCACATTTCGCGATCTAGTGCGATTGAATCTTTTGCGAAAGAGTCCAGCTCATCCCGGCATCTCCTTCTGGGCCTGCCGCGTTGTCGTTTCCTGCCATTTTGGTATCCATTGAGTGGTAATTTTTGCCCAATGCTCCTCTAACATGCGGCAGACGTGACCAGCCCAGTTCCACTTCAACCTAGCAGCTGTGAGGCCAGCAATCAGCTATTTGAGTTTTGGAGCGAAGTATGGACTTTCTGATGTGGTCCGTAAGTTTGACACCCAGTATACTGCGCTCCATACCTCGTTGGTAGACCCCAAGTGCAGACTTCTGGCTTTTTGTAAGCGACCACGTTTGCGCTCCATAGGTGAGGGTGGGGAGAATGCACATGTCCATGAGCTTTCGCTTAAGTGCGAGAGGGAGAGATCCCTTCATCAAATGTTTCATCGACCAGCAGCTCTTCCAGGCACTCTCGGTGCGTCGAGCAACTTCTTTATCTTGTCTTCCCTGGAAAGAGACTATCTGGCCGTCGGGAGAAAGCCAAGTCCATCGACGGTGGGCTTTTTTTGTGGAAAAAACTGTTGCTCTCACTTAGGTTCTGACCAAAAGCAAATTCTAGAAGTCGCTGACCTCGCTCTTTACGGTATCCCTAGCCATGTGGGCATAGGACATTTGTGTTGTCAGATGTTATTCTGGGGCCGATTTTTGCGTTATAGTCTCCCATGACCAATGTCCATGTTCCTCCTCTGACATCAAATGCTTTATTTAGCAAATCATAGAATTCTTCAATTTCATCGTTGCTATGCTGGAGCATAAACCTGGATGACGGTTAGTGTTTTGGTCTCAGCAACACGAAACTTGAGCGCGGTAATCCTATTGGAACAGGCCACAAATTCCATAATGTTATTTTTTCCAGCGCTTGGAAACTAGGAAGCCGACCCCATGATTCGTGTTGGTATCCCCATTGTAATAAAATATATTGTCACTTCGCTCTATAGTATTTTCGCCTTCTCGTCTTACTTCTGCTAGGCCTATGATGCCCCTGTTGACATATTCAAGGGCGTTTTCTAATTCTAAGATTCGTTCCTCGGTTCGTAAAGTTCGTACGTTGAAAGTTAAGATTTTCAATCTATCGGTGTCCTTTTTGCTAGCAGGAGTCGTTTGGCAGTAGACCCTCGCTCGGAGATTATGATCCCCAGCTACAGGGTGCACCTGCATACTGCCAATTAGCCGTGCAGTGTCTGGAGCTGCCGATCACTGGGGGATTGGCCATAGTTGTGTCGTTCATTTTTGGGAAGGGGTTTAGACAAATTAACCCACCACGCTAGTGTAATGCGGGTTGGTGGGTGCGCAGTAGTGGTCTACTGACTGACTGGGTCTTTGGGCGCCACCGTTGATGTCCCTGACGTTCATCCGCCTCCACCCTGAGTCGTCATCCTGTAATAATGCCGACTGTTCCATCCCGACCTCTAAGAAAATACTTTTCCGAGCCCAAAGGTGGCCTAGTGTGGTGTGACGTTATTAGTTAGAATACTCGCACTGGTATAGGTGGATGTAGGATGACAGTTACCAACCACCTACACCATCCTTTAGTCGGCTCTTAAGACACCCACACGGGATGAGAGGGGTGGTCTATTCTAGGCCGGAACCACACGGCGGAAAATGAACCGACCTTAATACTAATATTTACATGATTTAGGAAAAACAACGATCTTCACAAGAGTCAGTGACCCGAAAGTCTGACAGCCAGTCTTACCAAGGAGAAATTCCAGTATTTTACATGGAGCAACTGCCTATATGACCTCTGAAAGTCCTCTGAAACAGCTACTGAGTAACATTGAAGATTGGTTGTCAGACGGTCGGGTTCCTGACTACCAGTAACGACTGTCAATATTACGCAATGGTGACTATTCTTGTCTACAGACTCCTAATAATACCGTTATTGAGAAGACTCGGTATTCCGATAATATTGCAGTCACGCGCCGACGAAGGTGTGTTGAATGTCGAATAGCACTGAAGTACTAAATGCTGAAATTAGGGCCTACACTTGTGATATTGTGTCTTTTATCCATAGGACTAAGATGGGTAGTATCTTTCACATGACGGTCTATAGTTTCTGCTTATACCTGTGGAAGATAGTCATGAGTTTATTCATGTAAATGAGTTTTTTTTTTAATTTCCTGCGCTTCTTATATGATACTTGGGGTCGGCGCAACACGTTTTCTTCTTCCATTCTCCCTTGTCAACCGTCCCGCTATCATTAACTCTCTTTTCTTCTTTAACATTCCTCACACAATCCATCCATCTTTTCTTTGGCGTTTCACAATCTATACATATAAAATTCAAAGTCCTGACTGACTGACTGACTGATTGACTGACTGACTGACTGACTGACTGACTGATATATCAACGCACAACCCAAACCGCTGGTCCAAGAAACATGAAATTTGGAGGATGTATTCTTTGTGAAGAGTAGGTATCCGCTAAGAAAGGGTTTTTCGAAAATCCACCCCTAAGAGGGTGAAAAAGAGTGTTGAATTTTCTGTGAAACTTAATATTTTCTAGGTCGATTGACTCGAAAATTGGTATACACACTCTTCAATTAAAATTATGAGACATGTGTATCAGTTTTTCTAAAATCATCCCCCAACAGAGTCAAATAGAGCTTCGAAGCTTACGTAGACGGGCGCATGGCGCGCAGTGTCGCGCGGGTATATTTACCTATTAGTAAGTAGGTAGGATTTTTCGGAGGTAGACGAGTCTGTAAATATGGTTTATGCCATCGATTTTCGCGTTGGGTTGATACGCGACATTGATATTAAATATTATGTAAAAGTATTACGTCTATAAATAGTTTCCTAATTAATCATTTGATTCTGTAAAAAGAAACATACAGGGTGTAAACGGACCCTTCACGAAGCCGTCAACCAAGCATTCAGCATCAAACTAAGTAACTTTACTCAAATATTGAGTGAGCATGACATACGCTTAACCGCCAGGGCATATTCAAGTCAAGAAAAGGCGTAGGACTCCAGCAAATGACAGCATTCTAGTACATAGTACTCACACAATATGGGCTATGCGGTTATATAATACTAAAGAGATTGAATTTATACAATGCAAAGATAGTTGTACAATCTTCAGCAGCTCCAACAATACTATTTAATGCTATCCATTTATGCCCCTGTCCTTATGGAGCAGGACTTGTAATATGCTTGCTTAGTGCATGTTTTAAATTTCGTCTCATTCCGTTCAAGAATAGTTTGTGGAATTTTACTATAGCATCTCAAACAGTACCCTATGAAACCTGGCTGAACTAATTGGTCTCTATTTCTAGTACTGTAATTGTGTCTGTCACCTCATTTATTAAAAAGATGTAGAATTTTTCTTACGTACGTTATGTTTTCGTAGATGTATTGAGAATGTACCGTCATTAATTTCCTTGAACAGTTCCCTTAGAGAATCGCGCCTACGAAGATTATATAGAGTGATTGGTAATTAGTGACCGAACTCATGATTGTACTCATGAAAACAAACGACTTCCCCAAACAATTATTGTTTTTTTTTAATACTAATTCGGAACACTCGGAACACTCATTTTTACTTTTAAACCCTGTGAATTAACACCATTTATTTGAACATGTGGTCTATCACTCAAATAAGATTTTACCAAACTTAAGTGCAAGTTTACCTAGCCCGTAATGCTCAAGTTTCAAAAGTAATGTGTCGTGATTTAAGCAATGAAATGTTTTGGAGAGGTCACAAAATATTCCTATGGCGTCTTGGGACTCTTCCCATGCAGTAAA
Source organism: Noctua pronuba (assembly GCA_905220335.1). Classification (NCBI taxonomy): domain Eukaryota; kingdom Metazoa; phylum Arthropoda; class Insecta; order Lepidoptera; family Noctuidae; genus Noctua; species Noctua pronuba. Next base: position 15,351,162 of record LR999913.1, read on the forward strand.
TTGTGCTTTAATAAGGTTACATCGGCGTCAGTTGTGCAACCCTTGGTGAAACCATACTGTTGATCGTGTTAGATTCTGTTGGTATTAAAATGATATAGAGCATTTGATAAAGCATTACCTTTTCAAACACCTTGCTTAAATGCTTAAAACTGGCAATACGGATACAGGTTTATAATTATTAGTATCTTTACTATCCCCGGATTTGAACAGAGGTATGATTTTACTGTATTTCATGATATCTGGGAAAACTCCTTGGTCTACACGCAAATTGCCTGCCGGGGCTGCGGGACTGTTCGAAAGAGATACCGCGGCCCTGGAACACAAAGGGCAAAGAAGGAACATGGATAGGTTTTGCCACTCCGCGGGGGGGGGGGGGGGGGGTATTTGATGACTTCCCATCCGAAAAGAATCTGATTCGATTGAAAGTCGACCCCAAAATAGTTAGGAAAAGGCCATGCGGATGATGAAACTTGAAAAATTGATATTCATATTTTATTCATAATTAACCTTATACCTAAGCCCTATTCCTCAGTAATCGGCTGGAGGTCTTTATAGCTTGTGTCACTAAGAGCTGTTATCAGGTCAGGAGGCGGCGGGTCAGTTCCGAGACTAACTACTGTCAATATTATGTTATTGATAGTGTCACGCTCGAGCACAGCGGTGTAAAGTAAGACTGTTGGTTATCGGTAGCTGTCTTTGACAACTCAGGGTTTTCAGTGTTACAGTCTTGTAACGGCAGCAAAGTGGCGGCTTTAATGAAAGTGTCGGTACTTTTTAGACATTACGGTGTCAAAATATGATCATAACTAACATCGCGACGTTGTATATCTATTAGCTTCTGCCTGCGGATTGCCGCGTGACCCACATGAAACAAATGACTTTCTTTTCAATCAAAATATCCCAAACAAAGCAAAAAGAACGAAGTTCTCCGCAAAACTACACTAATCTGTCCATCTGCGGTTTGCCGTGTAAAAATATTGATACCTTGGTTTGAGATTGGACACCGGTGACTACAAATGATTCATTAGGCATATATTTATAAACATAATTCTATTACATAATATTTATATCAATGTCGTTTATCACGAGCCAACGCGAAAATCGGGATTTCACATATATTTACAGACATATCTACCTCAGAAAAATCCTACCTACAACCTACTAATAGGTAAATACTCTCGCGCCCCGCACGCCCCGCGCCATGCGCTCGTCTATGTGAGTTTCGAAGCCCTATTTGACTATGTTGGGGGATGATTTTGGAAGTACACGAGTCTCATAATTTTCGAGTCAATCGACCCAGAGAATATAAGAATAACATTTATTTCAGACGCAGTCCATATACTGTCAGGACCACAAAAACCCTTATAAAGCTATTTATAAGTTAGTCCATACCAAAGAGAAGAGAAATATAAAGTTTCACAGAAAATTCAACCCCTCATTTCACCCTCATAGGGGTGGAATTTCAAAAAACCTTTTCTTAGTGGAAACATACTCTTCACAAACAATACATCTTCCAAATTTCATGTCTCTATGACCAGTGGTTTGGGCTGTGCGTTGATATATAATCAGTCATAGCTGACTTTGTTATTTTTTTTTACTTTGGACTTTGAATTTTATATGTATTTCTATAAAATTTCCACGGTCAATTTAATAAATTTACCAGCGGCATTCTCCTGACAATGTCGTTCAAAGTGCCAAAAGATCCCTGCAGCAATGTTTTTGCCCATCATACCTTCTATACGATAAATCGTTACATGGCCTTTCTTTGACACCTAACGATTCTATGGCTTGATGTCAGTTGACATCATATTTTTACCTAGCGATATAACGTTTGTATGTGAAAAACCTAGCCACACTAATGTGCACCTTATTTATTCCAGAACAAGCAGGCGTACTTCCCCATCTTCGGCGAGCAGCACCCGCGGCCGCCGCGCTCGCGCCCCAAGGACGCGCAGGGCACCGTGCGCGCCTGCGCCGCCTGCCACCATCACCTGCTGCAACAGTGGAACGCGTATCAGGTCAGTGGCTACACGGCGACGGCAGGGACGAGTACCGACCTTACTGCAACGAATAAAGATGTCAGAGTCTGGTATTCTTAGTAGCTGCCTCAGCTCAAGTCAAGCCCGACACGCCAACCCTGTGCCCCATTACTTACATTAACAATTATAAACACTGTTTTAAGCTTTCACGGTTTACAACTAAACTTCTGCTGTCACTGACGGGATAACTTCCGTGATTGTTCCGTTATATTGTTGTTGTTGTTTGGGCCTTGTTTGTTGTTTACTTCCCAGAATTTGATTCTTATTAGCGACACTATCGAATGGTGTAAGTAATAATACATTGTTTTTTTTTCCCCAAAATCAATGGGTTTGATGTTCAATTCCAGGCTAGGAATATAGATTTTTCAAAAAAGTAGTTTTAGTTTTCAACTTTTCATTAAAATCGGGCTCGAGACTCCTTTTAGTACTTTTCGCTATTCCACATAGTTTCAGATTTGGCCATCCACGCCCACTTGAAAAGTTCACCCTGTATACATATTTGTTTTTTACGGCAGATTCCTTGTATGGTTCGTGCAAAACAGACAGCGTATCGAATAGTTAAATTGACAATTTATACGAACTATCTATCTTTCCTATCTATACATATAAAAATCTAAGTCCTGACTGACTGACTGATATATCAACGCACAGCCCAAACCGCTGGTCCTAGAGACATGAAATTTGGACGGTGTATTCTTTGTAAAGAGTAGGTAGGTATCCACTAAGAAAGGGTTTTTCGAAAGTCCACCCCTAAGAGGGTCAAAAGGGGGTGTTGAATTTACTGTGAAACTTAATATTTTCTGGGTCGTTGACTCAAAAATTGGTGGACACACTCTTCAATTAAAGTTATGAGACAAGTGTATCAGTTTTTCCAAAATCATCCCCCAATAGAGTCAAATAAGGCTTCGAAGCTCACGTAGACGGCGCATGGTGCGCAGTGTTGCGCGGGGCGTGCGGGGCGGGGGAATATATACCTATTAGTATATTAGTAGTATTAGTAAGTAGGTAGGATTTTTTGAGGTAGACGTGTTTGTAAATATGGTGTTTTTCCACCGATTTTCGCGTTGGCTCGTGATACGTGACATTGATATTAAATATTATGTAAAAGTATTATGTCTTTAAATGATTCCTAATTAATCATTTGATTGTTGTCACCGGTGTCCAATCTCAAACAAAGGTATCAATATTTCACGTACAAATGTAATTTAATTGATATTACTATGAACTAATATTTGCAAGTTATAAGCAAGTACATGTAAATCTATGTATGTACTTACACATACATAGATTACTTATTATCCCAGAAGTAAGAAGTCGTGGGCAATTCCCGAACTCCACGCGGGCGAAGCCGCGGGCATAAGCTAGTTCTACATAACCCAACTAATACAACGAATACGCTTCCCATTATAAAATAATAGAAAACTATCTTCAAACAGTGTCCCAACGTAACAAGTTACAAACACACTGCACAAACACAGCACTTCACTTTGTGTAGACACAGTTGCGTAAACGCACACATTACGAACAATACCAAGTTATTGTGAGACTATCGTGCTCGTGGGTTGTCGAAGAAATTTCTTTAGCTTTACATGAGTACTTCAAGTATGTTGACCTGTTTTTAAGAGTGTTTGTTTTGTCTTGTAATAGTGTGAGGATTGTCTCATAGTATGAAGATGACGAGTATTAGAGAAGTATGGAAGGAGAAGACATGCTTCGATGACCCCAAATAAATTGGGATTAAGGTTATGATTATGGATAACAATAAAGGTTGTCCCAAGCAAGTAGTCCAAAGAACAAATACCACCTCTTATTGCTAAATAGCTGTAATTCGATTTGAACATTATTGTTTCCGGTCTGTCTTTATCGTGTGGTTAGTGCATAACCTGGTGTCCGAGTTTTTATGCCGCCCATGGGCCTCTGGCTTGGCTTTACATACTGTCGACAAATCTGAAAGAAAAAAAAGAAAATTATACAAAATAAATAAACAAACAAAACTAATAATACCAAAAGAGCCTCAACTCAGCATAACGCCAGATGGCAACACAATGCACAATATCTCACAGGCAAGCTGGTTTCCTCACGATGTATCCTTCACAATACGCACATGAATCCGAAAATTCGGAGGTGCGTGTCTCTGCGTTGGGTTCGAACTTGAGACCTATGACTTCGCAGTCCGACGGGCATACCACTAAACTATCACTGCTTGCATTATTATCATTGTTTCCGGTCAAAATTACAGACTACAGACGTAATCAGCAATTAACAGGCTCCCGTGTCAGCTGGGGCCATCGCCATATTTATCTTCCAAATAAAATAAAAAAAAACCATAATCATGCTTGGAAAGCTGATTTACGCCTCAAATCTTTCAGATACACAGTACACACCCCCACCTAATGAATGTTCTAACAACCTCTAATTATTACGTCACAAGAACTAACTCTGTCTCTTTGTAACACATTATGAAAGAACGAGATAGCACCGTTCAAGTGCCAACTTTGTGCGATTATCTGCTAAGGTAAATATTGTTGAATGGATTTGTAAATATTTTATATTGGTATATTACTATGTTTATTCTATAAGTTTGTCGAGTTGAGTGCATTACCTTGTGTTATGTAAGTGAAGTGCTAATTATATATAATTTCATTAAAAAAGGGGAGTGTGGGGGCGTGGAAATACAACAAAAAATGTATAGAAATTAATTTTTTGTTAGACGTGTTTGTTATGATTTGTGGAAGGTGGAAACCGGATTTTATGAAGACGAACAAACCTTCAATTAGTATGTCTATTTTCATCATGAGTTTTCTGATTTGATTTGCATTCCGTTTTTCTATATTTTTGGAAGGCAGTTATTAGGCAAAATATCAATTTTAAATACATTACTAAGCGATTGAGCTGTCCCAGTCATTTAAGGTACTTGGACTCTCACTTAAATGTTCAACGTAGCAGCTGCAATACTTTCTAGAATCTCAAAAAATTGCTTTATTTTGGACTGCCACCGCCACGATCCTTAAATTCTTGTTCTACATGCCAGGTCGACACTCTCAATATTCATTCATCATCTGCCTAGCCCTTTTCCAACTATGTTGGCGTCGGCTTCCAGTCTAACCGGATGCAGCTGAATACCAGTATTTTACATGGAGCCACTGCCTATCTGACCTCCACAACCCAGGGTTTCTTTGAATATTCATTAGCTATTCAATCATTAAAATCAACAGACGTAACCTATTAAAAGCTGAAAAAGATAAAAACGACCTTTAAAAAAATATAATTACTTGAAAAGGTCACAATGTCGGATCACGTCCGACACTAAGATGATATGTAAATGTCCATTTTCACCAACACTAAGTGACACTTGAATAAATCCCTAAACAAAAGCTCGCTCGATTTTCAACTTGCAGCGTTAAACTTAGGGTTCAAAATCTAATACCGCGAAAGAGTATGACGTGTCATTCGCTGGCTAGCTGATGTTTTTTATCTAACAGACGCATACGACGTGTCTTCTGACGTCACAACATATGATTTGTATATAATACTAGCTTATGCCCGCGGCTTCGCCCGCGTGGAGTTCGGGAATTGCCCACGGGATCTTACTTCTGGGATAATAAGTAATCTATGTATGTATAGTAGATACATGGTTTTTATATAGTTGCTTATAACTTGCAAATATTAGTTCATGGTAATATCAATTAGGTACTTTACATATTGTTATGTGAATATTGATACCTTGGTTTGAGATTGGACACCGGTGACGAAAATCAAATGATTAATTAGGAATCTATAAATTTTTAAATTGGGGGATGATTTTGGAAAAACTGTGATACACGTATCTCATAATTTTATCTGAATAGTATGTACACAAATTGTCAAGTCAATCGACTGCGAGACTAAAAAGTTTCATAGAAAATTCAACACCCTATTTCACCCTCTTAGGGGTGGAATTTCGAAAAACCCTTTCTTAGTGGATACCTACCCTTCACAAAGAATACACCCTCCAAATTTCATGTCTCTAAGACCAGCGGTTTGGGCTGTGCGTTGATATGTCAGTCAGCCAATCAAGACATTAAATTTTTAAATTGGGGGATGATTTTGGAAAAACTGTGATACACGTATCTCATAATTTTATCTGAAAAGTATGTACACTAATTTTCAAGTCAATCGACTGCGAGAATAAAAAGTTTCATAGAAAATTCAACAACCCATTTCACCCTCTTAGGGGTGGAATTTCGAAAAACCCTTTCTTAGTGAATACCTACTCTTTACAAAGAATACACGCTCCAAATTTCATGTCTCTAGAACCAGCGGATTGGGCTTTGCGTTGATATATCAGTCAGCCAATCACGGCATTGAATTTTTAAATTGGGGGATGATTTTGGAAAAACTGTGATACACGTATCTCATAATTTTATTTGAAAAGTATGTACACTAATTTTCAAGTCAATCGACTGCGAGAATAAAAAGTTTCATAGAAAATTCAACACCCCATTTCACCCTCTTAGGGGTGGAATTTCGGAAAATCCTTTCTTAGTGGATACCTACCCTTCACAAAGAATACACCCTCCAAATTTCATGTCTCTAGGACCAGCGGATTGGGCTTTGCGTTGATATATCAGTCAGCCAATCACGACATTGAATTTTTAAATTGGGGGATGATTTTGGAAAAACTGTGATACACGTATCTCATAATTTTATCTGAAAAGTATGTACACTAATTTTCAAGTCAATCGACTGCGAGAATAAAAAGTTTCATAGAAAATTCAACACCCCATTTCACCCTCTTAGGGGTGGAATTTCGAAAAACCCTTTCTTAGTGGATACCTACCCTTCACAAAGAATACACCCTCCAAATTTCATGTCTCTAGGACCAGCGGTTTGGGCTGTGCGTTGATATCTCAGTCAGTCAGTCAGTCAGTCAGTCAGTCAGGACTTTGAATTTTATATGTATAGATATGTCCACTATACATTACAAGTATGTGTTTACGTACTTGTACTATTTGGTTATCGCTTTAGGGGCAATGGTGAAGGTTTTCAGTGAATCTCGATGCTTCGAAATCTGTGATTTTGGAAACGCGAAGTTTATCTTAGCAAATAAATTGTTAGTAGAAAACTGATACCCTGATTAAAAATAGTGTTAGTTCACTAGGACTAGGGTAGGACTGCAATAGAATTTATTTTAAATCAAATATTGTTAAACTAAAATATGAAGCTAGTAACCCAATGCAATGAGTAGTTTTCTTAAAAAAAAACGGTTCGCAATCTCAATTGAAACTACATTAATATAAGATAAAAAGGTCTGTTCTCTTCTTAATGACCGATGTAAATACTTAATAAAATTGCTTTACTATAGATGCAGTCACAATGAGAATACTTGCATATTAATTGCATTCATTATCTGTATGACGCACGTAACAAAATTAAACAAAGTGACAATGATAGAGAATTACGTTAAGGCCATGTTCTAACCAGAGCGATCGGCTCGTTCGTTTCGTTCTGCGAACTAAAACGCGAAGGCCACAGACTTACTGATATCCGAACAAATTAGTGGCATAAGAAAAAGAAAATCGCGTATTAGCGCGACTGATCGCTTTGGTTATTACACGGAGTTATGGATTGGACACTAAAAGCGAATTGTATGATCAAAATAACTAAATAATTTAAAGGACAAAAAAATTACCTCAATTACATACCCTCATTTACATAAATTGTTATTTGCAGTTCAGCTTAATTATGTTGATTTATTTTCTCTATAATAAATAGGAAGGATACTTGGAACTTATAAACATTTACCGACCTCTGACACGGCGGTATCTTTATCAGTAGCCCTACTGATAACCTCTTATTACAATTTGTTTTCCCTCTATTCCTCGATCAGGGAGAAATATTGAGTATTTATATAAATACGACTCCTTCAGTTATCTGTCGCTGTGCGATGCCGCAAGGCTTGTTGTTTCTCTGACATCATCATCTGCCTAGCCTTTTCCCAACTATGATGAGGTCGGCTTCCAGTCTAACCGGATGCAGCTGAACATCAGTATTTTACATGGAGAGACTGCCTATCTGACCTCCACAACCCAGCTAGTACTGGGTAGTACGATACCCCTTGATAAGACTGCTTGTCAGCCTTTCGGGCCACTGACTACCTGTAACGACTGTCAAAGATCTGCATTATGACATATTGTAACATTATTCGGAAGGATATCTTGACTAGAAATGAGAGTGACTACTGGCACAGTAAAAGGGATAAACAAAAAGAAGACATGCTGCGCCGACCAGAAACAAATACTTTGGGATAAGGGCAACAGAATGATGATATCGTAACATCGTTGTTAACGCAAATTGTAAAAATGACAAATTAATAAATCAGCCTCAGTGTGTATTTGGCGAAGACGTTTATAAGCGAACAAAACCACTTTTCTAATTCTATGAATAAATTATATTTATGATTCCCTCAATTACGAATGCACTCAATAAAAACAAATAGTGTCAAATCGAATAATTCAATAACGACCCCAATTATTGAAACAACCCAATGAATTATTGCGTCCATAAAATACAGGTTTCACTGATTGACCGACTATCTCTAAGATCATTTGGTTGAATAATGAATTATTTAGCTATCATTAAATCGCGTCGTAAAATAATAATGATTTGCCTCTGAATATACCATCTGTTTCTATCTTACGAGGACTTCTGATGTCCTCGTTGACTAGGTAAGGCTTCGAACTGATGGGTACGGTTGGACGAAATGACTGTGTATTTTCTAGTAAGAGCATCATCTGCGTAGCCTTTTCCCTACTTTGTTAGAATTGGCTACCAGTCTTAACTGAATGCAGTTGAATACTAGTTGGTAACAAGTAACAATAAAGCAAAATCGTCATAATTCTCCTGCCCTTATCCTAATCCATTCGGGGTCGGCGTAGGATGTCTTCTTCCTCCATACTTTTCTATTGCTCGTCATCTCAGTAGTCTCCTACTCTCTAGCCATATCGCTCATCCTTAACTCAGTCTACCCATCGTTTCTTTGGTCTTCCTCTTCTCTTATAGCCATCCATATTAATCCTCAAAACTTTCCTCATCACATTGTCCTCATCCCATCGCATCCCATATCCATAGCATTACAACAATTAAGCAAAATTGTGAGGTAGTAAAGCTTCTTTTTGTTTTTTTTGTGATTCGTGTGGCAAATTTGTTTATGATAAAACAGTTACCAAAATAGTATCAAACTTTAATTCTGCTTATGAAGCACCGATCACTCGAGGTTGTGAAATAAATGGCAATCCCGAAATATGCGTGGAAGTTAAAACATCAAAGTTTTTGATGCGAAACATCTATTGGCGAACCTTGCCAGTAAAACCGACTCGTATGCCGTGACGGGAAATGGCATGACGCTGTCATGGCGTGATGATTCCTCGACGCCACCGCTCTCGACTTAATATTAACATAGATGTTTCACATCTGCCGGGCGTCCCGTGACGGCCAATTTTTTTTTTTTTTTTTTGCTAATGTTGGATGAAAAAAATGCCAATTTAGACGACGCCTTGTTTCTCCTGACATTCATTTGAATATCGTGACGTCACACCATTGACTAGCATAAATTTATTTATTTTTTGCTCACATTTCATAAATATACATGAGACGAGAGTATCACATAAAGCTAATTTTAAAGCAGCATTTTATTCTTTGAATATTATAGTAAAAATAAATTAATGAACTGATTAAATTAATTTGAAGAAATATTGGCAGAACCGGAACCGGACTAAAGGAAATGCAATTTACTTGATTAATCATTCTTATGACCCAGACAGACAGTGGCAATGATAAGTCATAATTTACTTTAACAAACATCCTTTAAACTGCATCCTAAACCACCGAAGTTCCGCGCTCGCCTCTTAGTTTACCGACTTTCACGAACACGAGCACGTCGTCTATGTAAACGCCCGTATCGTAATGTTTGAACATACAATCATTGATGGCGGCTACCGGTTGACCTACAAACGAAACACCGACCGCTTCGCCAGTCGCGTGCTACGCTTACCAACGAGCGTACGTATCGTCCCCAAAGTGTCATCTACGTATAACACATTTCTACTACGACCTGATAATAACCCTTGTCAGTACCAAGACCCAAAACTATCGATAACATATCTTGTGATAAGTCATTGTGTGTGCTCATGAGTGTTATAGTGGCTGTGTTTTGTGTATCTTGTAATGCAAGTGATACATATAATAAAATAATGAGTTGGTGTTAGTGCCATATTTAGTGGATTATTGCAATGTTAGTGCGGATGTGTGGGAACGAAGATAGAGCGCCGGTGAACTGCAAGGTAATGCGACAGGTTGCGCCGGGGAGCGCACGCAGTGTTGATAGCAACGCGCGTGATACGTGCGATTGTTTTATTTGGACAGATAAGTCAGTAGTTACAACTGAGAATTGTGAAAAATCATAAGAATTTGGTAGTAGATAGTCTTTTGCTGACAATAAATACACATTCTATCAGCTTTGAAACAGGTTACAATGAAACCTGCATGGAAAGCTCAACATGAGTAGTTTTCCCGCCAGAACGTGAATAGTGTACCAACCTCTCAGCCGTATGAATGTAGGGTTGTTCTTAGAGTATATTAAGCAAAACGTTATAAACGAACTCAGACTGCGAACAAAAGGATGCCTATGACATTAACTTATTTATCACACACGTTTGAGGAAAATATATCAAATAAGTCAAGCCAGAGTTCGTTCAGTAATCAGACGGAACTTTTACATCATAATCGGTAAACAGAGATTATAGTTTGAACTCTAGTTCAGGTTATTAGACATGAATGACACGATGGAAGTCATTAAAACTTAGTTCACATCACTGCTATATTTAATACGACTTATATAAGAATATAGAACTCTTGAGACACGCAAGTTCAGGGTCCTTCCAAAAGATATCTAAATGTGTCATATAAGGAGTATCTGGTTGCCTAGTAACTGGTTTGTGGAAATCAGAAAAGCAGTCGCCGCATGTAAAATAATGGCATTGAGCTGCATCCGGTTAGACTAGAAGCCGATCTCAAATTGTGGGGAAATGGCTAGGCTGATCATGATGCTGTATAGTTTAAATATGTTCTTATAAATTCCCAAAGAATTGTCATTGCCATTGTCAGTCATTTATGTCCACGTTTAACTTAACAAATATAATAGAGAACGTTACAAACACACTCTCTATATTTCGTAGAAGAACGTATTATAAAAACGCGGTTCTAATACCTCCGGCATACGACCACAAACTTTGCATACACACAGAAATAACCACTTTGACTTTCCCGCCGTTACCAATATCGTGAGCAATTAATATGAATAAGATTCTTGTATCTTATTAATAAACATACCATAATCAGCCACGTCCATGTACGGGTATAATATCATATCAGAATTAATCGCATATCGTAATCACAGCATCTAATGTTTATCTTGTTCTTGCATCGCAATCAGGGAGATCCTATCGGCTATCGGAGATAAGCGAATGAAATACTATACTTGATGCGATATCTTGTGTTTTTATAGGATGTAGGTAGTTAAATACTTGTTGTGATACTTGTGGAAGCTTATTAATTAATCTCTCTATTTAGAGAGCTTTTCAAGTGTTGTTGTGATACCTCTCGGTATGGTGAAGTAAGAAATTCCGAACTTCATTTCCATCTCTTTAAAAGTCAATATCCTGTTACTGTATTCTTATCTATCTGTTTGTGAGCGTTATGTTTTGGGTTCTCTGATAAGACTGATAGTGCCATTGACCCTTTTTGCCTGCGGTCTTTTTAGACTCTTGGTCACCTTCGCAAAATAATTATGATTTAGCGTTTTTTGTATCTTGTGTTCAGTTTACTCAGGCTCGGAGATCGTCTGTGTGGAGTTGTGTGTTGCTTAAGCTTTCTTTCTTATTTCTCGAAATTTTGTTTTGTTTTACAAGATTTATCAACCATAGACACCATTCCTGCCACAGCATCGGTTGTCCATCATTCTAGTGACATAATCTTCCATCTTTCTCCATTGACGGAACTGGTTTCCGTGTTTAAATAATACGACTGTAGGAGAGAACGTAGAACCCAGAAGCTAGTTACCACTACAAACATTGCAGCTCTTTCGTGTATTTGTCCGACACTCATACTACACCGGTTCACGCATGTCTGCCGTCCGTTTACGCTAGTATTATGAACCTTTTTAGAGTTCCGTAGCCGAATGGCAAAAACGGAACCTTTATAGATTCGTCATGTATTCCGAAACTATTAGGACTACTCAGTTGAAACTTGGTAGGTAGATGTATTCTGTGAACCGCTTCACGATTTTTATACAAAAATAAAAATGGCCAAGTGCGAATCGTTATTATATTGTTTGGTGCTACGGAACCCTGTGTGCGTTTGAGTACGACTCGCACTTTTTATTCGTTAGTTTTTCTTTTGAGTTTCTTAATCTTTTTACGAAACATGATTCCGTGTTTTAATAATAGGATTTAACAGAATTTATTTTGAACATGTTTTCTTCTTCCATACTCCTCTAAGAGTCGTCATCTCAGTAGTTACTCCTTTCCTGGCCGCATCATTTTTCATGCAGCCGTCGTTAGATTTGCAACCCAGAAGCTGGTTATCTTATCACAACAAACATTGCAGCTCTCTTATCGTCGATCTCTTGTCCTACACTCGTACTACACCGGTTCACGGATACCGACCGTCCGTTTACTCTAGCATTAGCGTCCACGCTGTCTAATTTGTTCACTTTCATCGGACATTGCCTTATTACTCTGGCTCTGTCCTAATCCTTTGTAAGCCATTATTTCCTATTTGCTATCATTTTGATGTTTTTGACAAGATTCATCGGATATCGATACTTTTTGCCCACACTCAGCTCTTCCATCATTTGAGTTACTTAATCTATTGACGTGATGTGATTGGTTTTAATTTACAGAACTTGTAACCTAGAAACTCGAATCATATCAAACATTGCAGCTCTCTCTCTTGTTTGTTCTACACTCGTACTGCACCGGTTCATGGATATCTACCGTCAGTTTACACTAAGTAGCATTAGCGTCCACGCTGTCTAATTTGTTCACTGTCTTCGGAATTCGTCCTATTACATCTGTCTGCTTTCTAAACCATTCCTACTTGCCAGCATTTTATTAAGAAAAAGGTGTTTTTGAGAAAAATATTTTTTGTTTACATTTTGGTCTTTCATCATTTTAGTTTTCTGTTGACGTAATATTTATGATTTCGTGATTTAATTAACAGGATCTGTAACCCAGAAGTTCTTATCACAACAAACATTACAGCTCTCTTGTGTATTTGGCCTACTGCACCGACAGTAAAGAAGGGCCAGGTACGACAGTAGACAAGGCGGGTCGTGAGTGCCGGCCGTCCGTTTACTCTGGCATTAGCGTCCGCGCTGTCTAATTTGTTCACTTTCATCGGTAGAGTCGTGTTTGGGCTTCGGCTGATGCAAGTATTGTTGTAACGTCTGTAGGTTTGTAGGGTAGGGTGACGTTGTTTGTGTCATGTAATATTCTAGTACCTATTTCAGTTCAAAGTCATCGCTGCTATTAAAAGACTAAAATAACCCGGCGCGACAGTTGTTAGGGCATCTAAAATAAAAAACTTAAAGACATTGTGCCATCCAGCAAAATGCTCCGAGTGTACGAGTCAATCCCTCTTACAGAGACGAGTATAGAACTCCAGCAATTTTCTTATGAATGCTGTACGTATTATATTTTGGGTTTAATCGATTGACTCAAATGACCAGCGAAAAAGTGTCGCTCATTTTTAATTAACAATTCATGTGTCATCTCTATTAAATTCACAATTAATTGCCAATATTTATTTTAATGACTCGAGTAGAACGAATTGTTGGCAAAATATGTAATACTTTGCCACGGAGAGAACAATAGTTTGAGATAACAAGACGAATACATATTCTGTGCAAAATCCATGTCAATATGTATCTGTATTTCTTCAGATGGTACCATTGACGCACGGTATCATACTCACAATGAGTTTTAGTTACAATATTTTAAATTGTATATTTTAATACCATTATATATTATTTCAATACACTTTCTCGAATACAGGCTCTTTTCGCACTACGATTAGGTTCAACATGCAATGTATTTCACATTTTTTGCATATTTATCATTTATCATAACGTGTGCGGAAATAAAAATTTCCACAGATACTAAGTCCAAATTGGTTCAATTCCTACAGCGGTGATGGTTTTTTTTAAATTTCGGAACAGAGATATGCGTCTTTACAGCGTAAATATTTTTGAATATTTAAATTGTGTCTATAAATAGAATATCATAAATAAACCTGATTATTAAAAAAATACTGTTATGAACAAATTAACATTTATTTGTGTTCTAAATTCATAAATATCTGAATTTTCTATGTTTCATATTAGGCTGTTTAGCGGCTTCATACCTTTGTTTCTTCTTCAACCTGGCGAAAGCACAGCGCGGAAAAAAACGCAAATTAAATATTAGTTTCTTAATAATTCATGACAAAAATACTTTTCGTTCTTTTATTTTATTTTTTCGAAAGTGTATTGAAAAACTTCGTTTGATACACGTGGTTCTCGTTCTCGGCTCCATAACAACCTCGCCTGTGGCTCGGGTGTGAATTCTGCCTCGAATGCAATAACAAAGTTTCCCCATTTATATCAAAATGTACTATTTCTTTCATAATTGTGGAAGGGTTAAATAGTGGGTTGAGTTAGAAACAGTTGAGAGTGGTCAGTAATGTCGCGGCCTTTATGGTTGTGCCTTATAAATATTTCTTCAGTCATTCAGAAAGATCAGGTGCGTAGTAATCTGAACCGACGTGTGTGAACTACGCAAAAGGAGAGTGTAAGGATCGTAGCAGGTGGCGTTGTGTAGTGTCTGTCGACCTCCGCGGGACTAACGGCGTGAGTTTAAGTGTCTGCATGTATGTAAAAACTACAATTGACGTCAGACTGTCAGAGTGAAACTTTTCACAGTTGCTTTTATGATTTGATGACCAACAACCAATCTAGTGTAAGTTGACATGAGAATCGTCGACAAAATACTCGGTGACTTGACTCATGTTCTTCTCAAATGTGTGTACGTTTCGCATTTCACGTAAATAAACTGAAGTCGGTACAAAGCTGCAAAGATTAGTCATGAGACTTATAATTAACTAGCTGTTGCCCGCGACTTCGTTCGCGTGGAAATTTTGGTATGTATGTGTAAGATTGCCTCGTTGGTCGAGTGGTCGCAAGCGCGACTACTAAGCATGAGGTCCTGGGATCGATTTCCGGGTCGGGCAAACATCATTATCACACACATTATTTGGAGATCACCTTTTAAGCAAGGAGATGCTTGGGTTAGGGGGCGTCCATTGATTACGTGAGGCAATTTTGGCGATTTTTCAACCCCCCTCTCCCCTTGGTGAGATGTCGTGAGATTTTGCTTTTGAATTACAACATTAAGAGACTTTTTGCAAGAGCCCTTAGACCTCCTTATTTCGGTCCTGCCGCAAAATCCGTTCTTAGCAGTCTTTTACTGACTATTTACTACCTCCCTCCCAAATTTCAAGTTTGTAGCACAAAAAATGAAGGACTTTCATACAAAATTGCGAGAGCCCTTAGACCTCCTTAATCCAGCCCTGTCGCAAAATCCGTTCTTAGCGGACGACTACTGACTATTAAGAGCCAGTAGACCCCCTTACTCCGGCCCTGTCGCAAAATCCATTCTTAGCGGACGTCTACTAACTATAAACTACCTCCCTGCCTAATTTCATCTTTTTACGTCAAGCGGTTTTCGATATTTCGTGATGAGTGAGTGAGGGAGTGACCTTTTGCTTTTATGTATTTTAAACGTTAAAGACGTGCCGCGAGTGAAACAGTTATTATCTCAGTTATTAGTTATTTTCGTTATTCTCTTCACTCCACATAGTATATAAAAAATGCCTGATACAGCCCCCCCACCCCCAACTGTTCACCGAATGAAAAATATGTTGAATATACATAAAAAAGATTAAAGTCATCACCAATAGCGTAAAAAGTAGGGTTGAGGTAGGTGGGCAAGAAATTCACTACCTACGTCGATGAGTATATTTGAGACTTGCCGAGTCGAGAACGCCTGGACGTCGCTGATGAAGGGTGACCTACCTTTATCCCTGAAGCGCAATCTCATCGACATGTGCATTCTGCCCATCCTAACCGGTGAGGGACCAAGTTTGGGCACCGTAATGCTCAAACTTGGTCCCTGACCAAGTTGCAAAAGTCCAAACTCAAGGTTGGCCAAAGGGCGATGGAACGTAGCGTATTGGGTATTAGCTATTATTAGCTCAGCGACAGAATTCGCAATACCACAATACGCTCAAAAACTGGAATCGCTGATGTGGGCGATAAGACTGCTAGTTTGGAGTGAGATTGGGCGGGCCACGTCTGTAGAATGCAACAGGACCGGTGGGCCAGTGTCGTTACGCAGTGGGTGCCAGAAGACGGGCGTCGTCGCCGAGGGAGGAGGCCTAGAAAACGCTGGTGTGACGACTTAGAAGCGTTTGTGACAGATTGGACGAATAAACCGCACGGAGAGAAGAATGGAAGGCAATAGGGGAGGTTTTTGCCCAGCAGTGGGACAATAAAGGCTAAAAAAAAGATTACATAAAAAATATAACGAATGGGTTGCCTAATCATTAAGTCAAGAATATTTAAAACTGCGAAAGATGCTAGGCTTGACCGCTTTTACTTAGACAACGTTATACTTTCCAATCTCATTTAAGCATAAACTTGTCGTCCTGTGTATCCTCTGCCTAACCTAACCTATGGTACCCAGACAAACATCAAAATCACCGATTGAATACGCAACACCACAATACGCTCCAAGACAGGCGTCGCCGATGTTGGCGGTAAGTGTAAGAGGTTCAAATGGGACTGAGCGGGTCACATTTCCAGAATGGGTCAGGACAGATGGGCCAGAATAGTCAAACAGTAGGTACCTGAAGACTGTCATCGTCACCGAGGCAGGCCCAACAAACGCTGGTTTGACGATTTGGACTTGTTCCTGACTGATTGGCCAGAGAAGGCAAAACAACCGGGAGAGTTGGAAAGGAAATGGGGAAAGCCTTTGTCCAGCAGTGGGACAGAATAGGCTAATTAAAAAAACAAAACGTTATACCATCGCGTTTGTTATAAAATTACCTATCTGTTTTTTAATACATATTTTAATAAGAAAACAGATGAGTGTATATAGAACCTAGTAGTACACCCACATTTTGTCAGTTATGTTTAACTCCCATGAAATATTTAGTGAGCCTATAGCCATTTTGGGATATAAAGAACAGATTGTAAAGTTCTTCATCCCTCATAGAAAAGGGAGGATAGTCCGACCAGACGGGTGTAATGTCTGGTGGGCTACTGCCCAACAGTTGTTTTCGGGTACTTCTAAATAGTCTTAAGTCGCGGATAACTTTCTTTGGGCGTTTTATTTGACCCAGGCAGAATTTAGACGTATTTCGATGTTTAGTTCATCACCTGCGTCATAGATGGCGCTGTAGTACTTTTTGTTAAATGTTGCTGTAGTACTTTTCATAGTGCCGATACACCATCAACCGGGCACAAAACCAGACTTCGTCGTTGCTACTGAGAATTTTCTGGTGGAAATACTCAATAATACATTGCCCGACCGGGAATCTAACCCAGGACCTCATGTTCGCTTCTGAACACTATACCAATCTATAAAAGAACAATAAAATTCCAAAATAAAATTCCAAACTGCGATTGGTTATTGATATTTTGCAAATCGAGAAGGAAACAGACTTCTAGTAAAGCAAGAACTTTTTGTAGAAATCATAATCATCATTCTCCTGCCGTTATCCCATTTTTTCGGGGTCGGCGCAGCATGTCATCTTATTCCATACTTCTCTATTACTTTTTGGAGAAACGTTTGAAGAAAAAAGGAGAAAAACGGAAATGCAAACGATGTCAATACAAAAAAAAAATGGAAATCTAAAAGCATAAAAAAATATTGAAAGAAATTACAAAAAGTGAAAGTAATAGTGGGGTTTGAACTTGCGACTCGTAGTTTACAGAACGTTCAGGAACCCGCTAGGCTGTTTTCTCTGTTGACATAAGCTTTAAATAGCCGTTCTGGTGCTTGTCATGACTGAAACGTCAAACAAATGAAGGATACTGACATAATACAATTTTGCTCACCCCCTTAAGCGAGTAGCGTGATAATATATAGCCTAACATGTGAAGAAGCCTGTAAGGAATATTTGTGCAAAATTTGAACAGGATCTATGCAGTAGTTTTTGCGCCAAGTCGGAACATCGAATTGGATTTTTACGATTTTATTATATGTATAGATTAATTGCTGATAACCTAAAATAATAAATTATTATTAAAAGAGATTATAAGATAAGAATCAGCGTAGCTAACGTAAGTAAAACCACTTTTTCCTTTTATAAATTTATTTATTTATTTAAGGACAACCAACAAAGCATTCACCAAAAATACATGTTAAAGTACTCATTATTTTAACATTTTATAGTGTAGCCCTAATGAAAGGCTGCCACGGCATGCATTTTCAATCAAATTCAAATATGATTTCGTTTAAAATCTTTCTAGATTTGACAATGGTTTATATTTAGGGGACCATCTCGAAACACAGCAATCGTCATGCCATGCAGTTTGTAGTAAATATACAAATAGGTAAGATTGATGTAAGATCCACTTAATGCAATTCTAAATTCACTGACAGATAAAGCTTACCTTAAAGTGCTGGGTCTAGAAGCAGATTTCGCTATTTTATCATGTAGATGTGAAGATGAGCTAAGGAAGGGTTTCTGAAAAGGGAAGTGGTAAAGATCGGGGTTGAGACTCCCGCAGACCAGGGGGCCTAAAATGGCTTTCATGCCATGCTTTCCTGGTGGCCTAAAATCGCCGCTTTAGCGGAATCATAATAAGGTAATAATTTGAACTACAATTCGTAAAATGATCACAAAGTGATAATAAATAACATTAATAATATTAACTGCGTCTATAAACGTTTTAAGAATTTTAACGTGATTCATATTACTATCCTATTATGATTCTGCTAAAGCGGCCATTTCAGGCCCCCACAAGCAAGGCATGAAATGGACGCCTATACTCAGTAGTACGTTGATCAAGGATCCCAATGATGATTTTGATGATTGCAGAGGTTCATTAGGGTATAACTTTTACAGAAGTTCGTCATTTCGCACGGCTTGTAAAAAAATAGACATAATGTAGAACTTTGTCAGCTGATACAACGTTATCTGATAACAACTAATACACAAGTGTTTAGAAGATATGAGAATTCTAAATTTTACTTTGTCAATCGCGTTATCTTTTCACGTGACGTGTGTGGCAAATAAATTGACCGCTTCCATTGTTTTTTTATTAATTCAATCCAAGGTATAGTAGGCCACTTAGATAGTAGACACACGAGACTTCGACAAGTTGCGTTTGCAACCTTTTCATCGAATCGTAACTATATGAAAGAGGCTCAAAACGCGTCTTGATATTGCTTCATTGCCAGAACGCAATGCTTTTCTTAACTGTCCCAAATACCTAGCTCCGCTAGCCCTACACACTTCCACAACAACTGTGCTAATCGAGACTATTGGAAAATAAAGTAATCCTATTGGTGGATTTTATCCACGCGCACATCTCTGATGGAAACGCAGCGTAATTGGCTAGAAAGGGGAAGTACGGAGGTGGCGCCTTAAACGGATGTACAAGAAGAAGCAGGTATGCTTGTTAACTTATGTCTAATTAATCATACTTAAGATAAAGACAAAAATCCCCTGAAAGTTTTTAATGCTTAAATTCAATACCTAAATACAGGAAAGGTAATTGGTCAGATATCATCAAAAATAGCAACCTATCGTGAACCTTATCAAGGAGAATTCAAAAAGATAGAGGGCATGAAAAGCGGTTTAAAGGAAAGAACAGCGAATGACTTGCGTAAAGATATATGAAATTCGCTGACATTGTTAATATTTGGGCCAACTTTGTGTATATGTAGGAGAATCAATCGGAGATCAGTAACGTCATAAAGTCGACAAGACTCAATGTAATTAGAAATTCGTGTTATTAGATGAAAAGCCATAAGATTTCCCATCGACAAAACAGACGAACTTCCATACAAACCCTCATACGCTTAATAAGCCTACCTCATAAGCTTTAATTCCTTTGGGGGATGAATTTTCAAGAAACCTCAGTGCTTACATCCCTAATGGAACTCTTGTGCAAAATTTTAAGCAATCCAGACTCCGTCATGCTTCCACCCTCTGCACCCAGTAACACTTTTTCCTACCTGGGAATCGAACCCAAGACCTCTTGGCCCGCTTTTGGCTGGCTCATGAGACAGTTTCGTGTTTCAATGTTGGCGAGTATTATTGAATGTATTCTATAGGTTACTGGGAGCGGCTGAACGGCTAGCATCAAACCAATTGCAATCGCTACTCCATTCAGTATAACTTATCTTTCATTGTCGTTACTTCAAAATGATTGAGTCAAGACATCTTTTAATTCATCAAAAACGTTGAATGGCTTCTCAGCTGGGTCTTTGATTTTTTACCTAGTCATATTCCAACGTTTAACGTTATTTTATCTGGCTTTTACATTTTATCTTCGTACATTCATCGTTTATCAAAGAAAATCGGCTTATGCGATTACATATCTGTTTAACGCCGAAATACACGCAACTTTTTACTAATAAATGTTTAGATTATATCAACTGGTAAATAGTAATCCCTATCGGAAAGGTCTCATTTGTTATCTTTCTTTGTTATACAGTTTTTATGTAATTTCCCTTTGTTGTCATCGTGAATATTGCCCTCTGAAAGCTGAAGCAATAGGTGCATATTATTTTGCTTAACCAATTACAGAAGCTGACGTGGGATACTATGTATACAATCCGTAGGCACGAAGGGATTGGCTATCGGCTACAATGACAGACTTCAGCACATATTTTCATCCCCTATCTCTTAAAGGAATTACTTTTCGAAATTCCTTACCTTATTGAGCACTAAGCTCAATATCATTCATCCCTTATGCAGAATTTCATGATCTTAGACTCATCGGTTTAGACTGCGCTCTGTATATCCGAGAGTGATTAGATAGATGCCAAAACAAGGAAATTTATTGAAAAACTTTACGAAATATCTCCGTTTATGACCCCAACACACGTCACAGTTTTATTGGCTGTGTTATTTTTATCTCTATATCTCCAAATATATATCGACACTTAAGATAAGATGACATATGATCACTATCAGCTGTTATCAGGCCATCATTCCGGTCGTTATCTTCCTTATAACTTAACGTTCACCTGTGGCGACACGTGGACTTTGTTTCTAGTGATGATTTTTAATATCTGGATATTCCACTTTGACACCTGAAATAGGAGAAAAGATATGTTAATCAGATGGGTGATGAATGAGATCATGATGGCATTTTGATACTAATGAAGTTGTTGGTGTGTCATTTATTTATGGTAACGTTAGTTGCATAATATATCTCGTTGAAGAATTAAACTGATCATGATTTCCCTGTAAGGATAAAACAAAAGATTAATTTATCAACTAGTTAACATTTTGAGAATAGTGGACTGATATTTTATCTTTACCTCCCTTGAATTTGAAATGGTTTATAGCGTGAAGAGTATTTGTTATCTAAAGACATGTTATGTAATAATAGTAAATAACGTCAGATATAATTGAAATTAAATTATAACAAGTATAACCAAACACATAAATCCAATAGACACTATCATAACGGCAGCATAATTTAATAAAGAAAACAAAACTATTAAACATGCAATATGTAATAATAAAAAGCTTTTATTATCTGCAGCACCTACATGAACTGCCGACCTCTTAAGAGCAGTGCACTCTGAAAAAGTGTTGACACTAGATAACGCGCTGACCCCTCGTAATACTGACACTTATTGTGCCACTGTTATAGAAATTATCGCCTCTAACTATTATGCTCGTTCAGAGATATCACGTGAGTCATTTGCTAAAATTAACAAGTTTGTTGTTTAGTAGTGAAAACTTAATTAACATTTAGGAGTTGTCGTAGCAGACCCCGTAGAGGAGATGGGACAGGAAGTGAAACGAACTCGTCAAAACAAAACGATCTATGGTCCACATAATGCCCTGGGTCTACATAGCTAGAAGTCGTTGTTGGAGTGCCTTTGTCCAGCAGTGGCATTTGCAGGTTGACAGTATCAGTATTTAGAATAGTCGTGATGAAATACAATAGTGTATGGAGTGCATTTTAAATGATAGAATATTATAAGGCATTATTAAAGAGTTATTAATAACTGTTTAATAAAGCCTTCTGATATCTAACTTCTAACTTCTGATATAGCGTTGCATCAGTCTTGAGCATTTAAAAACACTTCCAGTTTATAAATGTTAGTGTAATCAGTTTATTGACAAAGCTTTCTCGAGTTATTCCTAACTCATTACATCCGATAATTCGGTCGAGCGATATCGCTTGTTTATACGATTTTAATGTGGCCTGTGACCCGACCTCGCTGATCAGAGGGTAGATCGACTGTCGAGCGATAGCCTTTACAATATTGTGCCTATTGTTGTAATATGGTCAGATATCGCCAAGTGCAGTATCGTATGTTACAACAAGGGAGATTAGGTGATGTGAGAAATTGATGACGTTAATCATGCATTGATGGAGTTCTATTGTTCATTTAAATGGCACTCATTAAACGCTGCAGGGCAAATCCATAGCAAATATGTAAGAACAACTTAGCAACTTAGCTTAGGCCTTTGACAGAGTAGGCTTCAAGCACTCAGCTTATTTTGGAACAATTTCAGATAAATAATATAACCAGTTTAATAAACTTTATTTAGTGCTAAATAAATCTAAATAAGGTCAAAATCATAAATAGATTTTGTTATGCTGCATATATCAAATCAGGCGTACCGTAAGGGGCTATACTACGAGTACGACCATTTTATAGTGTTACCATTTCTTATCAACCAGCATTAAAATAACGCCGTTTATCTTTAAACCTAATTATACATGCGTTATAGTAAACATAGATATTAATATAATTTCTTTAAATTATTTATCGTTATACTATGTGGAGATAAGTATCTACTGATAAAGCCGACGATAAAATGGATCGAGTTATAATTGCTGTGCCAACGCTATCAGTGATTCAATTTAGTGAAAAATTTGATTTTGATAAAATACAATTCATACCTTTTTTATCCGGTTTGATTTTGCGCTACATCATCGTTATTCAGATCTTTAAGTATGAATAGAACCATGCTTAACAATCCTTAACTTGAGTCATTTTGGCAACACCCTCTCCAATAGCATGGACACGGTTTGTTCACTTTAAAAGGCAGTTGTTAATTTAAATTCTTAAAAAAATGCCGGGACATTTACCTATCCATGATCCAAGGCTATTTTAACAAAAAATAAATGTCGACTCAAATTTCAACAAACGCGATAAAACATGTTCTTAACCTAATATTGCTGTCTAAGTAATGTTCAAAGAATAGGAAATAGACGAATGGAGCCCTCATATACACTCAACTAAACAAATTTGTGGTGAAAACGACATCGCCGTCCTTTGGAATTCAAATCTGCCAAGTTTCTATGACATCTACGATCTGATCTTTGCTGAAATATACATAGAAAGCCATGCTCAATATGAAAAAGTGGATAGTAATTATAACATCAACTTTTTAAGAGAATTTTAAGATATTAATGAAGGAAATGTCCTCTGGAAAGTTTTGAGTACGTTTGTGGATGGCAATAAGAGTAAGGGAAGCAATCGATGGACTGTGTCAAAGATGATATGGCTAGATCGGGGATGACTACTGAGATGAGGACTAAGGGTTGAACCTCATCTATCAAAACGGTATCGCATTTTTCCATGATCCTTTTCTGTCGCTCAGAACCGTGATTTGCTAGATCGAGAAACAGGAATGCTATCGCACGCTCTGTCTATTTGCAAACCTAACAGAGAAGTATTAAAGAAAACATGCTGCACCGATCCTAAATAATTTGCGATAAGGACAGGAGAATGACGATGTTAGTTCAAGTGTTAAAAAAGTCAAACCACGTGGTAAACTTATCGAAGTAACGAGGCAACTAGCAGGCGCATTCTCTCGCGTCATACCCAACATGATCACTTCATTTGCTTACTAGTCTGTGTAGCGTATCGTAGTAGTGACCCGGCGCGGTCGATCCGCGCTGATAACCCGATGACTGCGTGGCGACGTGCACGTGGTTCTAGGACGGAATGTGTGATGTGTCTGTGGAATGTTCTAGACTTTTAGAGCTTTAGTAGACTAGCCTTTTCGACAAAGAAAGCTTAGCCGCGAGGCAAACAAAATATTTTGCGTTATCTCGCGGCAAAGTTTTCAGCCAAGAACTCAATTGGTAGTTGAATGAAATTAACAAATAATTAGCGCCATCTATGCGGAATTAATTTGACTGTTTTCTTCCTCATTGACCACACCTTAACATTAGAATTTTTAGTGTCTTTCGCATCCCGCGGGTCTCACCTCAGTTTAACCACGGCTTAATATTGTGTAGATTAAGATTACTCAAGAACTTAACTCTTGACGTTTCAAGAAGTACTTACATAGGGATATATAGACCTTTCTGCTATCTGACCTTTTTAACCCAATTAATGAGGTAAACTGATATCCAAAGGTTAGGAATGTATTCTGTAATTAAGTGGCTTGTCTCATGAGTAGTGATCAGATATTCGGATGCATATTTACCTAAAGTACATTTCTTTCCGGCAAAGGGTACAAAAGTGTGGAAGCAGCTTCTTATAATATATTTTTTTTCCCGATTTCGCGGGATTTCATAAAAAAATATGTAATGTGTATAAAATGTATTGTAGTATAGAATAATAAATATTAATATTCTGTTTAAAACTGGGCAAGAAATTTGTGGAAACACGTAAAAAATTGCTTCAACTTTAAAATTTTGTTGCTGTGTGTGAGAGAAATAACTGAATTCAAATTTTGCTGTTGTATATTCAAACTAGCTTATGCCCACGGCTTCGCCCGCGTGGAGTTCGGGAATTGCCCACGGCATCTTACTTCTGGGATAATAAGTAATCTATGTATGTGTAAAATATACATAGATTTATGTACTTGGTTATAACTTGCAAATTTTAGTTCATAGTAATATCAATTAAATTACATTTGTACGTGAAATATTGATACTTTGGTTTGAGATTGGACACCGGTGACAACAATCAAATGATTAATTAGGAATCTATTTATAGACATAGGTAATACTTTTACATAATATTTAATATCAATGTCACATATCACGAGCCAACGCGAAAATCGGTGGAAAAAAATCATATTTACAAACACGTCTACCTCAAAAAAATCCTACCTACTTACTAATAGGTAAATACTCCCGCGTCCCGCACGCCCCGCGCACCACTGCGCACCATGCACCGTCTACGTGAGCTTCGAATCCCTATTTGACTCTGTTGGGGGATGAGTTTGGAAAAACTGATACACATGTCTCATAATTTTAATTTAAGAGTGTGTCCACCAATTTTTGTGTCAATTGACCCAGAAAATATTAAGTTTCACAGAAAATTTACCCCCATTTCACCCTCTTAGCGGTGAAATTTTGAAAAACCCTTTTTTAACTGACATTTCTCAACACAAAGAATACACCGTCCAAATTTCATGTCTCTAGGACCAGCGGTTTGGGCTGTGCGTTGATATATCAGTCAGTCAGTCAGTCAGAACTTTGAATTTTATATGTATAGATAGAATAAAATAGAAAATATGACTGAACTTATAACAATGATTATTTTGATAGTCGTACTCGTACTCCATACTAGTCAACACTCAACTTTAGGTAAATATGCATCCGAATATCTGATCTCAACTCATGAGTCAAGTTAAGTGATATCTATTGAATCTAATGCAACTTGATGGCAATAAGTTTGCTCCTTATTACATAGAATTTATCATAACTAACCCCGGGAGATCACAGGCCTGATGTTATATGTCTACTTCATGTCTTCAGCTTCTAACAAAACTATCTTCCTTGTTACAGATGCGGGCCGTCCCGGCGAACGAGCGAGTATACACATTACGAACACGGCCGCCCTCCCTCCTCCCTCCCTCCCCTCTCTCCCTCGCCAGCTCCGGCGACAAGTCCCTAGTAGCCCACAATACACATTCTCCCTCCTTAGAACGGCCGGCGAGTCAGCCCTCCGCGCCCGCCACCACCGCTAGTTTCGTCTGTTACGTCTGCGGGGTCAGTGCTCCCAGCTCGCAACTAAGACTGGTCTACTGCTGTCCAAACCCTGAAAGAGAACCTTATTACCCTTTTATAACGACGCTCAAACCTCATCCAGATGCCAGTCCTATTAGTCCACAAGGTGAGTTCAAGATTTTCTCTGATGTAGTAGTTATCCTGACGTAACTAATGTTGGTCATAGACCGATAGTTAAAATTTCGAGAGTATGTTGTTTGAAATTGCTACCAGAGGCGGTGCAAAGTCAAAGTCCTATTCAAAAATCCAGAAACTGATCACGGCATTTCCTGCTTCACTTAACATCACCTGACCTAATTGTTATTTGAACAGTTTTTACGAAGCTGCAGGGAGGCATGCTGTACCCAGCATGATTCCTTGCAGTTAAATAAGATACACCTGCTCGATGCCAGTGCCAGTTTCCGTAAGATCTTTTCCAATGTATGTCTGCCAGTCTTTAAGTTGACACAGCATGTAAACATACTCGATTTTGCATATTGGGCTGAGAATCAACCCGAATTGAACTTCAAGATTACATTAGACAGTTCCCCAAATTGCCTACCCTTCGCCCGTCGCTGGGGAGTAGATGAGTCGGATCTGACTCTCGAACTTTTAAATAATATTTCGTTTAATTGCAGGCATGGTACAAATATGCGCGTCGTGTTACAAAAGCATCCCCCACAAGTACCCGGCGTACGGCGAGAACGGCGAGCCGAACGCTGCGCACAACAACTCACACACCAATAATATTAGGTAAGTGTAATAAAGTCATACCTTTCTTTCCCGACGAAATGTATAGAACGCCGTAGCATGTTGCCATATATCGGGCACTAATGAGAGGAGGAGAGGAGAGGAAAGGCGCGGGAATCGACCAATCACAATGGTTGAAATCCACATCGCGTCTCTCCTGTGATTGCGCGTCTCCACTCCGCTGCGCTCTTATCCGCTGTGGTGGGATCCGAGCCTTATCACTAATAATTGTACAAAAAACAAGTTTTCAAGGGCCATTCTTAGAACGAATTGGTTAATATTATAAATAGAAACGAAGCTGAATAAATCAACTGCGTAAAATACTGGGAATCAAAATTTGAACAGTCCTAAATATCTAACTATCCTATACCTTTGCATTTAAAAATCCAGCGTTAGCACTTTTGCTAGCCAATGTCATAGCTATTCATTTTCCCACAACACACATAAACACAATTTTCTGTTGCAGGTTTAAGCCATACGACATCAAATCCAGTTCGAGTCAGTCGAGTAAGCGGCCGTCGAACGCGTTGTCGAGCAGTCCGCAGAGCCAGATCGTGTCGGGAGAGAATGGCATGGGACTGTACAGGTCAGTTAGTTACCAAGCACATTATATTTGACAAAAAGTGTCGGGTGATTTACAAACATGTTGTCGGTGACCATGCATACCATATCGAGATCTCTCCGTCCTTCGGAAAGAATGTAAAGCAAGGTCTCGAGTGTCATTATTCTAAGATCTTTAATTCTAGTCAGTAGTCTAAAAAGCGGTAACGTGTCCAGTATCAAGGTTTTGTGTCAGATAGACAGTCCCACCTGCATCAGGTTAGCCTGGAAGCCAACCCCAACATAGTTGGGAAAAGCCTAGGCAGCAGTGGCGGATCTATCTTACAAGCCCAAAAGCCCGGCTTGACTTACAATCAAACTCAACAAAAAAAAAAAAAACATTTGTACAAAAACATAAATTTTTGTCAAACAATAACAACAACCTACGGCCTACGGTCTCTGACTCAGTACTAGCTAATGCTTTCTCTTTCACACCCACTGGCTTGCATTTGGCTTCTCTGACCTTTCAGTTTTCCTAACAAAATGTCTCTGTTATTGATAACATTGGTAGGTACTCATTTGAGAATTTGTATAGAGTTTAAAGCTGGGCTTTTCTTTGAATGTGTGCGTGTAAGTTTGAGAGAGAAGTGTGTTCATGCCGAGGATGCAAGCAATTTATATGCGCTTCGCGCGAATATTGATACAAAGTACGATTTCAAGTTAGTTCGTTTTTGTTTTGAGCGATTAGGAACTGGTGCATTTCTTCTTTTTGGTTTTATTTTTTCGATTTCTTGTGATTTAAAGTTTTGTGATTATTTATTGCCGTAATTAACTTTGTTTTGAAGTGAACACTAAAATTGATTCGCAAACGCATGCAATTTTTTCTGGTGAAGGATTAAAGTGTGTGTATAATCGGTACTGGGCAAGATAAATACTTTGAGTTTTACAGAAAAATATAATGTCGTTACTTCACCTAAATAAACCTACCCCTGATTTGAATATTTCTCAGAAAACTAAAACCCATAATGTGTATTTTAGTCTATCAGCGGAGGTTATAGTCGGCTGCTCTCATTCAAACCATCTGTAAATCTATCTTGTAATAGATAGGTGGTGCCTTCTGTGTACTTTGTTGTTTGTCATTTGTCCGGAGTAAAGAAACAAATAATGAACAGTTGTGGCTGTTTACATTGTGAGTAATTACAAACATTTACAATAATGTGTAGTTAGAAACCAATTTATTATTCGTGCGCCATCTCTAGCAAAGCGAGGGAAACAATTACAAATTGACTCGAAGAGTTGAATTGCTACATTTAAGTCAATAGATGGCTCTTATTTCATTTAATGATACTGACAACTTAATATTGAATTAGTTGTAATTTTGTGACGGGATATAAAAATACGAAAAGTTAATCACCACTATTTGTATTTTTATATTTAGGCACATATAAATAATATGAAAATAAAACCGGCGTTATTAAATACCAATCTCAGAACTCAAAACAGAGAGCGAAACTATTTAAATATATCGTCAGTTGCTTATTTAGGCTTTGCCTTCATATCATGTCGGGCACGCCACTGCTAGGCAGGTGACAGTGAGGTATTTTTATTTTCGTTTTGACATCATTTTCGTTATCGAGCCCGAAACCACGAAAATGACACCCATGATAAAAAAAAACCGAAAATTAAACCAAAAAAAAGTATGGAATAAAATGCAGAGGAACTATAACAAAAATTCTGATTTTATCTTATGTACTTAAGTCAACTAAATAAAAATTCTAGTTGGTACCAAATACGATATCGACCATTACTCATTCTATCTCGTTCACCTTCTACCCCTACAAGCTGCCAGCCGCGAAGTCACGCCTGACCGCCACGCCTACTTATTTGGCGTTACCTGTTGGTTTTTTTGTTGACATGAAAATTGTTGGCATTTTTGTGATGAATCCTATGATGTATCATGTCTGTACTGTGATGTGATACCCCCGGATGTATATGTAATATACAATTTGACTACAGTAGACACTTAGACACAACCTAGAGTGCCTTATTCCCGAAGGGATACCGGCAGGAATCGGCTTCTTAGGTGCCTTCGGGCCTGGCAGGTGATGATGTCATAGGTTTCCTTTGAATGCAGTTACCTCGGGAAAAGTCGGCGTGGCAAGATATCTACCAGTAGGTTAGGTAGGTCTCGCCGCAACGACTCAGATGGACCTTCTTCTTCTGGTCCTTCAGCAAATCTGATTTTGTTTTGTTCGGTTCCAGATGTTACGTGTGCGCGGGGCTATTCCCGCAGCAGTCGATGGAGTGGCTGTCGACGTCGGCGGAGTACATGAACTCGCACGCGATGCACTTCCCGTGCCTCGCGGGCGGCGCGGGCGGAGCGCGCGGCGCCCGCGTGCTGGCCTGCTCGCGCTGCGTGCGCCACCTGGCGCGCCAGTGGGAGCTCATGGACGCCGAGCGCGTGCCGCTGGAGCATAGGAGGTAATACTGCACGCCATGCACTTGTGTGCCTGCCGCTCGCGCTGCGTGCGCCACCTGGCGCGCCAGTGGGAGCTCATGGACGCCGAGCGCGTGCCGCTGGAGCATAGGAGGTAATACTGCACGCCATGCACTTGTGTGCCTGCCGCTCGCGCTGCGTGCGCCACCTGGCGCGCCAGTGGGAGCTCATGGACGCCGAGCGCGTGCCGCTGGAGCATAGGAGGTAATACTGCACGCCATGCACTTGTGTGCCTGCCGCTCGCGCTGCGTGCGCCACCTGGCGCGCCAGTGGGAGCTCATGGACGCCGAGCGCGTGCCGCTGGAGCATAGGAGGTAATACTGCACGCCATGCACTTGTGTGCCTGCCGCTCGCGCTGCGTGCGCCACCTGGCGCGCCAGTGGGAGCTCATGGACGCCGAGCGCGTGCCGCTGGAGCATAGGAGGTAATACTGCACGCCATGCACTTGTGTGCCTGCCGCTCGCGCTGCGTGCGCCACCTGGCGCGCCAGTGGGAGCTCATGGACGCCGAGCGCGTGCCGCTGGAGCATAGGAGGTAATACTGCACGCCATGCACTTGTGTGCCTGCCGCTCGCGCTGCGTGCGCCACCTGGCGCGCCAGTGGGAGCTCATGGACGCCGAGCGCGTGCCGCTGGAGCATAGGAGGTAATACTGCACGCCATGCACTTGTGTGCCTGCCGCTCGCGCTGCGTGCGCCACCTGGCGCGCCAGTGGGAGCTCATGGACGCCGAGCGCGTGCCGCTGGAGCATAGGAGGTAATACTGCACGCCATGCACTTGTGTGCCTGCCGCTCGCGCTGCGTGCGCCACCTGGCGCGCCAGTGGGAGCTCATGGACGCCGAGCGCGTGCCGCTGGAGCATAGGAGGTAATACTGCACGCCATGCACTTGTGTGCCTGCCGCTCGCGCTGCGTGCGCCACCTGGCGCGCCAGTGGGAGCTCATGGACGCCGAGCGCGTGCCGCTGGAGCATAGGAGGTAATACTGCACGCCATGCACTTGTGTGCCTGCCGCTCGCGCTGCGTGCGCCACCTGGCGCGCCAGTGGGAGCTCATGGACGCCGAGCGCGTGCCGCTGGAGCATAGGAGGTAATACTGCACGCCATGCACTTGTGTGCCTGCCGCTCGCGCTGCGTGCGCCACCTGGCGCGCCAGTGGGAGCTCATGGACGCCGAGCGCGTGCCGCTGGAGCATAGGAGGTAATACTGCACGCCATGCACTTGTGTGCCTGCCGCTCGCGCTGCGTGCGCCACCTGGCGCGCCAGTGGGAGCTCATGGACGCCGAGCGCGTGCCGCTGGAGCATAGGAGGTAATACTGCACGCCATGCACTTGTGTGCCTGCCGCTCGCGCTGCGTGCGCCACCTGGCGCGCCAGTGGGAGCTCATGGACGCCGAGCGCGTGCCGCTGGAGCATAGGAGGTAATACTGCACGCCATGCACTTGTGTGCCTGCCGCTCGCGCTGCGTGCGCCACCTGGCGCGCCAGTGGGAGCTCATGGACGCCGAGCGCGTGCCGCTGGAGCATAGGAGGTAATACTGCACGCCATGCACTTGTGTGCCTGCCGCTCGCGCTGCGTGCGCCACCTGGCGCGCCAGTGGGAGCTCATGGACGCCGAGCGCGTGCCGCTGGAGCATAGGAGGTAATACTGCACGCCATGCACTTGTGTGCCTGCCGCTCGCGCTGCGTGCGCCACCTGGCGCGCCAGTGGGAGCTCATGGACGCCGAGCGCGTGCCGCTGGAGCATAGGAGGTAATACTGCACGCCATGCACTTGTGTGCCTGCCGCTCGCGCTGCGTGCGCCACCTGGCGCGCCAGTGGGAGCTCATGGACGCCGAGCGCGTGCCGCTGGAGCATAGGAGGTAATACTGCACGCCATGCACTTGTGTGCCTGCCGCTCGCGCTGCGTGCGCCACCTGGCGCGCCAGTGGGAGCTCATGGACGCCGAGCGCGTGCCGCTGGAGCATAGGAGGCGCTTGCCTAGGTTGGTCTGTGGATGGGTGACCACCCATTACATACCGAGTTTCCTCCATGCCTCGGAAAGCACTTAAGCCGTTGGTCCGGGTTGTCATTTGTAGATCTTTGACCTACTACCTGGGTTGTGGAGGTCAGATAGGCGCTCCATGTAAAGGTTCGTACATCGCCATTTATCGGGTCCAAAACTTATCTAATGTAGCCTATATGTTAAGTTAAGCATCTAGCAGTAGAGCGGTGAAAACTGCGTTCAAATCCATGCTGCAGTTTTTGCGTGATACGCATACAAACATACAGACAGTCAAAAATTCTAAAAACTGTTGTTTTGGCTTCTGTTGATCTACTAAAGAAAAACTCCGTACAATTTTCAATATCTTCAATGTACAGACATCGGCCTGTTACAATTTTTTTATAATATGTATAAATATTTTAAATTTAACTTGTGTATTATTGACCTCAAAAACCTCCTTTTACTTTGCCATAGTCAGATAAAAATTACTAAGCTCAAACGTTCAAGACGGTGGTCGCTCTTACGACATACACATCGCGTCGAATGACTCGCGTTAATGAATGAGGGAACAACAGATAGTCGACTTCAGAGTATGAACTTGGAGAAGAGTGGGAAGGGAGTACTGGCGTGTACCCGCCGACTAGTTATCCTCCACATCGCCACAAGTGGTGCAACAAAGTAACGGAAACACGTTTGTTCCAGGTATAATATCCCGTCGCCCCTCCCGGCGAACTCGTCGATAAACGGCGAGCGCGTCATACCCACCCCGCCCTCCACCACGTCCGACCGGACCGTCGCTAGTAATAATGGTAAGAGAATTATGCTATTTTCATTATGGCGCTTAACGTCACTCGGACAATCGATTCACACGTTGAACGAGTGGCCTTATATCATCAATACGATCACTGATAAAGTTAAATGCAATAAGATTAACAAAATCCGTCGAAATAAAGTTCAAAATAAAGAAACTGCGTGTGTCAGTCAGTTAAATGGCTCGACTACACGCTCCATTTAATCGAAAATTGTTTTATAAAAATGTTCAGACATGTTACAGTACATCCGACACGATTTCATCATCATTCCAACTCTCAGACGGCTACTTCTGGACATAGCCTTCTTCAAAAACCACCAGATCTTCTTACTAATGACAGAATGATGACAATCCGTTGAACTTGTTTAGCCACGCCAAGTGTCGCGATGCCACCTATCTAATCGGTTCTGACATAATCTCGTGCACTTCTGCCTGTATTCAAGAATACAAAGCGATATCTAAATGAATGCCTAATTATTATATTAAGGTGGAAACGCCAGGGTAGCCCGGAAAATTCAAATTGCCTGCCTTTTTTCATTCAATGAGATTAAATGAACTTAGAGGGTTGTATTGATGATTTCAATGAATATGACTCTGTTAATACATACGTGTTACGATCGCCAATCATATATTGTTCATCATATAGATAGACTGACACTGACCTGCAAATTGCAAAAAACGTAAGAAACGTTGAATCTCACTGGCGCTTCCGCCTTAACATCAACTCTCAGCGCTGAGCGGATCGTCCACCAGAGCCGTTATATTTCGGCATTCATTAATTTGATGGCGCCGAGTGTGAAAAACAAGCATTCAAATCACAAAATAAGTAGGTACGGAAGGGCAGCTTTGTACGTGAATGAAAACACATGCACACGACCATACACCAACCCGCATTTGGTCCTCGTGGTGGATCAGAGTCCATTTTTTCATAAGGCGGCGGGTCAACAGCTGTGCACGCGCACGAGCTGTGCGAGACGTGCGCGCAGTGTGCACGTTGGGACAGGTAGGCCTGCGCGGTGCCCCAGCTGCGGGCACATCACGTTGGGACAGGAAGGCCTGCGCGGTGCCCCAGCTGCGGGCACATCACGTTGGGACAGGAAGGCCTGCGCGGTGCCCCAGCTGCGGGCACATCACGTTGGGACAGGAAGGCCTGCGCGGTGCCCCAGCTGCGGGCACATCACGTTGGGACAGGAAGGCCTGCGCGGTGCCCCAGCTGCGGGCACATCACGTTGGGACAGGAAGGCCTGCGCGGTGCCCCAGCTGCGGGCACATCACGTTGGGACAGGAAGGCCTGCGCGGTGCCCCAGCTGCGGGCACATCACGTTGGGACAGGAAGGCCTGCGCGGTGCCCCAGCTGCGGGCACATCACGTTGGGACAGGAAGGCCTGCGCGGTGCCCCAGCTGCGGGCACATCACGTTGGGACAGGAAGGCCTGCGCGGTGCCCCAGCTGCGGGCACATCACGTTGGGACAGGAAGGCCTGCGCGGTGCCCCAGCTGCGGGCACATCACGTTGGGACAGGAAGGCCTGCGCGGTGCCCCAGCTGCGGGCACATCACGTTGGGACAGGAAGGCCTGCGCGGTGCCCCAGCTGCGGGCACATCACGTTGGGACAGGAAGGCCTGCGCGGTGCCCCAGCTGCGGGCACATCACGTTGGGACAGGAAGGCCTGCGCGGTGCCCCAGCTGCGGGCACATCACGTTGGGACAGGAAGGCCTGCGCGGTGCCCCAGCTGCGGGCACATCATGTTGGGACAGGAAGGCCTGCGCGGTGCCCCAGCTGTGGGCACATCATGTTGGGACAGGAAGGCCTGCGCGGTGCCCCAGCTGTGGGCACATCATGTTGGGACAGGAAGGCCTGCGCGGTGCCCCAGCTGCGGGCACATCACGTTGATTTCGCGTCTCTGTGTTTGTTTTGCCCGAAGTGTTGTTAATAATTGTTGTTTTTGCAGCATGTACATCAATCTACTGCTTCCTGTGCGGGCTGCACTCGGACTTCACGCTGGCCCGCATCCTGTACGGCCAGCCACAAGGCAACGCGCCCTACTTTCCTTGTCTGCTCACACACCAGGTGATATCATTATTCAAATAACAGATTCCTATACGACTTAAAAAAATTCTATAAGTAGACCTGAATCTACTTTATGCTATATTATGATCTCATCGTGGTCGAAACCGCGACCGCTGACCTTCCTGAGGTCCTGGGTTCGATTCCCAAGTGTTACTGGGTTTTTCCCATGAGGAACCTCTCGGTAGCTTCTCAGGAATGTAAAAATTGTCTTTGTAACCTTGGCCCCGTGCCCCGGCACACCGTTACCCTGTAGGTGCAGGCCTATACCCTACTGCCGCTATGCTGCTATGCTGTCTGTCCGCGAGTTTCGGACCGCCATCCTTGAGGACTACGAAACTGAAAGTCAGGGAGACAGAGTAGGCCTTTGTCTGCGCCCACAATTGTACACAATAATATTTCCTGGATTGTTTGCTAGTCTAGCTAGATTGGCCGCCTTGGACGAACACGCTCAGGAAGAGTATAATAATGTGATGTGTTGTCGACAGAGTCATCCAAACGCGGAGCAGTTGCGTGAGAACGGCTCGGCTCTAGTCTGTACCTTCTGTTACCACTCGCTGCTCAGCCAGTGGAGAAGGTGAGTACCTGAGAAGTTAAATA
The DNA here is from genome assembly GCA_905220335.1 of Noctua pronuba. NCBI lineage: Eukaryota > Metazoa > Arthropoda > Insecta > Lepidoptera > Noctuidae > Noctua > Noctua pronuba. Next base: position 15,386,735 of record LR999913.1, read on the forward strand.
AACTATTCAATAATCTGAGACCTTGGGAGGAGGTATTAATTCAATCATGATAAGATGGACATCAAATGTAACTCAGCGGCTGTTCCTCAAATCCTGAACGTTAATGCTTATTTCCCCAAAGCTTTTTATCAAGACGAGAAATCCAATGATTTATTTGTATGACCTACGTTTTACATGTTCATTTTGTTCTCTCCGACCTACTGTCCTATTCTGTACAAGCTCCCCGTCGTTGCAGATACGAAGCGCTGGGCGGGTACCCTCCCGAGCGGCGCGTGTACAACACGCACGACTACCACTGCCATCTGTGCGGCATCAAAACCTACAGGAAACGAGTTAGGGCGCTACCTATTAAAGTAAGTGATAACAAATATAATTTTTACAATTGTCACTCGAAAAAGGGCATTTTATTCATCGATAACATTGAATAAAACGCTCTTTTAATAACATTGAATAAAAACATTTTGAAATTGGAACAAGCACGAATTATGATCAAAAAATAAATAAAACGTGCCGACAAGACTCAATTTCAAAAATTGTTCTAATTTCACTATATATTTTTTATGTTTATATTTAATCCTTTGTTCTCTTATTATATTACCGATTATATTTTATAATAATCGTTATTTGTTTTTATTATTTTACTATTTTTTCTATTATTTTAGTCATATAATTGCATACCAAGTATTTATATTCTTTTTACTTTGATTAAAGCGGTGAGTTTTCTGTTTTTGTGCTCACACCATAAAAAAAATACATTATAAGCCTATACGTGAGGATTTGTAATTGGCTTCCTGGTGACTATGGTTTCCTTTTTGTTTGTTTTTATTAGCTGTAAGTCCTCCATGTACTAAAAATAAAAATAAATAAAATGTGATAAATACTCATCTGCCTAGACTTATCCCAACTTTATTGAGGTCGACTTCCAGTCTAATCGGATGCAGCTGAATATCAGTATTTTACATGGAGCGACTGCATATCTGACCTTCACTATCCAGTTAGTACTGGGTGGGTAATACGGTACACCTTGCTAAGACTGGTGAGACTGCCAAAGAGCTACAAATGACAGCCAGGGACCAACGGATTTTTGTACTTTCCGAGGCACGGAGGTAACTCGGTATGCTATAAATTAGTGGTCACCCATCCACAGACCCACCTTGGTAAGCGCGGCTTAACCTTGATTTCTGGTATTATTAACCCACGAGAAACATAAATACTCTTCTTCTATTTATTTTCTTGCAGTTAATGGTAAAAAATAGAGTACACAACTCGTGAAAAAAAAAACTTAATCTCGATTCTTGTATCCCTCGTTCCGCCCAGGATTCTACTCGAAAATCCCTTGCTACGCTCTGGATTCTACTCTTAGACTCCTTCGCTGCTCTCGGGATCCAACTTAGTCCCTCGAATTAAATTCCTTTTTTTTCACTTGTTGTATAATCTACTATTTTTAAATATCTCTCTACACTAAAAATTACAGGCACTGGATCATGTATGCGATCTTAAAAAGAGAAAGGGGTCTAAGAGGTATGAGGATCATTAATCGCATCACCCTAAGTACATAGCACTGTGTGAGACGAGGCGAAAGAACCAAAATGCCCAAAGGAAAATATTCTTAGGTACCGACATGAGACGAGTTGTTTACTCGTCTTTTTATTTGTAAAACTTTAATTAAAGATAATACTGTTTCTTTTTGTTCCAGGAATTCCCATTCTTAGTGCAAAGGCGGACTGAAAATTCATTATTATTAGAAAATGGCGATTATGCCGTAGTATGTTTAGACTGTTATGAAAGCTTAAGGTTAGTAACATTTTATTCATTTACTTATACATATTTGAGAAAATAGACCATAAGGAATATTACTATTATATCCGACGAGTTAGTTATCATTTAAGTATCATTAACATTAATTAGAAATAAAAAAGGGCCGAGAATTGAACCTCGGGGTACGCCCATTTTGACTAGACTTTGAGGACATCGTCTCGTTTATATTTACTTTTTTTCTGTTTGGTTAATAGGAAAGAACAAGATCAATAGTATTGTCGTCGAATTTCATAGTGGTGTAATTCGTTCACAACAATACAGATCATCGTATTGCGGTCGACGCAATCAAACGCCGTCGATAGGTTACAGAAAATGTCACTCGCAATGTGGGACTTCCAGTATTACAAAACGTAGTCGCAAGCGAGACCGCTAAGCATACGGGCATACTAAAATTTATTAGAGTTTTTCGAAACGTGGGTGTACCGTCAGTCAGGTCACACATTCGCTTAACCCCTCGAGGATCACAGGCATGATCGTATGTGAAGTGCTAGGTTACGATAAGGCAGTAATGAGTAGACGCGGTCCCAGGACGCAGGCGCAGGACTACTCGCGGCGCGGCGTGCCGGTGGACAAGCGCGAGTACAACTGGCTGCAGCAGCCGCCGCCGCCCGAGGACTCCGCCGACGTCACCATCGCGCGCCTGCCCTCCGGCGACCGCTCCGACAAGCTGGTCAGTACCTTCGTCCGCGGCTGATGGACCTATTCGCTCGCGCCGACACCTGTCTACTAAATTAAGCTCACGGTGTTTGTATGCGCTATACTCGATTCTGATGATCTATTTCAGTTTAGAATCACCTATCGTTTAATTGAATTTGTCGAATTTTTTAACCCTCGCACTATAAATGATAATGAATGGAAAGGAACGATAGTGGAGAAATTATAGCGAAGAAAATAAAGTGAACGATAGCGTGGCGGTTGTCAGGGCAGAATAGAAGAAAAAAAAGTGTTGCGCTGAACCCAAATAACATGGTACAAAGGCAGAAAAATTATAAACACCTAGTAGGCGACACGTCAACAAATTTTGTTTGCCGTGCAACGCTTTTATATGTGTCGGACCTTCATGTACAAACCTCGTAACGTGTGTCGTCTATCCTTAGATACCTCAATCCCTGGTGATGTCCCGCAGCAGTTCGAAACGAAATAGTCCGAAACAGCCGAGTTCAGCGCTCGCGGACCGAAGGCTAACGCCGAACAAGATCGAGAAGCCTGACCAAGGTATGTTACACTTACTTATCCGAATTTAGTTAAATAACGATACTACAGGTTCTGTTGCTATGAAAAGAAAAAGTTGAAAAGCGCTTTGGAAGGTCGGAAACGCTTTGAGAAGTCCTTATATCAAAAATCGGCTATTATAAATTGCGTAAACAAATTTTAACACACGTTTTCATTATCTGTATAGCTTTTTCCCAACTACGTTAGGGTCAGCTTCTAGTCTAACCAGATGCAGCTGGGAACGAATATTTAACATGTTTTGAAAGAAAGGAAATGATCGTTAATCGTCCACATGGTTGCGCGTAAATTTATGTTTGCATCCGAGCAAACAAAATAAAAAATGGTCAAAAACCGCCATATTTCCTGTTACAAATAAGGCTTGCCCCTGTTATTTATAATTATTTGGAAAAAAGGTACTGATGAAGTGAAATCACATCAAAACTGATTCAAAACAATACTTCAAGTACAACAGCAGCATTCACACCACATCCGCCTTCACATCTCGGATCCCTAAAGGCGGGCGGCTCTAATATGGCGCACAACAATATAGTCGCTAAAATGGCTCACCACCTGTGGATGTCCATAAAGTGCTTACCCTTCTTGCCATGATTCGTCAAAGAGTAAAGTAGGGAGAACTTTATGGAGAGGTTTGTACCTACATCTAGATTGCCTCTTAGAGGCAGATATATCAAGATTAAACAGTCCTAGTGGTTATTTAATTGTTTGTGTTTACTCGGCAATATTTCAAATTATGCTGAAGTGCTTGCAGCTTAAATACTGAAAGAAAGAAGGGTTATTTTTTCTTATAATTATATGTAAGACGGAGGGGATTCTGATCTCGTAGGTCCGTAACGGTTAAACGTATTATTTAAATGATTTTGCCTTGATTCTGGGAACCGAAATGACCATAATCGCAATGAATTAATATGATTAAGTTATTTCATAGGAAACACGATTATAATGGTGATGTTACATTTACTATCGTTACTACCCACTTTTTCATGACATCTCGACCATGTAGGCACAAAACTCCAACCCCATAAACAATTGCCCCATCTGTAACCAAACCACTCCACCCCCCTTTCCGACCCTACCGGTAACAATACACCATCTTAAGTGCGCGAGTATCGCTGACGTCCCCCCTCTCCCCCCTACCTCGTGACGTCACACCTTCCTCCCCCCGTGCATCTACTGTCTTTGGTAAGAGTTCCGAGCGCGCACTTTATTACTCTTTGTTCATAAGAATAGGGAAATTACTTAATTCTTTCAGATTATCTTTTTCTTACTTTCGACTTTCGGGTTACGGAAGTACGGACGGTCAGAGGAGGAAAGGTGATTTATGCGGTTTTTGAGGGAGTTTTCTGCTTGTAAGATATTATTAAATTGTTATTCAATAGCTTCAGCCATATATATACCTTTGAGTGCATTTAAAGCAGCTTCCATGTGACGATGTTGTAACACGAAGTTTCCAAAAGACTTCATCGATAGAATTAATAGTGCCTAAAATAGCGACTGTCATCAAATCGCTCGTTATGATAGATTAGTTTCAGAAGGCTTTTTGTAATCTGGCTACCACAACAAATTTAACAAGCTAGAAAAACTCCCGATGTTTAATGGACAATAATGTCATATCGCATATCTCTTTATTCAAACACATTGATCGAAATATTATCGTTTAAATATAACAAACAAAAAGGATTTTCCGATCCACCCATTCTTACACAAGTGCCTCTCTCTTCAGTTCCAATTTGAACCTTAAAACAGTGTAATACGTTCCGTTTGGTGTTGTGAAAGTTGTGACATATATCCTTTGTGTGTAGTAAGGGTAGTGATGACGGGGGGAAGTCTGGATAACGTTACATATTGGTATTTCGCGTAGGTATATTTTGTTTGGATTGGTGCCGGCCATAAGCTTATGGCGATTTCACGTATTCGCATAAGTGAATTTAGCTTTATCCCTGTGAAATGGTTTACTTTGCTAGGGTTTATACCTTGAACTCCCTGTCTGTGCCCTCAGACATATCGATCTGATAAGCTCAATGTGTTAGGCAGGGTAGTGTTAGGGCTAGCACTACTAACTGAGGGCTAGTCCGGTTAAAACAGTAACTACAATTCATTACCGACCAATACCGTTGGTCAGTGAATCCACTACTGCAACTTATAACTTTCCCACAGCTGGCTGTGATAAAGAGCTCCTATATCGAACCGCTTGCATCTATGAAAGATTCCGCGGCGGAAGTGGCGCGGCGCGGACAATCCGCGTCAACTACAATGTCAGGTGTTAACTCCAACGTCGTCTCCCTTTAAGGTGCAGCGCCAGGGTAGCCCGCGAAATTCAAGTTTCATTTAACTACTTCGTAGAACTGGACTATTTTATGGAAAAGCCATTCAGTGGCATTAAATAAACTTAAGAGGGTTGTATTGATGATTTTAATGATAAAATCTGTAAAGCCATATTTGTTACGGTCGCCAATCATATTTTGTTCAACATACAGCCTGAAACTGACCTGCAAATTATAAAAAACTTAAGAAAATTCAATTTCGCGAGCTGCCCTGGCGCTACCACCTTAAACTAATCTCTATACATTGGCTAGGTTACCTGTTGCGAGCTCGCCGCTCGTCATACACAGGCTGCATCGATTCGCTAGCTCTATAAATTATTCCGCGGCGGAAGTGACGCGGCACGGACGGAATTGATTCGCGTCAACGACAATGTCTGCCTTGAGGTGTAAACAGGTATACATACGGGTAACGGGTATACCTATGTGACATCACGCTTATATTGAAGGAAGGGGTACTCAGTTGGGCTGCGGGACTGTTCGAAAGAGATACCGCGGCCCTGGAGCACAAAGGGCAAACAAGGAACATGGATGGGTTTTAGTCAGTAAAAGTCTGACACTACCTCCCACTCCGCCCAGAGCGGGGGGGGGGGGCGCTTATTTGATGATTTCCCATCCAAAAAAAAAGGGGGTACTCAGTTAAGTTTTAGTCTCGAGTAAGACACGACGAGCTTTCTTTCATTTTTAGATTAGACTAGCTGTTCCCCGCGACCTTCGTCCGCGTAAAATCCCGTCCCGTTTTTGCAACATTTTTCATTGCTGCTCCGCTCCTTTTAGTCGTAGCGTGATGTTGTATAGCCTATAGCCTTCCTCGATAAATGGACTACCCAACACTGAAAGAATCATTCAAATCGGACCAGTACTTCCAGAGATTAGCGCGTTCAAACAAACAAACAAACAAACAAACACTGCAGCTTTATAATATTAGTATAGATTTCACTAGGTGGACTTCGAAATTCATTAATTTAATAAAAACTTGTGTGTGCTTGACCCGGCGATCAAACCCAAGACTCAAGGAAAGAAAGAAAGAAAACTATTTTTTCGCAATCCTTATCCAATTAACCCCTAACAATATTATCTTAGCCAAGAACTTCAAAGCTGAATTAATAATCGCACTCACCAATACTAAGCCGCGAAGATTAGCATCATCTCGCCATCTCTCAGTAGGACATTGGACAATGGCGTCGAGTACTAATTTGAGGGTCGTCTCCGTCGGACGGACGGAGGCGCGTCAAAGCCGGGATTATTGGAAAGCCATTTGTGGCGCTGTGAGCGGGAGGCGGGCTGGGGGCGTTGGGGCTTCTGTTGTAGCGGGTCTTGAGGTCGGCGGCTTTATTAAAAGCGGTTTTGTAGGTGAGGTATTCGTGATAGTTCGATCGCAATTCAGCGTTGACTTGTGAATTTAATTTGAATTTTAATTGAGATAAGAAAATAACAAATCAAGTTATAAGACAGGCTTAAAAGTAGATGGCATTTTGGGTCGCATTGAAAAGATCGTCTTACCGTACCTTCAATTTCAGTTTTATATGAACCATCACACACTCCGCACCGGGCCTTTTAGTTTTCGAGTGTGATGCTCCACTGCACTATAATATGCATCTACCGTTCACGAAATATACTGCAAAAGATCAAAAATATTTAGGTACTTTTCGAAGCACCTTGGGAGTCGTAAGACATGGATTCATAAATACCTATCATTTTTAACTGCCGCTGCCTGCTCCGCTTATATTCCCGCTCTCACTCGCCCCGACATCTTCCCACTGAGATATAGACAATAGACGCGCCGATTGGAAGCCGTCGTATTTTCTTTGCGCCCAACACAGCTGTGATTTGTCAGCGACAGGATTATACGAGATATTGTTAATTACGCAGCTTCTCCCGATCTCCGGGACAATAGATTGTTTTACCTTGATTGGAATATTGTTTTACCTTTACGTACAGGGTGTAAACGGACCAATCACAAAGCCGTCAACGGCAACCGAGCATTCTGTACATCAAATAAAAAACATTGCGAAAAAAAAAAAAATTGCTAGCAAACGCCTTTTGTTTGGTCGAGCGTAATTTTTCTATCATTCCATTAAGCACAAACTGCTGGCGCGTGTCTGTACACCGGACTCGGTTAGATAATGTATGTATCAGTGTCCGGTGTCCTCATCTGGGCTGCGATTTGTATTCTGCAAAATTGCCACTAATAAGGTTCAGCCAAAACAATACGGACATTGTTTTGGTAGAACCTTATTAGTGGCAATTTAATTAAGCTATACAATATATGTAGTTGTGTTTTGTATGTTCCTTAGTAAATTTAACTAACTTCAATTCCCTTAGATATCTGAGTTCAGATCTTACAAGTTATGTTGTTTAGTCAGTGGTCCACAACGACGTTTTCTCTCGCTCGTCACTTTATTCAAACAACGTTTTTTTCTATCATATCATCAACGTTATCACAAAATATTTCCCTGCGGAAAATGTAAGTTTACTTTGAACGATTTTCCACCCCTCAGTCACGTAGCCACAAACCAGTTACGGTATCCGCAGCGTTCGGGGCGCGAGCATACCGATACACACTGAGAATAGCTCTACATTACCGGAGCGTTACTACTGCCGCGAGTCACTGGTGCGAGTCACTATCACTATTTATTGATGCGAATCACTATCACTATTTATTGACGCGAGTCTCTGGCGCTAACTCTTGTTAATAACGCTAGTAACTGGTGCGAGTCACTGGCACTAACTGCTGGTGCTAGTCACTGGCGCGAGTCACTGCCGCTAGTGACTGACGCTATTCATGAGATAGTAAACTGTTTGTAACAGAGGCGTATAATTAAAACATAATTTATTCATGTAACCAAAACTACTTCATCTGCTGTGATACCTTGCTTAACAATGCAGAATTTAATAACCTCACTTGACGCAAAGACTAATCTCTGTCATTTAAGAATGAGATAGTTACTAGCGCTAGAATTGAGTAATGGTTCCGTTTGCCTAAGTAGATGGCGTATGTTGTAATGAAGGTTAGATTTTAGAAGCTTCCGTTGCTTAATGAAGCGTTTTTATTTTATTAAGATCTGAGACTGCCGCGTTGGTCTAGTGGTCGTAAGCGCGACTGCTGAGCATGAGGTCCTGGGTTCGATTCCCAGGTCGGGCAGTGTTAGTGGGTTTTTCCATCAGGAATTTCTCAGCAGCAGTCACGGAGTCTGGACTTGTGCCCGGTTAATGGCAATGGGCTCGCCTCCTATTACTTAGGACTTAAAATATTAGGTACACCTCTGTTTAACCTTTGGGAATGACATTTTCCACATGTCTCGAAATATGAATTTGTGTGTATTCACATCCCTAAAACAAATTGGTTAACTTTTCATTTCTTTCAATGATGTGACTCTTTCCCTCCAGTTGCTTGCCACTTCACTTACAAAAGAGCTTGTCGACCACTTACAATCCACCCTATGATTAGTTGCAACTATAACGAAAAGGTTCTTGGGTTTTTCCGTACTCACCACCGTCTTATGTTGTAAAACGGCACCTTGTGTGGCTTCTCACGGCCCGTGGAACTTCCAACTTCTTCGTAAGCCTACATTATTTAGTGAGCAACCGTTTGTTGACCACTTCCAAGTAAGAGGGGACTTTGTAGACTTATAATTAGCATGGCAGGTTATGTTTTGATGACTGTAATTAGAGAGTCTTAGCGGCATTTGTGCGAGATGCGTCGGAGGTCGTCAGAAAGAGCAGTGTAAAGGTATGAGAAACACCTTTACGCAGCACTGGGGCCATGCAAGTAGATTAATATAAAAATCGAATTAAGAACTTCTTCTTGAAAAAAACTAGCGTTGCAATATACGAAAACTCGAAGGTGTTCAGCGTTTGATGATGCTTACAAATCTAGTTCATATTACTATACTATTTGGTTTGTTGTTATCAACCCGAATTCACGGTATGAAAATTGTAGGATAAGATTTTAATTGAACATTTCGTTTTGATAGGTAAACAACATTAACAGTCATGCGTCCACGTTGTGTAACACCCCTCCCCCAGTCCATTTGTTACGCCCGTGGCGCCGCCTACCGGTGAGTAGCACTCGGCGAGTTTGAACAACAACTGCTGCGTAGTTGCCTGACTTGCCCCCGTCGAAACATACTGCGGGTTGTCTATGATGTGACCCGCTGCGTTTTTCATGTTTCAAGTCGTTTTCTTGCTGAAGGGTAACAGAAATACTTGACATTGTTACGAAAGCTTATTTCTTCTTCTTTCGTATCGATAGTAAGTCTTGTCAAATGACTTTGGCCTAGTAGGTAGCCACATTATTCGCGAGGTCAGTGGCGGTCTTCGGCTTGAGGCGAAAGCGTACTGCCAACTTTTATTTCTATTAAGGAACTTAACATTTTCTGTCCTAACTTAATATTATCTGTCTATTATCCTTGATTTCATTACCAGTGGTTTTCAGTCCTTACTGTTAATTCACATTGTAAAGAAAACTAAAGACTGTTGAGTTAATTACAAATAAACACACATAACATCACGCTTGCAATTCCCGAAGTCTCTATCTATTGTATACGAGCCAGGAAAAAAATCTTTGATGTTCAATTACTTAATACTAAGAAAAAGTCTATAACATATTATAGCTGTTTGCTCGAAACCCTTATGTCATAAACAATGATGCCAACTGTTAACAATAATAAGTACTGCAAACAAAAATGTTTACTGCAGAAAGTAATCGATATAAAAGCCGCGTCGTATCGACAGCTCGTATGCTGGGCGGGGAAAACAATCGTGTCAAGTGTTACGGCCATTAGTTGAATACAGAATGGTACCACTTGGCTGCCTTTGAACAGTTGCATGTTAATATTGACTTCGTAAGTTAAATAGGGCGGTTGTGTTATTTCATACAATCATCTTCTTAGCCTAATCAAAAGCCGACATTTTTGTCAATCAGTTCAATGTTGTGTAACAGAAAAATACATTCCTTAAAACTCGAATTTTGTTTAAAACGAACCATATGACAAAATTATTTATGCCTCTTTCCAATTGGGATAAACAATAAATAAAAAGTCTGTAAAATAATAACGATACGAACTGCACAGCAATGTTCAACTTTCCGACAAAATGCCCATTCCAATACACGAACTCACACGGAGCCTTACTGGCGCCCAGCGTGGGGCAGCTGTCATGTGTTGTTTCGCTTTTGTTTCTACTCATACTGACTTGAAGGAGTAACTCCTGTTGCCTGCTAGCTCACGTACGATGCTTATTTGACAATTTGCTGCAGTAAAACTAGATATTAAAATTTGCCTAATTTATCCACTGCCCTCATAAACATAATACGTAGTAGATAAATTAAGCGAATTTTGGTCCTCAGAGTGGGTTACTCTGAGTAACATAAAACCTTGTGATTCTGTAATCTGCTGACTTATTTCAATTGACGCTTCAAGAAGTCATTACAATTCAATTATATTTGTGGAAATGAAATACGATCATGCTTTCGACCCTCAGTAAGTCGCTGAATAGAGATTACTACACAACCTGGTTATCGTTGGAACCCAACAACACATATAAAATTCTACGATTCTTTATAAAAATACACTACAACAGTCTTGTGTGTGGCTTCTCGAGTGGAGTGTCGGTTTGTACCGGCAGCACTCGGCCGCCAATGTTTTTGATAGCGGCTGCGCTTTGTCGCAAGTCGCAACCACTTGTCGCGTGCATCCCTTTGAGGTCTGGATGTCAAAACTAGAACGTCTTTCTGCAAAAAAGTAAATATCAAAAGAACATCGCTATGAAAGAAAAGATGGAATGAGTTGTCTATTTTGTTTACAATTTATAACAAATCATATGGCCATACGAATAATGCTCTAGGTGTATGCTATTGAAAATTAAATTTGATAAGAATTAACTCCACAATCCATCGTAAAATACTTAACACTCACCGCCACGCTATATCCATTCATAAAGCGACTATTGAACTTCATAATCGCATTCATTTCCAGAGCTAAATTAAATTGATTGATCATCCATTCACTTACTCGTGTTGACATGAATGCTACGCAATCCAATCAGAATCTAGGTACATCTCATGTTGCCTAGCAGTGGTCCCGAACCTACAATTCGTAATACTTACTGTCGTAAATTGGATACAAGTGGAAGCTTCGTTTCAGTAATTAAAAGTATTACCTGAGGCTTTTTTTTGAGGTGATTCTCAAAATAATTTAATGAATATTGGAGTAAAGCCTTTGGCTCGATCTCTGTTGGGCGCTAGTTGCCTCTGTTGGCGCCCAACGCGGGACTTGACTTCATTTTTGATCTGTTGTTTTCCCAGAACTGGTGTTTCCTGTAAATAAAGCTTCTGAGAACCATCTGAAACACTTCTTTGGTCTTATGAGATAAAGGTTTTTTTTTCGTTTAGGGTAAATAATATTTTGTAGGAACTTTAATTGATCACATTTTTTAAAATTTAATCTTGACTACGTTTAGCAGCATGGTGTCCCAGCCCTTAGCTTCGCAAGGCGCATGCTCGGCACAAGTCTGAGAGTTATTTGTCGTAACGGTGGCGACTTGTTTATTTTTATAGATCGCTACCCATCCCCCACCCCGCTGCCTCATTCATCATGCAGCCTCGCGCCGTAATTGTTTTGATTCCCATCGTATTGGCATTTTGTTTAATGATCCTGTTTGTAATTATTCATCGAGGTATTTATAGGTAATTGCATTAATAAATTACGCGTTTCTTTTTTATTTGATTGACTTAACAATTTGATACCAGTAAAGCATCTGGATAGCAAACCAACATTACTGTTCGTAAGTTGATTCAGCACAAAGTCTTTTCTTGTGGCTTGTTATATTTCTCTTGCAAAACCTTTCTACTTTCACAACCCAACACTAGCTCTGTTCCTTTTTATAAAAACTGCATTAGGCCCTTGCAGCCCTTTCATAACTCTTTCTTCACTGATCACAAATTGCGATATACCTATTGTTAAATTGAGGGTAGAAAGTATCTACTTACAAATTATTTATCTTTGCTATTGTCCAACAATCATTAACTTCCTGACTTTAAACAAATCTGTAAACAACATGTCAGTACTATCCTGCCGATTCCTGCCAGTACGTCGTGACAACTAACGGCGAGGGTAGTTAGAAAACAGAGATAAAGATCTCTTCAACACGTACCTACCCTCTCGTCTGCTCGTGTAGGTACAGTCGAACGAGCTGTTTGGTACACGTGAAAATATATTCATATTCCCACTGAACGGCCAAAATTCATCTTTACCGCTTAACCCCAAGCTCAAACGACAGCAGTGTTGCGACAGCGTCTGCGGGGAAATTAACTAATGAAAGAATTTGTTTACGCGACGGTACAAAGGCAACAAGTGACCCACGCCTATGTCAAGTCACATGTCTTAATAATAACTTTTGACATAGGCATACCCAAGAGAGGAATGGAAATGACAACTCCCAACAGTTTTCAAAGTGGTTGCAAGTGAGCTACCTGTTTACCAAACAGCTTGTCTGAGTGTACGGATCCTACTCTTTCGCACACTCGTGTAGGTACATACCAGAGCCCATTAGCGGCGCTGTCACGAGCCAAGCGCTAACCACAAGCGCGCATTAGTGCTAAACACCCGCAGATACGAACGGTATAGGATTGTTATACGTCGCCTTTGCGTGCTGTCCTGTGTCGACGCACCGTGTAGGTAGTAGAGATTCATATCGGTGTATCGGATACTGTGTCGGAAAAGTATTTGGTGGGAAAAAATGTGGTAAAATTAAAGATAAAATGGAGGACACTTAAAAAGCAAGCAACGTCCGAAGAAAGAGAGAAAGAATGAAAGACGAAACTTAGCAGATATAAAATTAAGTTTATATAGAACTAAAAAAACTTCGAACGTCCAGATTTTGATATTTCATGATTCCTACAGCTGTTCTTGAATAAAGTGAAATCTTAATTAAAACAACGATTTATTCCCAGAACTGTATCGTAGACAAAATTAATAAATCCCAATTCGATTCACGGTACAGCTCTCACAGCCTCACTGAGTTGCATCGTCTGCCTCGGCTTGTCTACTATTCCGGGAACGGGCGCCCAACATGGGACTATAAAATAGGTAACAGAAGTTCGACTCCATACATCCAGCGAAAACAGGCGCGCCTTTATAAAGACGAGTACGTACGGCGATGTCAAACATACGCCGATCGCGAGTGCGCTTGCACTCGTTGTACCTGAAGCGTGTCTATGTGGGTGTGCGTTTTCGCTCGTTATTTCAAGCCGTCCTTCTGTAGCTTTCTATTTAGTGTCATGGGACTACCATTACACGTATGCACACAGTGGATGCCACGATCGATGGCGAGCTACACGACCTGGCTCGTGTTTCCTATTTTGAGATTGTTTTGGTATGTGATTGATGTTCCGATAATTGCGTGTGACATTTATGTATTTGGCCACGGCAAAAAACGTAACTTTCAGTACTGTGCTTTTTGTATATCCTGCTTTAAAAATAAACTGCAATAAGAATTTTAGCTTGGTTTTCTGGATTTTATAAAACACTACAAAAAAAAAAAATGTCTGAAATTGACAATCCACCGTCGGCATGCGTGGTGATGCTCTAGCTCATGCCTTCTCCGTATGAGAAGAGGCTTTTGCTTTGCTGTGGGAAAGTAATATTCTGGTATTAATTCTCGGCGGTGTTTACAGCTTACGTGATAGATAAAAGACAGCGTAGCAAAGAAAACCGGCTTTAAGCTTTTTATTAGTTCTTAAACAAAGTACAAATGAACAAATCTCATTTACATAGCTAAAATAAACAAGACGAAGTACAACCTACAGATAGAGCTCGCACAATGTAAAGATTAGCAGCGCAGCACATTAAACCGCGCGCCGGTTATCTTCAACTCGCGACGTATGCCAACAGGAGCTCGACGTATGACGGTATGAGGGTAGTCGCAGTTTGTACAGTGTATCCTCTAACGAGGGGGACCTTTAGCAGCCGCGTTTGAACGCGGTGCGAATTTTAAATAGTGGAAACCGTTGACTGGTTTTTATTGGAATTTACGTCATTGTTTTTTGGCTTTTATTGAAGATTGTTGGTGGTGTCAGCGAAATATATTTTGAGACAGTTGATATCCACTGACTTGTTTGACATTAGATCCCCTTCTTTACTAAGATGTATTGTAAATTGGCTCATTATAGTTTGCCAAATTCTTAAGATCCACTTTTCTGGAAATCAGAAAGTTTTTTTTTTACGAAAATTTCAGATTATCTACTTCTAATTTCGGCAAGCATCACCTGCCACCTTAATAGGGCTTGCTTACTCACAAATGACTGAAGATTAAAAGATAATTCATAGTCCTCTCCACATGTAGTACTGTCCACATGTAACAATTACGAAACGTATACTTTCACTTGGTATTCAGCGAGCGTACCGTTGGCGCCCAACGCCTGTCTCGGCTCGTCCATGACATGAAAGAATGTACTTCATCGTTGTTTATACGCCGTACGTAATGATGAGCTAATTGTGCAACTACATGTAAGTAATCAGAGACGATTGTGTTTGACATTTAACTTTGACATAAGTCAGCTGTTTCGTATTACGTTCGTTAATTTACTGGGAATTGTTAATTGTGAAGTCCAGTACACATTCATTAATTGGCAGGGTTTTCCACGCGCCGCTGAGTGAAGGCTTCAACGCTTTTTAAGCTTCCTTGGTTTGCATGAGTCTCGACCAGGTCGTACCCGCCATCTACTGAATGTTCTGGAACCATCTGGTTGTAAGTCCAGCATGTACGTTGTAATTTAAAAATACCAAGACCAACAAATTCAGCATTGGTCCTTCGATCTGAGCTATAACTGTCACTTTCTTTGTATTTTAATTAAGTTTTTAAACTGATATAGTCACTAACATTATCATTAACACAGAAAACTGGAAATCTACCATGTTTACTATCAGTCAGTTATCAGTGCGTCAGTTTATCCGTGATCGTTTACTATTAGTTTTGACTTCCTGATAATTCGGCGCTGTTGCAAGCATTGTGCTTGCATGGTAAATATCTCGTTTTCAGTGTTAATGATAATAATTTAATTAAGGTTTAGTCCGTCAGTGAGTGGAGGGAGGCCTTTGCCCAGCAGTGGGTCAGAGCAGGCTAAGAAAAAAAAAAAGGTTTAGTACCATCCATTACGACGACCTGTTCTTACTACTGATTATACCAACTTGCAACACAAACTTCCTCATTTAAATTTCCCACTAGCCCGCTCACTCGTACGAGTAACTCTCCAACTCAAAGGCACTCCACTCAGTATTCCGCTGGCGTGTCGACTCGCCGCCAAGTATTTACTGCTCTGTGTACCGACAGGGCGAGTAGCTACACTAGCTCACTAGCTCGAGAGCTTTCTTTGTGCGTCCACCAGCGTCGGGAAATTGTTATTAGCTCAAGAAACTTGTTGGGGAGAATCTCGTTATATGTACATTTTCTGAATGCTGAAAGAAAGTCTGTTTTTAATATTGTGGGGAGTTGGAAGACGTCCTTATTTATCAATAAGGCGAGGTTTTAGTTTACTGGTGGTAGGCTTCTTCGAGAAAATATCGTTGAAAGCCTTTCCTTAATAGGATAGTCTTTTTAGTATCGATGTTGGCCTTGTCTTCAATTCTTTTCAAAGTCGGAAGGGGTCTTCTCTAATAGTAAAATGTATCATTGTAGTCTGTCAGTTGAACAAGACATCTATTTCAGTCTTTAGTGACGCAAGCCATCAGAGGCGTATTCAAGGGGTGAATTTTGTATACAGGGTTGAAATGCTGATATGAGCAGCTCACGAGGAAGAATTAATGCGATGTTTGTTGCTTAATGTAGCGGTAATGGTCGATGGTTATTAGATAAGAAGGTTTCCCGCCAGTAGACTGCCTGTTAAACTATGCCTTAACAAGTATAATATTTGGTAGAAAAACAGTTTATCATAAACATATACGCGCTTATAAATCATCTACATTACAACGATATATCACTGTTTGCCGTCCCTTCGACAAGGAAACCGATACGGTCATCTGCACTCCAAGATAGACCACTTTACCCAACACTCCCCTTAATGTAAACACTGGAACACTAAGGCGCTGAATTATACGAACAATTTGGACTCTCCCCTCAATAACAGAAGAAATGATGCCAAACAAACGGAACTGCTGAAGGTCTTACTAAATGGACATGTGTCATACTATCGTTGAAACATTGCCAAGAATCTTGGCACGCGAATTTGAACCTTACGTCGACGTTCTAAGGCTCGTTTTAGTTGGGGTGGGGGTTGGCGCTTAAATCGAGTTTGTGCATCAAGACGTTATTGCCGTACTACCCCCTTTTTACGAGCGCTTAATCCCCAGGTCGCTGTGTAGTGGGGAACCGTTTCCGTCACGCACACGTTACGGGATACGTCCGACTCGTAGGAAGTGCGTAGTCAATGTCGCGCGCGATATTGTAACTAGCTACTAATTTGTAAGTTATCATTTTGTTTGTCGCAGCCTTAGTCTAACACTCAAACGGGGAATACAAGTGTCTGTCACGTTGCGGTAGGGTTTTAACATTTAAAGCTCTATTCGCTCTATACAAACAAGGTTGATGAAGTCCAAAAACATATCTCATAATTAACGAATAACGTTCACACTACTAGGACACGGGTGCTCTCTCTGGGAGAGGCAGTGGGCCATAATCCACCACATGGGTGGTGGAGATACTGCCTCGTTGATGTGTTATGGTCGCAATCGCGACTGCTGAGTATGAGGTCCTGGGTTCGATTCTCGGCTCGGACAGTGCTATTGGGTTTTCTATCAAGAATTTCTCATTAGCATCCACATAGTCTGGATTAGTGACCGGTCGATGGCAATAGGCTCGCCTTCTATCACATGGAACTTAAACACAACTGCCGAAATGTGGGTGTACTATTAGGTACACCTTTGCCTAACCCTTCTGGGGTTACAGGCGTGATGTTATGTTGCGGGTGGTGGACGTCACGTTCTCCTTCACTGGTTTTGACAACAGTGATGTTAAAATAAATTACACAAAATAACACGCCTCACTGAGTTTTTAGCAGGACTTCCAGTTATTTGATAACTAAATTTGTACATTCTTGTGAATCATCATCGCACTTATTTGAAGCCCAATAGTCAAACTCGTGTATGACCTTATGTATGAACGTGGATGAGGTGAAAAAAGTATGTAAGTGAAAAAGTGTAGCAGATGGTTTCTGACTGCCCCTATGGGCAAAAAGCGTGAGTTTATGAATACATTTATGTAGTAATACTTAACTTTAGTAAATATCGTCTGCCGTGTGTTCAATGGGCACGTATCCTTGCGACGCATGCGCGTGGCGCTGCGGACGCGGGGCGCGGACTGTTGCGATGTCCGCCTGCACGGAGCTCGCTATGTGACTCTGTAAGTCCGTACTGACTTGTTTGTTGTTTGACGTAGCGATTATTTGCGGTTTTTATACTCTTCTATTCACAGATGTATCGGCTTATTGCTTTCCTTGTGATAGTTTGTCGATGCTCATTGAAGTAAAAAATGTAAGTAAAACATTCCAAATAGATAAATTCACGGCTTCTTCCCAAGGAGTTAAGCAGCAACTACAGGACACCACCTGCTGCGATCCTTACATATTCCGTTTGCTCTGTCTACGTTCAAACATCTTGACTGTTATACGAAACATCTCGTTATGATTTCTGAAATTTTAGCCTAAACAAAAGAAATACATTATTGAATTACCTTATTTCTCGCATAAAAAAATAACCGAAAAGCCAAACTTCTCTTCACTTCTCTAATGATCCATTTTGTTAGGAGTTACAACCTTGTCCAAAAAATGAAACGTCTTTGATGCCCTAATAAGATCCTACAGATTACTGCAAATATTACAGAATTATCTAAAATGATAATCACAACCTTTTAGCATTATTTAATAACATCTAAAACTCGTCTAACTATAAACCAACCTAAATCCGAACCACTGGTACTCCTACTTTAAAATACGATCTCTGGCTCGGGGTTTATTTAATGCGGCCCGGTTTACGAGCCGGCCCGGTCTAATGAAATTATGCGTTCATCAGATTATGGGCCGAATTCGTTTTTTTCTCGACTCATAACGGCCAGGCCAGTAATGAAGGCCGTCAGCCGAAATTGTAAGATTCCGCAAGTAATGTGAGAATCGGTATTAAGAAGTGTATGGAGAACATGGTGAGGGTTGTGAACTTTTGAAAGATTTTCTTGTGTCAAACAACTCCATCATGGTCTCATAAACATGTGTGTGGACTTGTTTTCTTCTCTAACTTGAACGTCTTTGGTGTCCGAGATGTGATGAAGTTCTGCTAGGTTCTCTCTTTATCTATATCTGTGGTTCTCTTCACGTGATTTCATTTTATATGAGTCACCAACTCACCAGCTGTTTTGAAGCATTTACAAAGAGCCTAACAGTGACTGTCTTAGACTATTTCTCCCATATCAACAGTATCAACACCGACTTGTTTGGTCATAACCTACGATCAATGTCTTCAGCTACTAAAACATCTTTCAATTAAAAAAAATACCGAAAGTCAAAACTCCAATATCAAAATGAATATTACAGAACCTTATGGAAAAAATGGGCAGTTTTTCAACACAGTCGGAAAACGCGTCGGGGCAGATTTTAATTGGGCCGTTTCAGACTGTTATTGTAGCGATTGAGACGTTAAGTGGCCGGATTTTGTGCGGAGGGGCTTTAAGGAAATGTAGACGAGTAATAGTGGCGAAAAGGGAAGTCGGCGCGAACGTTAGCGGTGAAGCGGTCCGTACGAAGACGAGGGGAACGGTTCTAAATGGAGGAATGGAGTGGAATGTATTCGTTTTTGCGGCGGTTTTTGGCTGTGGTTTAATTCGTAAGCTATTCTCGAATTATAAGTTTTTTTTTTTCAAAGTAAAAACAAGGGTTGACTTTTGGGTACTATGGCCTTTTGCTATTTCCATCTTCACCTTAAGGAAAAAAGTGCTAAGATATGTTAAAATCATTAAAGGTATTGAATTCAAAGCCAAAGTAAGTTATTTCATAACAACAAAAAAACTATTCAAATATCCAAACTCCTGCAATGAAAATATTCGTGCAAATATTAAAATGTTCCAGTCGTTTCGCTACTGCAGATGTGGCCCGTCAAATTCCATAACGTTAACAATGTCGTTTCGAAACTTTTTATATTGTGAAGAGTAAATACAAAAGCAACAGCTAAGGTGTCTTTTACGACGGTTGTAGATTCAAGGCTTCGACCTGTCGCCGACCCAAAGTAAAATCGTTCAGAGGCCATTTGAGACTCGACCAGTCCACGGATAGCTAGACCACCAGCATCCCTTTACAGCGGTTCGAATCGTAAATACGTATAAAACGCGCCCCTTGACGTGCTATAATTATTAATTCAGCTGCAGAGTTGGCTATAACCGCAGAATAAGAGGTTGACAGAAGGTCCTTTTTCGCAATTGTCGTGTGCCAACACACTACTCTCAATGTTACAGACACGTTATATGGCGGAATAGAAGACTGGCCCAAAGCCGCCGCATGGCATACGTTTTTATTCGGCAAAATGTGAAGCATATAAAACGCTAATGGGCTTGCCGCAGATTGTGTCACAGTAGTATAACCAGTTCCAGGTTTATAGTGGTATTTATCCAACCTTATGGGCGGAGAAGAAGCTTCTGACTATCTTAGGAGTAGCTTTTAACTTGGTAGATTTACTCCGTCGTCTGCGTAGGCTCAAACCTACAGCGTTTGGTCTCTTGAATCTCTATAAATTGAGCACACATTTCTTCATATCTAATAGTCAGGACTGAAGGATGTAGAAATGTGTTCGCTAACTACATCTACCTGTCTGCCTGAACCTATTCCAGATTTTCTACATCAGTAGCCGAGTCGCAGTGTGTGCGAGGAGCAGATCAAACATTGTTAGTAGTCCTTCTGTAGTCCCGTGCCTCGGTCTGCGGTACAACGGCCGTGGCTCGGCGCGACGCTCAGTCGTCCGCCTCGAATTATTCACGTAGACTTTCTGACGGAGTGCATACTTCCCGGACAGAGTTGTGTAATGCTGGGATTTCGATTGTCGGTTTTATTTTCCATCTTTTTTTTGGTACGCTGCTAGTGTTGATCTCTGCTATTTTGAAATAAGGTGTATTATAAAAAGATCACTACCTCTCATCCCATTTTGTAATACAACAATGATGATTTTGTTAAGCTTGCATAGTATTAGTGAAAAGTATTAAGAAAGATAAGACGATACTTTCTTACAAAAAAATAAATAAACGAGTCGAATTGAAAACCCCTCCTTTTTTTTCGTCTATTAAACATTCGCCATGTTGCAACCTTAATGGGACGCGTGGTGGATTACGACCCGTTCCCTCTCACATAAAGGAAGTTTGTGTCCCAGCATTGGGAACATTACAGCCTGATTATACTAATGCTATGTAGCAAACATTTACACGATGCACCATCCGATTCATCCCTAATACGACCTTTATTTATTGATCAATCACCCAACATTTCCATGACGATATGATCGCGAAATTACGAACACATTAGCGACTATAAACTGTTCCCTACCTATAGTCGAGGCAATCTAAAAGGAGTTTGGTATCGATATCGCTCGCACCACTACCGGGGGTGGGACAAAGTTTCCTCGTGATTAGCGGAGCAGCGCTGTCGCGTTACCATATATACGTGTGTGTATTGCTAGCGCCTACGTTGCCATTAGACCTGGCAGATGTAGTGAGAAGTTCAACGAGCTTAGATTTTGTCGATGTTCGTTGATGCATCATGATATATTGTGGCAATATCTGAATTATCAAATAGGTTCAAATGGTACTAAGAAAAGAGGATACTGCAGTAGAAATAGATCTACACAATCGAAGGTTATGTTAGATCTTATGTAAATTATGATAATGGGTAAGCCCGTCGTCATCAGGCTAGCCTCGACCTCTAAAATTTGCATCGGGTAACATTTGTGTGTTTCAGATCATTCTACTCCAAAACATCTTGTTACGTGTTAAGTAGTCCTCAATTTTGAAAGGGCTACTAACTAAACAAGTACCAATTATTAGTAGAGGGATTGAATCTTTTCTCCGGGACTGGTCGAGTTTCAGTGCCTCGATGTGCACACGTGAACTGGTTCATAGGCACATCACTAGAACGAGCACGTATGTACTACACAATGCAGATACGTGGAACAACATTCAGCTATTGGTTGGTTATTTGACGCGCTGTCACCGGGCTGCGACGCGACGCGAGCGGTTATTTGAATAGTTCGCCTACTGTTAGCTTTTTAACTCTGATTACATTTCTAGTAGTGAATAGTATAGTGTCTAGTAGTGAATAGTATAGTGTCTAGTAGTGTAGTAATGAATAGTATAGTGTCTAGTAGTGTAGTAGTGAATAGTATAGTGTCTAGTAGTGTAGTAGTGTATTGTGTCGAGAGTTATGTACGTTAGTGACATACGAGTTATTAGTCGGTAGTTTAGAGCTCAGACAAGCCACTTTCATCATCATTATCATCATCAGCCCACAGCAGTTCATTGCTATAAGCCTCTCCAATCGCCATTTATTTCTCGACGGGCGCACAAGGAAAACGTCGTCAGGAAACTGACGTGTCCTAGTAATTCGAAGACATGTGGCATCCAACAACGCGTACTGGGCCCGCGCGATGGATTACTACGGCCCACTCTTTCTCTCAAAGAGAGGAGGCCTGAGTCCCAGTAGTGGGAACATTATAAGCTGATTATGCTAGCTTTCTACTCTGCTACATTTCTAGGACGTAGTGGGGTGTTGTCGAGTTGAAACGAGCTGTTATGCAATATACCAGTGACTCGACCCACGTGGCTCCGACCACGGGTCAAACTTTTATTTTTCCTTCTTGGAAAAACCCTTGCCACGTGATTATGTTAAAAATGATTCCGATAGAGAAGGTATTTATTTACTTTCACATTCCAATAAATTGGTGTGCTAATATGTTGGCTGACATACTGTATACGTATATAGACAGTCGTTAAATAACGAAGCTCGAAATTCTGACAACCAGTCTTACCGAGGGGTATCGTGTTACCCAGTACTTGTACAAGTCATGCTTCATGTAGAAATACTGGCACTTGGTTAAACAGCCAGTAGGTTATTAGCCCCACCGGCTTAATAAGCCGATTCCGACAGATTGAAAAACGGTTAGGCAGATGATGATATATGCAATGAACAGATTAAGGCAATATAATTATGCTCTAGACACGATATTTCCTAGACTGGAAGATATCACCTTCCTGTATGAACTAAGGCTACATTTGATCATGCCAAATAAAATTTACTTAATAAATTAGACACATACTTGTTACACCCGCTCATCGCTTCCCCTCGCGCCACACTCCAACCTATAAGGCGGTGTATAGACACCACGCACGGTCGGGGGTGGCAAGCCAATGATAACTGTGGCGGAGTGCTCGCGAAACACTGACTTTGTAACCTGAGTGGATGAGGTCGCAGTGCGTAATGGTAGTGGATTGTTAAGTGGTTATGACTTGGCTATGGTGTAGTTAGATGACCCAAATGTGGCTTTTCTGGAACGAAGGCGTTTGTGTCAAAAGTTTAATTTCATATCTAGCAAGAATGCAGGTGCACTGAGTATAAGGTGCTTTCGACCTCCGTTATAGTATGAAGATTATATTAATGTGACGTATTCTTGTAATAACTTAACTTGTTTTGCGTTATAAATCTAATGAACTTTATTTTTGTTTCAGGTAAGTTTTGTATCGCTTTTTGCGTAAGTATCTAAACCTCACATTTTGAAAAACCCGGTCAAATGATTGAGCATAGTCTTAACAGCCTATTGATCCAAGCTTAAGACTCCTCATAGAGTAAGTTAATCATTTTGAAAAAATACCGCGTCTACACCACTCTTTCGTCCACGTTCGTCACAGGACGCATGCGCTCACCGCGGCGGTTAGTGCGGCCGTATCCTCACTAGTTACACAGGGCCCCACGGCCGGGCGCGATCCGACGCGCTTTGTACCCCGTCCGCGATTCGTCCCGCACCTTGTGCCCCGTCCGTGTGTTATACGCTTTATACCGGCTATACGGTGCGGTAGAGTGTAGATACGTGTCGCAGCACTAGTCCCGCGATGATACGAGTGCTGTGTTCAAGTCGGATTGTGTAGGGATGGGACAGTGGTGTGTTTGAGTATCGATGTTTTTTTGTGATTCGTGTGACCGATGAGTGCAAGTGTAAAATAGGTTGAGGTGAAGAGTAATTTTTTAAATACCGATTATTTTATCGAACTAATATTTATTGATGTAAGAATAATTTCGAAGTGTTGATACATTACTGAAAAGTAATCATTGTCTTCCGAAATTGAACTAAAAACCGTTCTGCACTTAAACATCGAAGCCTTCCACGTGTTTGTCTTAGCTTTAACGCTGAGGAACACGTCACGTACGACGCGTCTTCAAGTTAACCGCTTGCCAATCATTTACTTATACGGAAACTTTCATTAACTACACTATCATACATAGCGCACAGTTGAAGCTCGTTAACTCAAATACGGCCTAGATAGCACTAGAGCTTTCAGTTTTTATCCGGAACCAGACACAATGAATATTCATAAATATCTACGTTTGACAGCGAACAATTTCGTTGAAACGTGCACTGGGCATGGTACTACAGACGCCTTTTTTATTAAATATTCCCTGAAATATATAGTATTGGCTGCTCTTCCTGGAATTAGTTATGGACTAGTTGACGTCACTGCTTTTCTAGTTACGAGTTACTGCCAAGGTGTACCATCACATTCCTGGGCGAACGCCTCTCCCATGACACATGGCTGTTCATTTTGTCGAAATCTTCCTTTATTTAAATTAACACTCTTCTTCTTCTTAATCGCTGGCACGGCAAACTGTATAATTTGTTAGCCCAAAACTTCGCAACTTCTACCGCGTCGTCGGTGACAAAGGTCACTTCGGCTGCGTGTTTAAGCGTGGTAGAATATGGCTCACTCCATCTCTCAGACACCTGTGTCCCAGCACTGGAAACAGTCTCTACACTAACATATTATAACATATAAGGCGCAGTTTGTATGTTCGTCAAAATTCAGGAGGTTGTCACAAAAGACATAAATAATCAATTTAAATTACGGTACCTGTAATAAAGCTGTTATTTTAAATTGTTTAAATTTGATAGTATTTCAGAATAACACGAATACTTTCGTGTTTACATTACACCAAAACAAACATAATCATCCATCGCGCGACATGTCGCTGTGTGCGTGAGTGTCGACAATCTGTGCGAGGCGCCGCACCGCCGCCGCACCGCGCCGGCCGCTTTCTACCTACAAAACTTAGCATTTGCGACTGTCCTCTAGGTACCTACAGCGAGCGACCGATAGCCATATTTTGGCTTTGTTCGAATTCTAAAATTACCTACATTATTGTCATGAACTCATTTTTGAGCATCATTAGAATGCGGAAATCTTACTAATGGAAGTAGTACTTACTAGTGCCCCAAAGAAAAGTTTTTGAAGGCGCGGTTATAAGGCAAGTAACAGAGAGGCTGCGTCTAAATCGGTAAGTGTGAAACCCTTATTGGAATACGGATAGTTCACACTTACCGATTTCCGTAAATAAGAAAAAAAAAATTACCTACCCATTTTATAATTGATTTGACCAGGATTCAAAACTGCACCTTATATAATGGGTAATAGAATTCAATACCATTACCTCTAATTGTACTAATCTAACGCATTCCACATCACTGAAATTACCGCGTGAAGGCACAGACTAACAAGCTCAAATAGCACTAACGACGATGCAATGTAAAATGCAATACTCGACTCGGCAATGCAAATATAATGTTCGCATCGCACGCCAGCATAAAGTTCGCAGCGTTACGGGTCGCACAAAGCCGTGCGAGTACGGACGTACGAATCGGACATAAATGGTATACGGTGGCGAATGCGCGATCTATAAATCTAGACTGTGTAATTGAAACATTATAACTCAATAACAGGTCTGTGAGCTCGTCAGTGATGCGATCTGTTGCCATTTTATCGATACTTACAATTTTTTAAATGAACTTTTTTGTAGATAGTATTTTTTAAAGTAGACGTTTTTATGTTCAGATTTGAGACTTATTCATTTAAAATTGTGTTTGGTAACTGTATTGTCTTTATTTAACATTATCACATTCAATGTGAGCAACTATCTCGTTTACAAGTATTGCAGTTTAATATTTGTTGTTATTATGGTGGTATTCTAAGTTATCGATTTTTATCTGGTTAAAGTTAAAACTTTTCACTTATTCACCAAAGAGGCTGAAGACTCTTCCTTATCTACCTCCTTATCTATCTCTTATATGCCTATCTCTAGACTTATCCTGCTGCGTTCTGTATTAGCGTACTCTTATATATCTTTAGCGTTCTCATTCTTTCTTTCAATGGATTTCTCAAATTAATGTAGCCCCACTCAATTACAAATTCTACCGAGAACTTCATTAAAAGTTTTACGTAATTTCCAGCCAGAGATAAATCATGCATTTCTGTCAACGTTGTGGTATTTCGGGAACTTTTATATACATCATGTGGCGAGACTGACGGACGGATAATATTTTTATAGGCAACGTTTCATAATTATCGCCTGAATCTGCTCATGTGTTGACGGATTTCATAGCTTTGCGTCTAATTTAGACATTATTTAAGGTACTGTCATGCCCTATAGTTAGATCCCTACTTCATAAACCGGTGTACGTGTATGATCAGATGTATGAACGTGTACGAAGCAAAAGGGATATGTACGGATCTTTTCATAAGGCGTTCTGTGGTTTCTGCCTATCCTCATTTGAAAAAGTTGCGAGTTTATGTAAGTAAAATTAAGGGCTTCTTTTTCCGTTTTATTTTGTCCTAGATTTGGTGTGGGATGTTGTACTGAGTCTCTTAAGAAAATATTTATTTTTACGATAACGTCAGATAAAGTGTTAAAATAGCAAAATAAATTGTTGATTAAAAATAGCCATCTAAGTTTACGATATCTATTTAGCAGCGCCCACCCTAAGCCAAGCCGAGTAGTCGTTCGATGCAAGCGTAATCGCGTTACCGAAGCGAAGCGCGCCCGCCACGGGGCAAATCTCATTTTTATTAGGGAAGTAACGTGGAAAGAGTGGAAATGACACTGCACCGCGCACTTCCGACCCCTACACGCTTATACAGGTGTCTGTAGCCAAACTAGCCAACCACCCCATAATAATAACCCTTATTGAACACGTGACAAAGTCTATTTTTGTGTGGTGGAGAGTTAATTCGTAGCGCATGCGCTACGCGGTGGACGCTTGTGTTGTGTCAGTCGTCAGTCGGGCGTCGGGCGCACTAATGAGTGCACGTGCCGCGCGATTGTATGTGCAGTAGTGATGTGACGTGTTGCAACATCGGTGTCGATGTAAATGTTTGTGTATTTTTTTGTGAGTGATTTCTCTTTGAAAATGATTATGTGATTTAATCAAATATTTTTTTGTTGTGATGAATTCTCATGGAACACAAAGTTTATTAAAAAAAAAAAACAATAAATAAGGTACTCAACTAAAATGATGAAATTGTAACGTATAGGGTGGCCACACCGCGCCGTTCAGCGGCAGTCCCGCTGAGTGCCACAGTTTATGTTTTAATAATGGAGGTATTAGCGTCGCGGCTGTCACCCCCGAGCCCGGCGGCACTCTGCCGCTGCTACTGTCGCCACGAGTTACGCAAACCGTGGACAACCCCTTCGTAATTTGAAACTTATTATCTGTACCGAAAAGGGATTGTTTCTTGATTGAATTTATCATTTTTCTGGCTATACTAGATCGTTCTGTACTTATGTAGGACCTAACGGTTTGACTCACGTGTATTTTTTGCTGTGAGGTAGCTACGATTAGGCTGGATTGTTTTTCGTAGAAATTAATGAAAATGTTGTGCTGTACTTAGCAGACATCCGGAAACAACAACCTTACATAAGAACAACAGAACCATGCAAGGAGCTTTATAAGTCGCGCTTCTTTTGCTGAAAACGTGAAAAAAAAAATTTTTTTTTTTTTTTTTTCTCTTTATTTAAGGGGCTTGTTCATTTTGAAGATGTCGCCCCAAAAAATATTTTAAGTTTGCACAAGATACGCTTAGCAAATGTTTAAGTGAGTTTTCGGAACAAAACAGCCTGGAATTTCGAAATTAAGTACTAGGCTGTTAAGCACCCATTAATTCTTCTACCAACTCTATACAAGTTTATTTCTCAACCGTAAGTTAATGACTCCATAAGCTATAACTCGTGTTCGTTAGAAGCCAATGTCGTACAGTAGTCAGTACAGGTTTATATTTATGTATCCTTTGTCGCTACTCTTAACGAGATACTACCTACTCGAACAGACTGCCCAGTTGCTCGAGTGGTCGCTAGCGCCACTGATGCAAAATAGGTTCTGGGTTTGATCCCTTGGTCCTGCCAAGTGTTACTGGGTGTTTCCATGAGGAATATCTCGGTAGCAGTCCCGGAGTGTAGATTAGAGCCCGTTTGATGGCTAAGTTTCGCCTCTTATTACATGGAGCTGTCACAACAACAACGACAACTGTGACTATAGATAGTTGTTGAGTTCTACACCTCTGCCTAAGCCTTCGGAGAGTACAGGCATGATGTCACTGCCGGGGACTGCTCCTTCATCAACATTATCCTAAATGAAAATAAATGGTCATCTCTTGTTACACTTTACCTTCTCATAACACTGCTACATCTTGAGAAATTCTCTACTGCTGCTCATTGTCTACTTCAAAAGTACTAACGTTAGCTCCGCTTTCCGCAGGCCGTACCAATCTAGCCGTATTATTCCTCTGTACACTGTTTCATCCGTTCACTCTGAATGAATAATTGCCCGTGACCTAGGTTAGGACACGATATCCTTTTAATCCCAGTATTACCTTCCTTGGAGTAATATCTGACCGACAGGTAGATGAAGCTGTGGGCTAAAGGCTGGTTTTCAATTTTCTGGATATATGGATGAAACAGTTCTAGGACTATAGGATAATTAGCTACCATATAACACAAAGCTATTTAAGGTAGAAAAATGAAATAAAAACAATAGCCCTAATAAGGCCATATGCACTATTGAAGGATTTTTCGCAACTTTCTCCCTTGGCAGGCTTGACGTGGGACTGTAGTTTGTATAGGAAACCTGATAGACCCTGATGTCTGAAATCAACGTGGAGAGACACAAAAAAGCTGATAGTAAAAATAACGAAATATGAATTATTTCAACCAATAAACTAACTACTCGTAAATGCTGTTACTAGCATTAAACCACATTTCAGCGTTTGTTGATTTCATTTTATTTACACTGTCGCGGTTTTTAGCTCGAGCCAATACCTCGTTTATAGCCACTGCTTAGCCTGTAAATTTAGGCTAAGCACAAACCCCGCTGTGTTTGCTATTGTTTAAAATTAGCGTTGTATCGCCCATTGCTGCAAACGTTAGCGGACCGGCGGCGGCGCGTAAAGTATTTCAGAGCTACGGTTACAAATGGCTCCCGATGAATGGTCGCCAGTTCTCATGTCAAATGCATTTCACTATTAATCTGGGAAGTTTTATTACTTGTTTGCTCGTTATCGAAGTTGTTGAAATTGACATTAACCTATAATTCCTGCACCTATAGCCTTTCTCGATAAAGGCTATCCAACATTAAAAGATTTTTTCAATTCGAACCCGTAATTCCTGAAATTAGCGCGTTCAACCAACCAAACAAACTCTTCAGCGATAATATTAGTATAGACTAGCTGTTGCCCGCGACTTCGTTCGCGAGGAAATTTTGGTGTGTATGTGTGAGACTGCGTCGTTGGTCAAGTAGTCGCAAGCGCGACTACTAAGCATGACGTCCTGGGATCGATTACCGGGTCGGGTTTAAGCGGTTTTCGACCTTTCGCTTCAAGTAGGTAACAATTTCATTTCTTCGAAATATTTGCATTACTCGCTAAAACATTCTACTCATGCTTTTCCAAATAAGGGCTTCCCTCGGCAGCCTTCATCCTTAGATACTCGATGACAGTCATACTCCAGCTAGGTCGAAAGGTCTCATCAAGGTGCATGAAATGAGCCCAAACACGATATAGCTGCTGTAAACGGTTGAGGACCTCTTGCAACTGCCTTGCGTCTCCATCGTTAAACCATCGATGACAGTTATACTCCAGCTAGATCTAAATTTCTCATCAAGGTGCATGAAATGAGCCCAAACACGATATAGCTGCTGTAAACTGATGAGGACCTCTTGCAACTGCCTTGCGTCTCCATCGTTAAACCATCGATGACAGTTATACTCCAGCTAGATCTAAATTTCTCATCAAGGTGCATGAAATGAGCCCAAACACGATATAGCTGCTGTAAACTGATGAGGACCTCTTGCAACTGCCTTGCGTCTCCATCGTTAAACCATCGATGACAGTTATACTCCAGCTAGATCTAAATTTCTCATCAAGGTGCATGAAATGAGCCCAAACACGATATAGCTGCTGTAAACTATTGAGGACCTCTTGCAACTGCCTTGCGTCTCCATCGTTAAACCATCGATGACAGTTATACTCCAGCTAGATCTAAATTTCTCATCAAGGTGCATGAAATGAGCCCAAACACGATATAGCTGCTGTAAACTGTTGAGGACCTCTTGCAACTGCCTTGCGTCTCCATCGTTAAACCATCGATGACAGTTATACTCCAGCTAGATCTAAATTTCTCATCAAGGTGCATGAAATGAGCCCAAACACGATATAGCTGCTGTAAACTGATGAGGACCTCTTGCAACTGCCTTGCGTCTCCATCGTTAAACCATCGATGACAGTTATACTCCAGCTAGATCTAAATTTCTCATCAAGGTGCATGAAATGAGCCCAAACACGATATAGCTGCTGTAAACTGATGAGGACCTCTTGCAACTGCCTTGCGTCTCCATCGTTAAACCATCGATGACAGTTATACTCCAGCTAGATCTAAATTTCTCATCAAGGTGCATGAAATGAGCCCAAACACGATATAGCTGCTGTAAACTGATGAGGACCTCTTGCAACTGCCTTGCGTCTCCATCGTTAAACCATCGATGACAGTTATACTCCAGCTAGATCTAAATTTCTCATCAAGGTGCATGAAATGAGCCCAAACACGATATAGCTGCTGTAAACTGATGAGGACCTCTTGCAACTGCCTTGCGTCTCCATCGTTAAACCATCGATGACAGTTATACTCCAGCTAGATCTAAATTTCTCATCAAGGTGCATGAAATGAGCCCAAACATGATATAGCTGCTGTAAACTGTTGAGGACCTCTTGCGACTGCCTTTCGCCTCCATCGTCAGACCTTCGATGACATTCATACTCCAGCTAGTTCTAAAGTTCTCATCAAGGAGCATGAAGTGAGCCCAAACACGTTTTTTTTATTTTAAATAGGACCAACTTTATGATATACGCTTTTCATGCAAAAATAATCATGCAAATTGGACTTCTCTGTAAAAAGATATGCGTGTTCATTCATTAAACAAAACTCCTCCTTTGATTTCGTCAGTTAAAAACCCAAAGTTGTAACAGTTGACGCGGGCGAGGATCATTCTTTCATGGAAAATCTTAACATAGGCCATGTAGATATTCAAAGCGTCATGTAGACTAATCTGGAGTACCGTTTGCTATCATAATTTTTTAAAAAAGCCAGTCAAAAGATTGATGATCCTTTGAGCACATTTTTATTAAATATTAGTACCATGTTGGTTCAATAGATGTAAAATTCAAAATAACAGTATGTATGAAAATATTAAGACTTTAAAAAAAATCAACATACTTACAAAAAGTGGAAACCGGCTGGGGATCCAACTTGCAACCATGGTTATTATTTTTGAAATCTTACAGCATTAAAAAAAAAATATATAAAAAGAGAACATCTTTTTTTTTTCGGATGGGAAATCATCAAATAACCAGTGGAATCCAGTGTCAGACTTTTACTGATTAAAACCCTCCATGTTCCTTCTTTGCCCTTTGTGTTCCAGGGCCGCGGTATCTCTTTCGAACAGTCCCGCAGCCCAAAGAGAACATCTTAGCTGAGGCTCGAAATTACGAACCACTGTTCACAGGGCGGTCGGTGACACCCGCCGGGCTACTTACTTCGGTGACAAATGGTTTTAAATTGCTGTTCTATTCTGGTGCATGTCATGGCAGTTGTCGGTTGTCAAACAGTTGAGGAATATGGACATAATGCAATATTGCTCACCCGCCTAAGTTGTTAGCGTGATAATATAAAGGCCTATGACCTTCTCCAGGTTGAAATCTACCTCCTTGCCGAATACCATTACGATCCGATCAGCCGTTTAGTCGTGAAAAGGTAGCAAACAGACAAACAAACAGAGTTACTTTCGCCTTTATAATATTAGTGTGATATAACTAAAGTTTATACAAACGATGGCAAGAGCATTAAACTAAATAACGCTACTTCCACATTCTTTCATTACTTAACATGACTATGTGTCATGCTGTCGGCTTGCCAAAAATCTGCGGTTGATGTATTCTCTCTGATATACTTTATCGGGGACGAAATGATACAGTATTATCTTTTCAACCACAAGCAACACTTCGGTATTAAGAGTGATCACACTGCGTGATAGACTGCCTCGCTGGTCCAGTGGTCACAAGCGCGACTGCTTAGCATGAGGTCCTGGGTTCGATTCCCTTGTAGGGCAAAGTGTTATTAGGTTTTTCCATTAGGAAGTTCTCAATAGCAGTCACGAAGTCAGATTTGTGCCCGGTTGATGGCGATAGGCTCGCCCCCTATTACATAGCACTTACACATAACTATCGCTATCAAAATGTAGGTGAACTATTAGGTACACCTCTGCCTAACCTTTTGGGGATTACAGGCGTGATGTTTTGATGAGACACCATGCCTCTCGTTACGGTTTTGACGATGTGACGCAGACTATTCGCTTCTATTGCATGTAGAAGCTCTTTCTAATCAACTCAAGCCGATTCCTCGTCAATAAGTGCGCTCACTATCTTAAAGATTTGCATTATTAAATTCCTCCGAAAGTTTACTATGTATTAACAAATTTCGGAGCTCATCTCCAAACGCTTTGCAGATGCGGTTTATACTCACGGAGTTCTAAATGGACTTCTGTTGTAAACTGTACAGTTAGCACAGTATGCTTATTGATTTTCTCGGCACGATTAAGAGATGCATATTTGATGCCTCCAGGAGCGCTTGTTGGTTCGGTTAAACTTGGAATGATTATTTAATATTGGTTGGTGGTTTTTGAGCATTATATGGAGTTTTGTTACGGGTCTGCCCCTGTAATTTGGAGAAAGATTTTGTCATATTATGATGTTTAAGATCTGTCAGTGTAGACGTAGAGCTATCGGCATAATCAGCCTTTTAAAGTTCCCGCATCTTGGACACAGGCTTCCTCGTTGTGAGAGAGACCAGCCCATAATCCACCACGTAGGATCAGTGCAAGTTGGAGAAAGTTCGAATCAAACTAGAGAAAATCTCAAAGAAATGTTTCCTAAAATTCCTAAATCATCCCAAAATTATCACCGCATTCCTCTGGGTCAGTACAAGTGTATAACAGTACAATAACCACAACAAGCACTTACAGTACTGAAGCGCGTTGGAAATAATTTATTTTAATTACTACACTTAAAAATCCAGTGTAACGTACATCTCCATTAAGGCGGGCTGCCTTACTTCCCCCGAGAGCTGTGTTAGCTCTGTTTGTTAATATACCATGCGACATTTAGCGGTGCAGCGCTTTTTAAGCTGCTTTGGTTTTACTGAGCCGCCGCGCTGGCTAGGATCTTTCGTGCGGATTTGTTGTAGCAGAGAAGTCGAGTGAAAGATGACTGTCAATCGTTCTCTCGACATCCATGTTTTTATGTTTGACTTTGGCTGTGTTCACATTATCTCTCTTCCCTACACACAATTCATCACATTCCTTCATCAGAATGATATGCCCTTATTTCAATTTATTCGGAGTCATGGCAGCAAATTATCTTCAGTCATATTTCTCTCTTAGTCACCATTTCAGTAGTCACCTCCTTTCTGACATTATTATCTTTCACACAGTCTGTGTTCAGTTTGATTTCTCCTACTCTTAAAATTCCGCATTCTATGAAGGAGCCAACTAAATGAAAGTTAGAACACTATTTCCCACATTCTCATTACCGAAAGAATGCCGTAGGTATACAGCTGAGCTTCTCGCTGAAAGCGCCGCACTCCATCCGACCGTCCAATACGTGGTTTTATGGCTTTCTGTGCGTGCCACCGCGAAGAGCTTCGTGTTTGTTAATTTGCCACCTTCTCTCCCCTCTTCCGTGGCCGCCCCGTGATCCCCTCACACTCCATCGGGCTCGGAACACACGGAACGCGGTTGCGGTCGCGCCTGTTGCGTTTTAATCGTCCCCTGACCACCTATAATGTGCTGAGCTCGGTGGAGGGACCCGTGTTGGTTGATACGCCTGTTTGCACGATATTGTTGTATTTGCTTTCTGTGGTTTTATATTGCCCCTTAAAATGTGTATCTCACGATCTTACTCGAGTTGCCTTTGAATGATTACTTACGACTTCATGTTCTCTTACGCTAATAACTTTCAGCCCTTTAAGTTAAGTTGCAACAAACATATTAGTTCCGTCTGATGCACCCTTTTATACTATCCGTATCAAAAGAGCCAATCTTATAGTGGTAGCAGTTAAGTAAGGATGGTACACCCCTTGTCAATCAGCCCCGCTACCAACCTTGATTGACTAGTTTTTGAAAGAAGAGTACTTAATAGTATCGGAAGATTGATGAAAGTCTTTACAAATCCTGTAAACTCAAGAATCGAACGAAATCCAACCGATTCCCACTCAATTCTAGTAAGACTGAAAAGGTCTCGCTTCTCAAGATTACTATGAACGTTCTCACAAATTCAAACCACAATATTGCTTCCAACGGCAGGTCACCTTCTATCAAATCCACACATTCACTATAAAATTATGTCACCAGAACAAAAAACCAAATGAAAAATACAATCGTATGAATACCATTTCTGTTTTATTTGCAGTAAAGCCTTTTTTTGTTCACAACCCCGTATGTCTATGAAAACGGATATCGTTTATTACTTTTTCCATTTGATCTGTCGTTCTCACAATTGGCGGGCGGTTTTATTCGAATGGACTGTTTGAATATTATATGGTAAATGCATTTCGGGCAAACGTGAAATACTGCTGTTTGTTAATTAAAATCGATTAATAGTGTTTTGTGGATTCGTGTAGTAATTAATATATCGATGTTGTAAATGTTCAAAATTCCCGCGTAGTTACTCCCACATATTTAATATCAGTAATTGGTTTTCCCAAAGCATCATATCTATTAATTAGTATGAAATCGTTCAATCATTTGTATTAATAAAAAATCGTTCTGCAAATAATTTTAATCCATTCTGTGTAAAAATAAACACTAGATAGGAGGGCCTTATCGAGTGGGCAGTTTTTCAAGCGGCCAGGGTTGGGAGCAGCTGCTTCGACGGAACCCATTCTATTATACCGAACGACGTAATTGACGCTTTTTTAACGTAACATTTGAAATTCCGATTCTGCGAACGTGATCGTGGTGACATTTTTATCGATAATTCATTTGAAATTAAATTCCTTATCCCTTTTTTGGCGGAATGAATTAATGAGTTGGTTTGGTTTTTGTGTTTCACTTTCCCGTTTGAGAAACTGATTTTCATTACTTCGAATTCCAATGTTCGTGGTATAAAGTTGTTATTACGTGAACAAAATAACTGATCAGTATATAGAATACATTATCATTACATCTTTGCTAAATTCCTTTGAGTACTGCGAGTACAATAAACCTCAATCAATCTAAACAAAGCCGCAACGACATAAAAATAAATAAACGGCGCTCCACCTAAATTATTCCAACTATTAAATAAAAGTTATCTCGCATTATTAAATTTAATGGCGTCATAAATACAGAAATAGTCCAACAAGTGCGTGTAAACCAGTCCGGCTCAGAATACCTACATCAATTAGTTGAATGCGCGCACCGAACACGGCTCGATTCATCCGTCCGGCTCCTGGCGCCCTCTTCATTATTTATGAGTTGAGACTATAAAGTGCTCCCAGCATGACTGAAGAAGAATGCGCGTTCACAGACAGCCGCGCTAAATCACGCGCCAATTGACATCAGCCCGCGATAAAATGCTCTGATGCCGACACAATGGGTCGCGCATCGACATCGATATCCCTAAGTGTATGTGCCATCACTACTTTGTATTCCAGGAGAGTTCAACATTTTTAACATTCGGAAATTGGACGGTGAAACGAAAAGTGAGGGGGAAATGTTG
This sequence comes from Noctua pronuba, assembly GCA_905220335.1. Lineage (NCBI taxonomy): Eukaryota > Metazoa > Arthropoda > Insecta > Lepidoptera > Noctuidae > Noctua > Noctua pronuba. Next base: position 15,422,464 of record LR999913.1, read on the forward strand.
AGTGTTGTGTTCGCGCGATGGGCGCTAGTGTTGTGTCTGTGTTTGTGATGTGCGTTTAGTGTGTCGTGATGGATTACCGGGCCCCTCCTCCTATGATGAACGTCGGCCCGCCGTACTTTCCGCATCCAGGTAAACGTCTACTTTTAATGTTGTGTGTAGTTTTCGACATCACTTTTGATTTACTGTAAACATAGTTACGTAAATAGTGGATGGGTGACTATTTATTAAATACCGAGTTCCTCCGTGCCTCGGAACAGTCGGAACGTACGTTTTGACAATCTTTACAGGTATAGATAGATCTGTCCAAACGTTATGGCCGCTCGGAAGTTAGCTGCGAGTGGCGGTCTGCGCATTATACAGTCAAGACGATGCGTCTTCTGCGCCCGCTGATACCTTAAATGGTGTTGCGCATCTTTACGTTAGATGTTTCGAGCCGCAATAAAGTTTGAACCGTTATACCTGCTCTGACCGTCACTCGCAGCTAACTTCCGAACTGCCACAAAGTTTGAACAGGACTGTAGTCAGAACCCAAGAGTCTAACAAGTCTTACCAAGGAATATCGTAGGTATAGCCCACTGACTGGGTTATGGAGATCAGAAAATCGCTCCATGTCAAATAACGGGTATTCAAACTGGAAACCGGCCCCAATTTACCCCGGCAGATGGTAATGATTTTATCTGTCAAAAATAACCGGAATCAAGTCTAGTAAAATTTCTCATAACTCTAACTAGAAGGATAAGTCACATACCAAGTTAACCACTAACGGCTCTTAGCACAAGAACCCGTTACCCGTAGCTATAAAGATAATTATACGCGTAAGGTCGGGGCGAACCCCCCGGGGGTCGCCAGTCGCCACAGACGGGTTAATTGAGCGACTCGAGAGCAAAATGTCAACCGGACCCCGGTGATGGATGACGAGTCAGGGACTGCTCACGGATTGAGAGGATGTAGAGGAGATTTTGACGTTGCTGATAGTGGTTTGGCTCCATGAAATTGTTGGGTTCATTGGTTTATGGAGATCGTAAGATTGTTAGTCTCAACGGTCAAGTGCTCGTTAGTAAAGCTTGACCTGTGTAAACGGTGGGCTTACGGTTCAGTCAAGCCGGTACGGACAAAAAGCAAAATGCGGCTTCGGGTACTAAGTATCTGCCAGGGTCCAATGTTGGCAAGCTGTCGGCAGTTTGTCTGGTATGTGCTATAAAAGGTAAGCGTCACGAACAGTCGGTTGACTAAGTCCCGTTTGTTAAGTTTAACGTCAGAAAAATTAGGTGATTTGGATTTAAAGACTCTCAGTTTGCAAGTTATGCTGACTAACCATCTAACTACGAAATAACGTATCCTCATTTTCGTTCTAACACGAGAAAAGAAAAAGAACGGAATAAAACGATATCCTGCTTAAAACTCCCAAACATGAGTTCAGTCCTGGTACAAGTGGAGTTTCGCAATAAATAGTTAGTATCTGCGGCGGGGGTTGCGACCCGGCCGGGAGCGGGACTGTCTCGCAACCCCGCGATACCATCGTCACCCTATCGAGTTGCGCGCGCACGTCGCCGTCCCGACTCCTTGTTGCGCGTGCCCAAGGTACAAGCGGATAGCGGGCGAGGAAAAACCTTCGGGCACGCGTGATTATTTTGGTGATGGAGTTGTTTGGCCCTGCACCAAACCATATTGAGTACAATATAAGATGTGCTTTATAACTAAACTGACACTACTACAGTTCTAATTTTATGTAGTAGTCCAGATCATCAATCTAAGATAATAAAGACAAACAGAACCTGAAACGTTTTGGTCGCTAAACAAGATCCTACTGAGCTTAAGCAAGAAGTACAAGAGATGATGATGAAATTGTTTCAAATATTACTGGAAACTGATGACTGGTTGAGTGAACAAAGCAAAAACTATGATGAGGCCGATAGAGGAAGCCGTCGTATTGCAGCCACTCGTACGGCAAGACATGCTTCTTTTCAAACGGGGGAAGCATAAACCTACAGGTCATGACTATAGCAATCCTATCCCATTACCGCTCGTCCTAACAACCTGTTAATACCGCTTGCTCTCATCACCCACCCCAGCCACTAACACAGGCCCCCGCTCCGGGAGGTGGGGTGTAACGGTACCCGTCGGAAATGGCCGTCAGATTTGTCGCGCCCCGCCGGCCCGCCAATTACCGCCCCGCGATAATTTATATGTAACTTTACTACCCGCCGCAATCATTATGTGTGGGAAATGAGAGTTTCTGGCACTGTTATACCTTGAGGGAAGAATGGGGTTGATGAAGAATGCTGTAAGAGCTGGGTGTACATGTTTCAACTGTTGAAGTTTGGTCTTCTATTGGCACTTCAAAGAATACCAAAGTTATTCTTAGTTACGGGTGATTAGTCAGGAGCTTTCTTTCTACTCTGCGAACAAAATATAACATGTCTGAAATCCTCAAAGCGCTGGACACACAGACAAGACGTAAGACGAGGACGGGGCGCAGACAGGGCGCAGACGGGGCGCCGTCGCGACTTTTTAAAAACATACAGAAAAGACGAGGCACAGACGTGACGCGGGGCGTCGCGAGAGATGACAGTCTTTAACCAGATGTGTTAGCATTGGTGTGTCTCGCTAATATGCAGAGGGTTAGACGTTACTTTGTACATCCGGTATGGCGAAGCAATGAAGCGAATAGATTAAAAAAAAATGGAGAACTACATATTTATCCAGATCGTTTTCAAGAAGTATATAAGCCCCACCCCGCCCGCACCCCCGTTCTCGCCCGCCCCTCGTCCGCTCGCGCCCGTGCCCCGTCCTTTCTATATGTTTTACCTACAACAGGGCGCAGACGAGTAAGCGTCGTGTCCGCGCCCTGTCTTTTCTATATGTTTTGCGTCACGACGCTTCTATACATTTCGTATGAAAGGGACGTGGAAGAGACATATGTCTGCGCCCCGTCTGCGACTTTCGTCTTTTCTGTGTGGCTTGCGCTTAAGGGTTAGGCGAAGCGAAATGGGGTGTACCTATCATTTCGACCCTATTGCTATCAACCGTGCACGAATCCGAACTTCTGGCTTCTACTGAGAAAGTCCTGATGGAAAACCAAACAACAAGATATTACCTTAATTCATAATATTACGTTAGTTAATTAACAATATTCTTAGTCTTCCACACCCCCACACGGCCATCTAAAAATACTACAGCTTATGTTCAATCGTGCATAATTGGTAATTCCATACCTTTACAAATCGCTTGTACAGAGAACCTATCATGTTGCGGTACGCCGTTTCAATGGAAGCCCGATACGTATCTGTTGTTGGTATAACATTGTGCGATAAATTAGTCGTTTTGTTTGCTTTACGGACAACATTTAGGGATTAAAATTGGTACAAATGCATTGTCGGCATGATGAAGCAGTTATAATATTACTATGTCATCAAATCTGAGCAGCACACCATGCCCAATATACCCATGGTGTGCTGGTCGTAAGGCGTGCTACACGTATGTTCAGTGCCGGATTTAGGGCAGGGCAACAGGGGCATTTGCCCCGGGCCTCCACAAGGAAGGGGCCTCCACAACTTGGTTAAGAAAAAATTACATCCTTTGTGTCCATGAATCCATGAAAGAGTGTTCAAACAGCCCCCGAAATCTCGGACATTTATAGAGAAACCAACCTATCCCAGGTGGAATAGTACAATTATCATATGCTTACTCAATTCAATATTAGTTGACGCATTTACTCCTTTTCTCATTTCTGAATGAATGGACAAAAAAGAGAACCTAATTTATTCGAAGAGGGTTGTGCGGTTATTATGTTACACCTTGTTTATATATTTTTTATCGTCTTCCCAAAAAAAATTTCGGTGCCTCCACTTCTAGGTTGCCCCAGGGCCTCCACACCTATAAATCCGGCCCTGCGTATGTTCAGGCCGGTCTAGCACGGCACAGTCGGGCGAACAATCCACTTTGGAAGCCACCCTCAACTAGGTCCTTGTGTCTTCACAGCTCATCTATGACAGGCATTGTGCTTGGTAGCGTCAGAATAGTTAGCAACAACTAAATTCAGCAATCGTGGAAGCAATTAATGATTATTAATCGGAAAATTAACTGAAAACGACCCTTGAACCTCCGTAAGTCTACCGTAAAAGCCAATTCCCTGTTTCTCGACTTGAGAGCATCTCAAAAATAAAGTCGCCCTGCCCCTGTCCGGTTAACCTTCTATCCGATGCGGATATCCTTATCCCGGATCGTGGTCCGTTGTATAAAAATATCCCCCCGAGTGCCCGGGTCGAGCTTTGCAGGGATACTCTAAGTACTTCATGATTGCTCCTATAACTTATTACGGTTCATGCCGGGATGTTGGGCCATCTGTAATAGGTACCTAGTTAATCGGCTTAAACGATAGATTGTTTTTTGACTGTTTCAGTACTTACGTGTAATTCTGCAAACATCCATGCATTTTAGGAAACTCCTCAACATTGGATCACCCCGTAGTAATATAGCGTCCTCTAAATACATATTCCAAATTTTTGCTGAATTCTAGTGAATCCGACTCGAAGGACCAGAATTTAAGAGGTATGGAATTTGAAAGACCAAAGATTCCATAAGCTAATAATAGATAGGTTAGTCTAGTTATCGGTCTACAATGTTACCTAAGTCAATCCCTCATTTAAATCGATCCTGTAGACATACAAAAGGCGCTCTGCACAAGCGAAGCGATTCTCAATTCAATCTGCTCGCTCCCCTCTATCAATCAAATCATAGTGCCGATGGAAAGCGCCGTGTCATCAAATCAAAACAGTTGAGCGGACGCGTCAATCTAATAATACAGTGACGCTTATTTATCCACTCAGACCCCTCCGAACTTTTAATTAAAGTTTGACGAACAACCACCAAGGATTACCACCATCCATCGATATAAAAATACATCTAAAATACTCCGTACCACCCAAACAATAAGAACACGCAACTACGAAAATCGACTCTGAAGTCGACGCCACAAATCACGTATTACTTCAACAAACAACCCTTAGAAATCTCGATGAAATCCTTGTCTGTGTAAATTATACTTTATTGTTGACGCCACTGAGTTCACTTTCAAGTGACGCCGTCGACGCGAGGCGCCCAAATGGAAATTGATTCGCCCCGAAACGTAAGGTCGGAAGCGGCTTGTGTACCGTCCAATTTAGTTTGACCCCTCGTCGGATGGATCGGTCACCCGCTGTGGCGCATTAGGGTAGGTATGCGGGGAGCGTGGCAGTTCCGGTTAGAGCGGTGATTCTCGGCGTTTGTTAGCTATGTATGACGCTGCGGTAGTGAGGGGCTCGGTACTCCCGAAGTGGCGAGGGAGTACGATTACTAACAGTAATCGCCTTGATCCCAATGAAGTTGGTAACAGACTGCCGCGGCTTGTGCTCTTAGAGTAGGATAGGATTAGAGAGTACAGTCTTTTGACCACAAAATCTACATGAATGGAGATCTGAACTTACCTAACTAGTGGTACGTCTTTCTCAAATGGGAAAAGATGACATCCTTCCTCATTGATCAATGGCCTGTTCTGTACTATGCATACTTACATGTAGAATTATGCAGATTGAAAAAACCAGAAATCGTAATAGATTACCAATTAACAAAATTAGAGCAATCACCCTAGTTATCAGAACTGACCATTCAACTTCCATACCATTTTCTTTCTACATAATCCAGCCCTCCCTGAGGCACTGTATTCATAGGCATCCAAAATATCAGTGACGCAACAGTAACATGTGTCGGACGGGCGCGGGCGGGCCGCGGGGAGGCGCGCCTGTAATGGAAATCCACAGACGTTATACACAAGCCCGTGGTGCAAGGGAAAGGGTGGAGCGGGGGAGTTAATTCAGTTGAAGATTAATGGCCGTCTTCACAGAGAGAGATTTTGTGGTTGTAGGAAGAAATGTCCATTTTAGTAAGATTTGGCTAGATTCTAGGACTTTGTGGTCGACGACCTTAGAGCACTTTGGTCATTCAGCTGTGCTACTAACCTAGCTTAACGAGTGACCGAACCGGCCACTGACAGATTATACTGTATATCAATGTTCGGTGCCTGCACCCGATTCGCCATTCGTTCGGACCGTTTGGAAAAATATTGGGCGTGAGTTATTCTCGTGCCGATTCAATAGAAGCATTCCCATTTCAGTAGAGCTGGAACTATAAACTGATCAGTTATGGCGTTCCAGCCTACAGTTTCTACACAGAACGGAGAAAATAAACAATTAATAATAGAACTTGTCATCAGCGCAATTTACCTAAATCAGACCCTGAATATAAGAAGACCATTTAGACTTTAAACCGTTTCCTACGATGAAATTATTTAACCAACCCTATCCCCGAAGTACTCAATAATACTTGAGCCTGCTGCCCGCTGATACCTTGGTCGGAAGTCAGGGCGCAACCCCGGCCGGTCGGGAGCGCCGACTCCGCTCTGTCACTCGCCCCCACCGCTGCCGTGTACGGCTACTAGGTAATATTACAGTCACACTACTCTTAGTACTACTATTGGGACACGAGATTCCGGATTTCAGGAATCGACTGCTGAAAACTAAAGTCCTAGTGTCGTAACAAAATCGTCGATTTCAACATTGGGAGTATGCTGATGATGGTAAAAGACGGTGCCCTACCTACGTATTTCCCTGTGTTGTGTTCTGTAATAGTGGCTGTACACTCTCGACCGAAAGCCTGCTCATGTTTCTCCCGAGATATCTCGTAAAAAACTGACACGGGACGAAGGGCAAGCGAGGAACACCGAGGCTAGACGAGCGCCCTGTGTCAGTGTCTCGGCGAGAGAGTGTAACCACCATAAGACAGTTAAACTTTTCTTCAATTTCCATTATGTCACAACCCGCCATGCATGTTGCCACTACTACTGGCAATACTGGCAGTCCTATATATAATATTCCTCTGGTATTAGCCACTCACAGTAAACCATTTAGCAAATGTTTTCGCTGTGGACGTTCTGTCAACACCATAATCTGTGGTATATTTGAGCCGACAGCCGGACGTATTTGTGCTGGGGATGCAGTCATATCTACTAATTAATCCGTGTCTCGCCGACCGACTATACTTTAAAATACTGCATACAGGGAAATTTCCTTATTCGGGGCTATTACAATTGAGGCCTTAATATTAGTTCACAACTTGTCTTTTTATATTTAGTTAGGTAATGGTTTTGTCTTCCGGGCTAGTAAGTCATTGACATTGTTCTGATAATTTTGACTTCTCAACTGCATTGCAGTCTGTGTAAGCTGGGAAGGGTTTCTGTGTAATCACCAGCATAAACGGGTAAAGAATTCTCTGGACATCTCATAGGTCTTTTCGGTACGTAGGATGTAGATAAAAAATAGCCAATAGTCATTTTCTAAAGGTTGGAATGTACCGTGTACAGAATTTCGATTTTTGTTTCAAAATAATCATTTAAAAAAGCAAGTCAAACACTCATTAAAGACCACTAAACCCGTCTAAAACACTGTTATTTTCATGTCTTAGTAAATCGTCTAAACGCAACCTCACATTTTCGAGGGCCCCCCTTCTTTACGTCATCCTCAAGCAATTATTACTCCACCATTTACCCTTAACTGCCGTCTAATGATACAATAAAAATATATTTAGCTCATCGTCACCCTCCAAGACGTTTTATTTTTAAAAACAACCGGTACAAATTGCGTTAAAAAACGTATAAAAATGTTTGTTTAAAGCTTTTCTTGACGTGTGATTAGAACCACATGTCGTCTTGATTTCAAGCCAAATGAGAGCGTTGCGACTAAAAGCGCGGTGACTGTTGAATAATTTATTATGATGAAGTAATGTTTGGTGTAATGCCGGTTTTTTAAAGAAATTAATTAGTTTTCGGGTATTTTGATCATTTTCTATGAATATAATTACAGGAATGACTACAGAAATGTGTATTATTTTTAGTAAAAAGCTATTTGGTATTCCGCTCTTTTAAATTAACAGTCAATGAGAATGTTTATCAGGTCAATATACGTAAATAAAACACGTGCGGTCTATGCAAAGCTGTATTGTGGTCCTTCGAGCCGGATCATCAATGTCAGAATGAAAAGAATATGAGTTAGAGTTAGATAATGAGGTCTCCACCAGACCTACCTGGCTACTAGACGAAAAAATACTAGACCTACAACGTTACTTAGATAATAATATTTAAAAAAAGAAACAGAAAAAAACTGCTACTACTGCTTTCGTAGAGAAATATAGTGACAACCCTAGCTCCGACACGTACGCACTCATGTGTTAATGAACACACACACACACACATACACATCTCTAGCCAATTAGCGAGGCGAATCCGAGCCAGGGCTGTCGATATCACGATGATCTTCAATGTTTTGACTCGTAACATAATCCTACAGTTACTGAAGATTATGAAACGAAAATTATTCAAAACATTTTCTAAATAAGCGAAGATAAAGAATATTTGATTTCCCTTTTGCATATCAGTTAACTGAGATCTTCGCTTCAGCGTATATTTGATAAATAAATTTTAATGGAACTTTATCCGTTGGTATTAGGTGGGGTCATGAATAATTTAAAAGTGGCGAATCGCTCGTACTACAGTGAGTTAAACAAATTGCGGTTTCGTGATGGAGCTATCTTGCGGAGTTTTCTTTTCTCGCGTTTTTTTACTTCTAGTGACAAAACTGGGAATGTTTCAATACATATGTAGCAGGCAGATTTTTGATTCTCTTGGTTTTTCTATCGTTATTCAGAAATAGAATACTTGACTTTGGATTCTTATTGGACTTGCATTTGCTCTCTCAATTTGACTGATCTCCTAATGATTTTAGTCTTCCAAACGAGATTGAGTGACACTCGCATGCATGTATCTGATTCAGCCACAAATCAGCTCAGCCTATTGCAGTCCACAGCTGGACGCAGGCCTCGCTATGTCAGCTATGTCACAATTACCTGCCCTCTGCCTTTTGCATCCAGCCGGTTCATAACTACAAATTACAGCCAGTTGATCGAAATATGCATCAAACACGACACCATCTTTAAAACGCAAGCAAAGTCACTTATCTGCGAGCCACGATCTAATCTATGACCGGAGATGTTGCGCGGCCCCGGGAGGTTGACTTCTCTACTCAAATTAGCGCTTCAGACTAAATTAATTGCCGCTCGCCGCTTCGGTGACAACCCTCTGCTAGGGAGCTAGGGTTGCTTTACCGTCGCCTCGTCGCCTTGTCGCGACGTCGTTGATTTAGCGCAAGCGATTTTGACTACGTAATGAATTATGAAGACGGCTAGGAGAATAAGCTGGTTTCAATGAAATGCGTATTGTCTTTAACGATATTTTAATCTAAACTAATAAAATCAATAGTAACTCTGTCGTTTTCGTTTTTAAGTGGCTGAATGAACAGATTGAATGAAATATGGCACAGGGATAGACTATGATAAAATTTGACCAACTTCCGATGCCTGGCCCGATTTCTTTCTTCCGATACAATGAAATTATCCTTAGGGTTTGGATACTTTTACCCTGATTGTATGTGCCCATACGATAACTTCCGAAATACGATAATGGAATGCCTACTTATGATTAATGTTTGTGTTCTTTTTGTTACAGGTAAGAATGCAGACTGTCAAGGATATAATTATACGGGTAACAAAGACAATCTAATAAAACACAGTGCCGTGAGAGCTAAGTTAATTTAATCAGTTCAGCCGATAAAACGCCACTGAAGAACATACAGAATGGTCTGTGGTAACATTGACCAATGTGAACTTACATGGGTATTGAATATTTATAGTAGGCACCTAAAATATTGGCAGATTATGAACCTTTTCACTGGCTTACATTGCTCGAGATTTGCTAGTTCAATGCACTGCACGAACTTTTAATCCAATCATTGATGATTTGAAGGTCAGTAATATGCTGATGATGTAATATCGGACTATGACACTCTCGTCTCTCATGATCATGATAAATAAGTCAAATGTCGAAGCAATACAATCCATTTCCAGGTACTTAAGTATCGGCAAGCAGCGCTACGCTCCAAATAAACATAAATCAAACCGAATTAGCCCGAAACTGGTTGTAATCAAATATCAAATAAATGCGAACTGGATCTACAGTGTTGTGCGATGATGGTGTGAATTCTATTCCTGTTAGTGATGGGACGCGCGGCCGTCATTCACCACAATTGACCCCCGAGATTAATGTGCCCCCGCCACTTGCTTACGCACGTTAAGGTACGAGCTGAAGAGCTCGAGCGAACGATCATGCATCAGGAATTTATTCGATAGATCGATTCTGTGCTGCAGTGAAGTTTCGTTACAGAAAACTGTAGAAAACATGCATGTGTTTTATCTGCCATAGACCTTGACAATCTGTCGCAAAAGTAAATCTGAACGAGTCAAGAGCCCTGCACAGTTTTGGTAGTTCAGCGAGACTTGCATCTTGTACCCACGGCGCCGTGTACGATCTTTCTTGTGCAGCATGCTTCTTTTTAGCTTATCGATGGCAAAAAGTTCAAATATGTTTGGGTGGAATGCAAACTCCGCTGACACAGACATTTGTCACGGTATGCAGCAGTATCTGGTAGCAATCATTGCGATATCTCTTATACTTTTAACCTTAGGCGTCTCTAACGACACCGAAACACCAGAATCTTCTACCCACTATTTTGATGAAGCCTTTCTGCTGAAAAGCCGCACCCCAGCGTAAGTTGCTTACAAATGATCAAGATGTTTGGTTGAAATGTAACATCTATTCTAGTTAGTGATGTTCCGCGTAGCTCCCATTGACCCTTCAATTGACCCCTAAGATTAATGTGCCCCGCGCTAGCCTATTACACGACGTAGGGTCGCGGTGCTGTAGTGCCATCATCGTCTAAATAGGAGCTTTGTTTTAGATCACAACGTTTGGGGAATTTAAAGGGTATAAAGGTGCTCTTCCATCAACGGAAGCGGTTATATAGAAACCAGCCTTATAATTGATACCTTTTGGTAATTGGGTGCTGGTAGTAATATAAGAAGTAAAATAATCAATTCAATTACGTCTCATATCGACATAAACATGAGAATGGGTTTTAACATGGTTAAAATTCTTATCAGACAACAAGATGAATAACTGGCCATTTGAATTCATGCAAACTGTGATTATGCAATCCATAAGTCAATAAATGTATAAAGTCGTTTGTTTATAGTTTGTAACACTTCACATTGTCAGCACGTACTTTAACTGCAGGATCATCATACAAAACTTAACTGTGCCACATTAATAGGTAATAGCGATATAAATAATAGAACCTAGAACACTCTTGTCGAATAGTCATCCTGTTCTAACAAAGTGTGGAAATTCATCCCGGTCGCTGTTTAATTTTGCAAACGACACAGCCGTTAGAATGGCCGTCCTAATGTGCTCCCAGCTCAGGTGGGATCCGGCAAACACCCGGGCGTTGAGGATAGCTATTACTTGGATAGGAAAATAAATAGAACCCATGTATAAACGTATGTTAATTGCTTGCGCACGAGTGATTGGCTTTCCAAGCGATTTGTTGCGGTGCAAATATGGAAGTGAGTGGTCTTCTGATAATTATGAACCATTCGGTCTTCGGTCCTCCTGCTCGTAAGCGCTACTGATTTTGATATCCGGAGTTCGATTCCCAAGGTCGGTGAAGTGTTCTTGGGTTGTTCCATCATGAATTCCTGTGTAGTAGCCCGAGGTCTGGATTTGGGTCCGGTTGTTGGCTTGCCTACTATCACATGGGATTTAAACATAACTGGCAAAATGTGGTTGTGCTGTACGTACACCTCTGGCGTTCCCTTTGGGGATTACAGCCAGTTATGTGCATTTGACGCATTCTGGTGTATGCGGGATTTGTGTTTGTAAACGCATACGGTAATACACTATGCTATACGGTAGTTACAGGATGTCACCAATAGTGCCACAATTGCAAGCAACGCTCTGTAATTTTGCAAGAGGGGGACAAGGCGTCCCTTTATGTATGTACGTGAAGAATCAGTTTCAATTGCAATAAGTGGAAGTGAGTTATTGAAAGAAAGAGCCTCAAACGCTTGTCAAAAAAAAAATCAAACGCACAGCCTAATCCGCTGGGACCTCCGGCATGAATTTTGCACAATGCAACGAAGGATAGCAGAAGAATTTTTGAAAAGTGTGTATTTTTTTTATGTTAGAAAAGTGGAATTTGGTTTTTGATTTCTGTTTATGAGTTAAGTTAGTTGTACCATCGTTTTTAGGAAATTCTTCCCCTAAGGCCTTTGGAACAATCAATCGGACGCACGGCTTGTTCTTAAAATAATTAAAAAGGAACGCCTGGTATTACACTACATGCCAAAGCCAGTAAACGCCAATAATGGTTACTGAACCCACTCAATATGTTCCAAGAACGGTCAATAACATAAAAGGCATACAATTTCGTGTTACACCGGATACGACCGCCTATAAACGTGATAGGCATATCTGTTTCCGCGTCTACGAGCTACGAGTATGCTCAACCGCAAGGAGTAGTAACATTTGAAAAGCAAAAGCCGCCATAAGGTAATATTCTAAAGGCGTTGTGGTAGACTATAAACGTACGCGACAATGCTGCTGCGGTTACAAACGAACGCCTCGATAGGACTTCGACGGCAGCAGCGTCTCTCATTATCAGTTTTCATCAATAGTCTTTATGTCAAACAAAAAAATATATCTTGACGCTGTTACTACACACATTTTCGTGACGACCTGGTACGGCCCAATCCGGGCCGCATAATATTACCACACGGATGTGCCGAATCATGTCACCATAGTGTCAGAGCTTTGACCGCAGTACTGGTATGATATCAGCGCTAGCAGAGTCAAATAGTTGCTGTTCAAACGAACGATTCGGGAAACTTGTACGGTTCCGGATAATTTACAAAGGCTAGATCTAATATCGGTTTCGGCGAAAGTGCTGAGTAGTTTGAAGATGATCTTTCGTCTTGGAGATAATTATTATGAACGCGCGCGATGAAATCCTTGACGGAGTTAACGGCGTTTTACAGAAAATGAACAGCTTTATGCTTCCTGGTTAAATCACTTATAATTTCTTGGTAGCCATGCTTGCAACTGTAGGCATGGCGAGTAAAAGAGAAGTATGAAAAAAAAGACAAAAAGCACCGACCCCAAATAAATTGGGATAAGGGCAGGAGAACCATGCTTGCCAGCTAGCGCAAAAATATGCAGATAAAACCACACAAACACAACATTCCGCCGTGATGAACCTATACATGTGATTGCGTATGCGTCGGTGGCGCCATAAGTAACAATTGAGCGGGGGCACATTGATCACGGGGTCAATTGTGGGGTCCAGCCCGATGGAGCGACGGCCGGGACCTAGCTAATAGATGCACGGATATAAGTGCCTGGGATGACATAAATGTAGACTTGGTTGCACTGAGTCTTGACAACTATTATGTACCTAGAAGTAAAAGAGATTTAGTAACCTGTAACAAAAAAGACTGAAGTTAGCTAAGAATAGCAGTGTTTTGAAAATAGAGAGCGAGACCTTTGCCATGCAATGAGGAGTTTGGTTACAGGCTAAATTGATGATGCACCAAAGTGACTATAAAAACAGAGGAAAAGAGATCCCGGGTATAGTATTTACGTCAATAGACCTAGCCTTTCGCTGGACATTGAGGTATTTCGAGTTGCGAAGGGCGGCCGTTTTGGGTCTTAGTAGTTCACAAAGTTCTGATTTTGAGTCTAATTTGACTTCTACGTCCTTTCATCATTTTAAAGGTCTCCTGTGGATCTAATGCAGTGCCTACTGATGCCATATCACTAACATTACTTACAAAGCAATATATTTTTAATCATACTCACGCTGTACGGACTTATTAATCACCAATCAGTCTAAAAATAGCATCGGACCGTATTGTGTGCAATGTTCAGCGCCATGTCAATACCAGGGCTCGTCATATTTAACTAAGTGTGAACATAATTACCGGAGGGTGGGAACAGCGGCGAGGCGGTTACCACTACAACATGTGCAAGGGCAGAAGTTTTATTGGGAGTTCAAATAATTAGTGATCGTTGCGACGCCGACGCTGGCAATTTGGGAAAGTGCTGAACGTACAGATGGATGTTATATCTCAGGTTTGTTATGCACATATTCGTGCCGGCATGACTTGCCAGGCGATATAAAAAAAAAATATTGTTCGGTTAAAAGCCGCTTGGTTTAGCTGGCACTGTTCAGGCCGTCACGTCTTATTGCCGACCACATGTAGTTAGTGCTTCGGGGCGGTTTTTTGCTAAACAAAAATTGCTGATTAGAATATGGTGACCTGAACAAATGTGTAGGCCAGAAAATAACAAATGAGTGAATGAATTTTGATTTTACCCTGATGTTATGTTCAATTCGAGTTCATTTGGAGTTCGACTTCTGCACCTAACTTTATCAGCTCGCGGTGGGAAACACACCCGCTGCCTGCTGTTGACGCGCCGTAAAAAATACACAAACACGCCAATGAAACGGCAGTTCTGAGCTCAAACATGCGGCGTGCGACAGCTGCCGCTCCTCCCATTGGTCGCAATTATAAACCAACCGTTTGTAATTGCTGGAAGAAGGCATTCTCGACACGGTGACAGGGACAGCTGTCCGTCCCTAATCAATATGAGTTCGATCATGTTTTAACCGACTCAAAAACATGAAAGCGGTGGTTTCCAATTTTTACTCGTTACATTTACCATGACATCGCAGTATTGTTTTAATGTCACTCCAGTATGGAAAAGAGACGGAGCTATAGAGGACGTCTAACACCATCTCTTTCCCACTCTGGAATAAGATTAAAACAATACTGCTTAAGAAAGAAAAAATATTTGTTTGTACGTGCATCCTACATAACATCAGACGGCATGGTAGGCCACCAGATCTTGTCGGGGTTAAACATGGCCGCACAAGGTAGAGAGACTTGGATAGGAAAAGGGGAGACCTTTGCCCAGCCGTGGGACAAAGCATAATAACAAAAAAAACTGTCTCATTTGTCAGCTGGTCGTAAGCGCTACTGTTGAGCATGACGTCCTGAGTTCGATTCCTATATCAGGCTAAGTGTTATTGGATTTTAATATCGGCAATAGGCTTGTTATATTACATAGGACTTAAACAAACTGGCTTAGTGTTGGTGCCTAAGGGCGCCTGTATTCACATGTTTGTTGCCGAGAAAAACTACGGTTGATTCGGCTTGTGCTGTGTGGATCACAATGGAAGTTTGTTGACAGACACGGCGCATACGGAGGCTGTAGCCGTGCCGTAGTTTCAGCATATAAAAATAATGACATTATTGGCCTCGTTGGTCTAGTGGGCGTACGCGCTACTGCAAAGTATAAGCACGCGTAGCATGACCACCTAGAAACGGGTTTTGTCGACGGAAAAATCGTCAAATGACAGATCAACAAAAGAAATTGTCATTTTGTCGATCCTTCCGTCGACAAAACCCGTTTTTACGGTGGCCATGCTACGCGTGCAGGTCTTGGGTTCGACTTCCAGGTCGGGCAAAGATTTAGGCAAAGGAATTATAGGGTTTTTCATTAGGGATTTCTCAGTAGCCCAGAGTTTGGATTTGTGCCCGTTTGATGGCAACAGGATTCGCCCCCTACATGGGATTAAACAGAACTGGCCAAATGTGTGGACAACAGAAACACCTCTGCCGAATCGTTCGGGGAGTACAATTATGATATGTTGTGTAAATGTAGTGATATAAACCTCTCCGCGTTGTCAACAGGTGTGAGTGCGAGCAAGATTCCCAAGCGCGCGGAGATCCCTCCCAACAAAGGAGGCCCGTTCGCCGCGGCGTTGCGGACGCTCGCCAAGAACGCGGGCCCTGATGTTAAGGACGGTGAGTGGACCCGTAGCTAGTCACCCTTGACCTTGGGCTAGCGGGCGGTGGACTGTCATGTGGGAGGTCGTACGGCATAGTAATCTTTTAGTTGTTTGGGCAGGCTAGATTAATAGAAGAAGCTCTTGAATAGCTAATATGACTACTGAGATAATATGACTTATAAAGCAGATTTGCTCGTTTTAAGGTGCGAGAAAACTTTCATGGACAGATTGCGGACCGTCTGCGGACACCGGACGTTGACAAATACTTCAGTACATTTATCTGTCCGAGTCGGTGGAATCCGCCGTTGCATCTGCTATTTGTCCGTTTTAGTTTGACCAAACCTTTAAAAAATCATGGAGTAATTACTCCTTGGTTCTTAATCGCAAAGAGAAGAATAGCAAAACAATACAGAATTTGGAAAAAAAATAGCACTCGTTCTGCAAGAAGCAGTCTTCATAATCACAGTCCACTACCCTACTAGTCTGCTGTCCCCATTTTCTTTAATTTCCTCCAACTTCAGCGTGCACTTGTTGGGTTATTAACTTGTCCATACGTGTACTGATAATTGTCAACTTATCTCGCTAGAACTTAGTTGTAACTTACATCAGACATTGTGAGGATTGACCAGAGTACCGCACTTGACCGGTTGCTGCAAGAGTTCATGCCTGTTGTTGTATACCTCAAATGTTTGAGGTGTATGAGTGGTACAATGGGTGATTTTTTAAACAGCTGACATTGACCGGTTAAAGTGTGTAGCCAAAGAAGTTTCCCTTTAAAAAAAAAATATTGTGAATATCTCTGGTCTATCTGTGAAAAACGCTTGTTTCATACAAAATCATTGTATTTATAACTATAAGATATTTTAAGAGTTTTTAATCCTGTAAATAAGAGTGATATTATAATATTTTGTTATTTTGATGTTTTTAACAATTTCAACTTGTAATTTTATTTGTTGATTTTATTGCGTTTAGCTCTTTATAGTGACTGGTTTTTATATATTTTTAACTTTATTTCACTTTTTAGCGTAGGCTTTGCAAATATTGTTATTTAGAAGCTATAGCTGGATACTACTTTGTATCAACAACATCAGATGCAAAGATTTCTAAGAGGGAAAAAAGCCTCAAATTTTAAGAACTTTATCATTCATTTAAGAAATCGTTCTTACACGAATTAAATCAGACTTATTTTTTATCTTCTTAAAGCGCACTAACATAGCATAACTGGTTGAAATAATAATAAAGTAAGAACTCGTAGCTACTTTCTGGACCAACTTCTACGAAAAACAAAGTGGTAGAAAAAGATCACGTCTTTTGACAACTTAATATATCTTCTGTCAACAATACACTTATGAGGTTATATAAAACAAAATTGACCCTTATGCTTTACCACTTTTCTATCTATGGTGATAACATTTTGGTTAGCATAGTAAGAGCTAAATGCGCGTACGTAGCTGGGCCCCAGCCCGGGGGGCCGGGGGCCCTGCTGACTGACGAGTGTGCAGGCGGCGGCTCGGGGCCCGCGGCGGAGCGCGACGCAGGGAAGGACAAGCCCGCGCCCGCGCCACCCAAGCGCGCCTCGCCGCACCACCTGCCTGCCAGTGGCTTCCAGCCCTACAGACCTGATGAAAGGTAAGAATTCTTCCATGCATCACAATATTAAATTAAGATACATGCACAATTTAAGAGCTAATCAATGGAGTTAAAATAATAATAAAATATGTACCTACAATAAAATTGTACAATGTACATGTATCGAAAGAGGTGAAAAGAATCACAGGGATCAAAACAATCTTCCATGAAAGTGGTGGTAGAGTGTCCAGTCATGTGCCGTGTCAAATAGGATACCTGTATCCCGAGCAGCCCCTAGGGGAGTGGCCTGAACATGTGTGGGAAAGAAGAGCAGCAGAGAAATGCACGGAAGACCAATAAGCCAGGCCACGGCAAGATGGTGACGAGCAGAGTGAGAATGAAGTGAGACAGTCTTTGCCCATGCTGCGAACGAGCGCAGAAGCCGATTGCTTGCCTAAAGTCCACCAATCATGCAGAAATTGTTTATCGCAATGAAATTTTAGAATGTTTGCTTCACCTCTTTGATACAGAGTCACCAGACTTAACAAGAATTCTAAACACCACCGAAGCGGAGACGAGCAGAGAGGAGACGTGCAAGATTCGACTAATCATAAGAGAGACGAGAGACGCGATGTGGATTTTAAGCAATGTGATGGGCGATTCTCCTCCCCTCATCTCCAGTTCGGTGACCGGCCATTACGGTGGCACCGTAATCTGAAGCCCAAGTTTAACACCCCAAAGTACTCCAGTTTCTGTTTACCTATGTATGTATGTGTAAGTAATAGGTTACTTGTCTGTGTTGTAGACTGTCGCACCCGGCGGCGTCGTTCCCGCTGCTGGAGCCGTCGGCGTACTCGCCATACGCGCACCCTAGCATATACTCCAGCGCCGCGCTGCAGTACAGGTAATACTTTCTATATCCAGCGTATTTATCGTTGCGTAGTGTCGTATTATTTGTGTTATCAGCACTGTGTCAGAAGCGTTTTTTTGCGGACATTCTAACCTTGTTTTAACCTTTCGTGAACGTAGATCTACGCGAGACACAATGACTTTTTAATTGTGTCTGGATACACGGCATACGAGTGGTTAAACTCTTTGTTTCACAATTTACGGTTTAAATTCACTGTTATAAAGTTTTTGTACCAAGAATCATTCAGAAGTTTAAATAAGCATCTCATTGAGTTCGCTCTGATTTGTAACGCTATAGATGTAAAGACATCTGTCTAAGTGTATAACCAGTAACTATATATAAGCACAAATTTGGACACCGTCTAAAAATAAGACAATATTCTTTCGTCGCTCGGGTACAGGTGACTGGAAATTAATTTATAACCGATATTTAAACACGTGATCACCACACTCGTCATTATGATCAAGGGGGTTAAACCTGACATCGCAAAAAATCAGCTGTCCAAAACATTATCTGTTGCCCATACATTTTTTTGATGTAGGAGAAGACAGATGTAAACAGCTGATTTTTACCGTCTTCGAACCCATGTGGGAAGATGTAACTCCAACCTCGAAAAGGTTGGGTTCCACTTGACAAGTGGAACTCTCAACGGGACAGCAACAGGGTGCAGAACTGTGTCGCAAATGATGTCCCACGTCCTATCAGATTTTGGGGCATAGAGGGCATTCTGTGCCTCATAAAAAAGCAGATACCTCTGTGCTGAAGCCGACGATGTGGAAGTGGTTTAACCAACAAAATTTTAAAAATGTGAGGAAAGTGTTGAGTAATGAATGTGTGGTATAGTATAAGAGCAGGGGGAAGACGAAAGACCAAAAAAAACGATGGATGGACTATGTGAAGGATGTAATGGCGAAAATGGAGGTGTCTGTTGAGATGACGAGTAGTAGAGAAGTATGGAAGAAGAAAAAGTGCTGCGCCGACCTCAAATAAATTGGGATAAGGGTAGGAGAACGATGTTGTCGTGCTACTGACATGAATAAGAAAATAATGGGGGGTCGTATTACCCAGTACTAACTGGGTTGTGGAGGTCAGATAGGCAGTCGCTCCATGTAAAATACTTGTATTCAGCTGCATCCGGTTAGACTGGAAGCCGACCCCAATATAGTTGGGAAAAGGCTAGGCAGATGATGACCATTTTAGTTCCATGTAGAAAGTGGTTTATTTTATTATTTGAGTGGCTTACAGCTAACAACACAAAAGTTATAGTGAGCTAATCACCACACCACACGGTCTACACCACATCCTTAAACATGACCGCACCTTCCTGATGCATGCTGTAACACTTTACTTTTTGTTTACCCTAATTGTACTCATCACTATGAATAACTTCTATTTTGAATCGAATTCTGAAATTTGAGAGTTGGTCGCGTGTTAAAAGTTGTTTATAATAATGAGTACAAAACGTAAACGTCTAAGGTAAGGTAAACTAAAACTAAGCTTGTATAGTATGTTGTTTATTTCTCTTCTTTGTTAAACCTTCTCCCGTACAAATCTACAGGCTAGCAGCAGAAGAACAAATGTACCTGGAGCGCGTGTTCCGCAGCGGCGTCGGCGTGAGCTGGCTGCCGCCCTACGCGTTGTACCCGCCGCTGGGCCCGCCGCACCCGCTCGTGTCGCACGTGGCGCACGCGCTGCACGACGAGCGGGACAAGGAGCTCGCGCTGCAGCGGGAGCGGGACCGCGAGCGGGAGCGGGAGAGAGAAAGGTGACACGAGGCTTATGATTTAGTGTGCATTTTATACTCACTATTATAGTACTGGAAGATTTAGGTGTAGGAGTATGATGAATTGATGACTATCATAATCATAAATCTTTATTTATCTCAACATCATATTATAGGCACTTGTTCATACAATTTACAATACTAAATGGAGAAAGATGTCTAAGGTAGGGGGGGGGGGGGGCTTGAATTACAGATCACCTGGCTATCTTAGATATGACGTGTTAAACGGTTTAGTCAATATACTTACACAATATACGTAAATTGATTTCTGCTTATGAAGTTCTTCAGATATTTAAATTTGTCAATTATGTGAGCGGGATTTATAGAGGGAAGGGAGATAAGAATTAGGGTGGTAAGATATAAAAGTGGTCCTAACCAGGAGTTATTGTTTTGATTTCATCATTAATTAAATTGTAGTCAACTCAAAATCCACAGAGAGCGAGAGCGGGAGCGGGAACAACGGGAGAAGGAGCAGCGCGAGCGAGAGCGCGCGCTACGAGAGAAAGAGAGGGCGCGAGACGAGCAGAGGGCTCTCGCCGTGGCCTTACACCCGCACGCGGCGCACGCGGCTCACGCGCACGCGCACCACCTGCTGCCGCCGCCCGCCTACCTGCCGCGCGGCCTGCTGCCGCCGCCGCTGCTGTACCGGCCCTACCGGCCCTACGCGCCCGCGCACCTGCAGCCCGCGCCGCTGGCGCTGACGGCGCACGCGCCCTCGCCGCCCGCGCCCGCGCCCACGCCGCCCGCGCCCGCGCCCACGCCGCCCGGCGCGCCCACGCCGCCCGCGCCCGAGCCGCGCGCCGCAGGTGAGGAGGCGCCGGCCTGACCGCGCCCCCCGCCGTCCCCGCCCCCGTCCGTGTGACCCCACGATGCCCCCCTCCGACCTACTGCCGCAGTGCTTCCCTACCGTGACCGTTCTGCTGAGTCGTTCCTCGCTCGATTTTCTCGAGGGAATAACACTTTTCGCGTCCCACGGCACTCGTTTTGCTAATGACCGCATGCGGGGACGACAGAGTACATTGAAACTAGAATATTTATCTAAATAATTTTGACATTTGTCTACATATTTTGACCACAGCAACAATTACGCTTAATAGAAATAAAATTGACAGCTAGTTATGTATAAAATTTTGTACAAATTTCTAAGTTTTTTCTTTCTAAGTTTTTCTGCACTGTGCCGTCCCCGCATGCGGTCATCAACGGACAAATGCCTTGCGATGAGAACATAAAAAAAACCTGATAATTATGTCATGCGTATCGAGCCGACTTTCTATCGTGACAAAAGATATTATGTGACAGTTTTCCATACAAAAATTAAATTAAATCTGCGATATAATATGTTTCGTCACAACTATAATACATCGAAATATGATAAGCATATAACGTGTAAGCTGTAGAGTATTAATTTGTAAATAATAAGAATACTGAATTTGACACATAATGGTCAAAAGGCCTTTGCTATCACTGCCATTAGGAATTGCAAAGACAAAAACGATAGCGTTGTCTATCCCTTTTAGTATCATAACAAGTTTTCTTGCTTAGTAATCCGATGACTTACGACATTCAACAATTTTAGTCGATACCCGACGTCTGAAAAGTGTTTACAAGTATCTTCGACTTCGTTATTTCCGAGCGCATTCTATTAACGTAAGTTATACCACTTTTGAAAAGCCCTGTATAAACTCAAATTAAATATAAGAAAGGCAGGCTATGTAAAATATCACAATAGCAAAAAAAAACATTGTTGGATACCACCAACACAATGTTGGATACCGGAAAAACCCGATGGATACTGACAAAATCATAGTTAGATACCGACAAAATCATAGATGGATACCGAAAAAATCATAGTTGGATACCGACAAAATCATAGTTGTATACCGACATAATCGTTATTGGATACCGACAATATGATAGTTAGATACCGACAAAATCATAGTTGGATACCGACAAAATCATAGTTGTATACCGACATAATCGTTATTGGATACCGACAATATGATAGTTAGATACCGACAAAATCATAGTTGGATACCGACAAAATCATAGTTGTATACCGACATAATCGTTATTGGATACCGACAATATGATAGTTAGATACCGACAAAATCATAGTTGGATACCGACAAAATCATAGTTGTATACCGACAAAATCATAGTTGGATACCGACAAAATCATAGTTGGATACCGACAAAATCATAGTTGGATACCGACAAAATCATAGTTGTATACCGACAAAATCATAGTTGTATACCGACATAATCGTTATTGGATACCGACAATATGATAGTTAGATACCGACAAAATCATAGTTGGATACCGACAAAATCATAGTTGTATACCGACATAATCGTTATTGGATACCGACAATATGATAGTTAGATACCGACAAAATCATAGTTGGATACCGACAAAATCATAGTTGGATACCGACAAAATCATAGTTGTATACCGACAAAATCATAGTTGGATACCGACAAAAACAATGTTGTATACCGATCAAATATGCTTCTATCTTGTAAGTCGTGTCATGTCGGATTGCTAAACAATCATGATGGGTCGGTCTCGTTACCATGATTGAAAATCTTGTCCTCCACATCCTTTCCTATTTGCGTAAACCATGAATAATATCAAAATGTAAAGTTGATTGTTTCAAGAACTTAGTCGTTTAAGGTATTATTAACAAAATGTTATCAATTTTCAGTCACTAGTTCATTTATCAAAAATGTCTATTATTATTATTTTTTTCTGTTTTCTTAAAGCCTATTAAAAAGTTCGGTCAGTAAACCTGCCGTCTAGTCATGTCTACATGTTACAGATATGATAGGAGATTTGCTGACCAGTCTTTTCAAGGCTTTCAGAAATCAGTGTATCAAATAAAGATAACTGAAAATTGAGTTCGCGCAAAATGTTATAACGACCGAGCTTTCTATACGTGAGTCTTACTAAACATGAATTTGAAGAAATATGTGATTTTATAACTCAATGGCAGAGGTGCATACAATGATGATCTCCAATATTACCAAAGTTGGTATTTTCTTTTCTCCTTGTATCCTGAGGAGTCACAGCACCTGTGTGTTACCTTACCAAAGTCATATGAAACTTTTTTTCTCTGGGTTTTGAAAGTCTTTTTAATGTAATCTGTTGCCAAAAATCATTGATGATGTTGTTGATTGCATAAACGATTTTTTGAACGATATTGATATCCAGCAAGAAAAAAAGGGCGAGACTCACGTAATAAAAGTTTATTAACAAAACACCTTACTGACTGAAACCTACAGTTAATCTGTACTCCGTTATTGTATCTTCCAAAACAAAGAGACTTAATTAATTGATTGTGCTACTTGTTATTATTTTATGTGCTTTTATCGAAACCGATTGAATCAAGTTGTATATTTTTATTTGTAATTAACTTATGGCAATTCTCGCCCCTTTAAAATGGGACTAAACATAACTGGTGAAACGTGAGTGTATCGTAGGTACCCTGTCTAACCGTTCGGGGACTACAGGCGTGATGCTTTGTTGTTGAAAATAATCGACGTATCTTTTGACATATACTTTACAATTTTGTAAAAATAAATTATGATTAAATAATTGCGCCAAATGTATGGGAATGATTTCGATAATACAATTTGTAGGAGCTCTGAAATTTAATTGGATAGTCCATTTTTACTGATTTGTAATTAGAATGAATGGCATGCCCAAAGTTAACTGTTTAAAAAAATGTTCTGAAACTGTAGTGGGAGTGCTAAAGCCATACTTTTTTTGATTGCGTAAAAGAGATGGTGCTATTCGCCCTATATAGCTGTGTCTCTGTCTTGCACTGACCAATGATGACTCAGTCAAGACCGTGCACGGCCCGGAGGAATGTGATTTACTGATTTGCGATTAGAAATGGTATATCAAAAGGCATAAAGTTGAGTTTCGCTTCAAGTTATTTTAACTTGATCGCTTTTGTAAAACTGACAATAACTTTTTAGTTAGATATCTTAAGACAATAATTTAACTGTTGTACTGTTTTTTTGAAGTTTGTCTTTTGCTGATACTATTATATTATCGCACTTTGCTATTAAATTGTTTGTTTGATTTTTATGATTATACAAAAGGCTGATATCCAGTCTTCTGGAGCAATATGTTGAAGTTGCCATGATTATGTAATTATTACAAAGTTAATTAACTTATTTTTCATCTAGTTTATATGAATACAAGTGATCAGTTTCGATAGAAGTGCATTCTAGTTGTTGCTTCTCGCTATGACGTAATCTGAACCTTTTGTCATTGCGAGAAAGTGTCGAATTGAGTAACAACAGCTACAGTACTGTACTCTTTAGCTGTGAGAGCGAAAGAGAGGTCGGAGATGACAAAGTGAAGCCAAACGATAGAACTGCCGAGTTCCTACATTATATACTTTGTGCCGCACGGACTGCCCTATATACTTGTAAGATATTGTGTGTAAATAAAAAAATCTGTTATTATTATGTTCCATCAGAATGTTTCCCTATTGTATGTAAAACAATTTTGTTGCAGCAACGTTCTATGCAGTGAATGTTACAGCAACTCATTGCTATGTTCGCGCAGTACGTGCAAGTGTATAGGGTGAAGTTCGCGCGGCCGCACGGTGCACATACTCTACGCTTACTAAGTCGCCACTAAGATAATATACACGTTGTAATATAACTCCGCTATGATCAAATGACGAATAAACGACTGCCCGGCGCAGACTGTAACTAGATAGGAAGTGCGGTTATTTAAAATTATATATATTATACATCTAGGTGTAAAAACAAATGTATCGATCGATAATGCACGAATTATATACGTAGGTATGTCATATGTCTCGCGAGTGCCGGCTAGTACTTACGCGACATATCGATCGACTAATTTTATTTGTAATTTCGCTCGTCCGGGGTCAAACGTAACTTAAGTAGCTCTAAGTTGGGCCCACAAGGCCAAGCGTGCAATCTGCTTCGCAATATTGAACTCTACTGCATTTGTGATAAGACTTGATTCCCGTTGCAGTATTCGCGACCATGACCCCGCGCGAACGACGACTGCAGTGTTTAACGAACATTGAATTAAATAAAAAAAACACGAAATTTTATAACAAAAAAACCTCTTTATACGTTAACTTAGATAGTTATTATTAATTTTAGCTTTTAATAGGTGTTCAATATTTTTCAATATTTTTTTCGATCACGAGCAGCATTTAGGCGGACGGCGTGTTGTCGTATTCCAAGTGTCAGTGTCCGATATGTCATGTAAATATTATATTTAATAGTTAGATATGATATGGACAATACCTAACAAGTGAAAAAATATGGTTTTATTGAAAAATACATTCAATGAAATTAAGTGTGCATGCTAGCGATGTGGCGAAGTAACGAAGCTTGCTGGTCGCGTCTTCGCCGCTCGCGTAGTCACTTTTATTTTTGTTTTCACCCCTTCTCCCTCCCCTACAGCTTGAAGTTAGCATGTAGTTAGTATTTGTGCAGCTTATAGGTTACGCAGCAACACTGTCTTTGCATTTACCATATAGATACATGTCGTTCTGAACAGAACTCTGCCCGTTAGCGGCCCTCGTGGTGGGTTACTCCCACAGAGAGGCCCCAGCGTCCCACCAGTGGGAGTATTATAGCCTGATTATGCTTATTATGAAGTCTGAGCGACTTAAATGACTAGTAACGAAGTAAGCCACTATTTGTTCTCACTTTGGCACAAGTTGTAAGGTACTTACATGCTTGGTATCGGAAACATTGTATTCAGAACATTTTTTGGCACAAAACGTGACAGACAGGGTCACATTTGATAAGCTAGTGAAATTCTACAGCCGTGACGTGTACAATGTAATAAACACTATAAAATATAAAAAAGATTCGATATTATTTTCTTGGATCAGTAACCGTAGTTTCTTTATGGCATTAACCCAAAAAAAAAAAATACAAATCGTTTTTATTTTACCTATGTAGTTATCGATACCCGTAACATTCTGGGTGTTTTCCTAGTCAATTAAATTTGACCCTATAGATGACTCTTATTGTGTTGTTCTAGAACCATTATTGTTTCAGTGCGAAAAAGAGATTTAGCCGCCTCGACTAGCTCCATCTCTGTCGCACCGAAACAATAGCTCCAATAATGATTGAGTGTGTAGTCATTATAAAGCTTGTAAGCTTTATGTTGCTCTACGGCTGAGCATAAGGTTTTGGGTTCGCTTCCCAGATTGGGTAAAGTGTTACTGGGGTTCTCCGACCTGAATTTCTCAGTTCTAAACCTCAGAAACTGGAATTGTGGTCGGTTAGTGGCATTAGGTTCGCCCTCTATTAAATGGGACTTGAACATAAACGAGATTGGGTGTTCTTATTTGTGATAAAGGAAAGCAACATAGTGTTGTGAGTAGATAGAAGTGCCCGGTACAAGTTTTGAAACAAGTATCACAACTTGTGTCGAAGTGAGGATATTTCCAAGATGTTAACGTTATTTTGTGAAAACAAATTGTAAAGACTGAGGGGTTAACTTTGTATAACCAAATCATGCGAGTTTTTTGACAAATTTGCCAAGTGGTGAAGTGCCAGGTATTACAAGACAAGATGATTTGCAGTTCTGCGAGTCGAAGTTCACTTTCTTGTAGTAAGAAAACATAGCACTAAGTACTTTCTGATTTGGATTAAAACATAACTAATTTAAGCAGCCATTTAAATCGCTATTTTTAACATAAAAAACCTAAGCTGGTGGTTAGTGTTTGACTACATCAGTGTAAAACGTTAAAACTATACCTACTTGCCGAACTGGCAGAACGTAACAAGATGGATTGGAAGATGAAAAATATTCTTGCATAACCTCACGTACATAAGTAGGTACCTACTTATCCCAATGACAGAGTAAATAATTATAGATTTTTTCCTTCCGAGCAAAAAGACTGGTTCGATTCCCAACTTTTGCAGTAAAAATGATACCAAGTAGACAGCAAAGACATCTACCTACTACTCAACAACTTATCGTTTTTTGTTTTCTCTTAAACTCGGATGATTAATTGGTTATAGATACCTACAATTATTTAATCTACAGTCTTCATAACATAGCATAGATTTTCACAGCTTAAGCTCAAGAAGCGTTTACAGGTAAAAATTACGTTTATTGAAAGACGAGTTAATTACTGAGAAATGACTCGTTTTTTACATAAATAAACCAGGAAATATGTGCGAGCCTTCAGATAAATGTCCGTCTGTTTACACCTCCGTGGACTGCCCTCTGAGGTTTTCACTCAGTTCTCTATGACCATAGGTAGGTAGGACCATAAAAGCTAAGAATTCAGCTCTGTGCTGTCAGAACCTAACTGTCAATCTATGTTGTCAACAACAATCTTAGCAAATCTTTTAACATCAAAACACAAAGGAAACCGAACCTTTCCATTAATTTACTAAAAAAGCAACAATTTTGTACCTAAAGCTGCATAAAAAACCAAAAAGATGCACTCCAATGGCCCCTCGCATACTGAACTGTGAGATCCAGAACATTTCGGATCAGGGTGACGGAATTGCCACCCCAAGGAAGACCCCATCGTTCTTAGACGTCACTATAGACGGGATAAAGAGTAATACGAGTAAGAATTTAATACTAGGTACTTTCGCGGGCTGGGTTTCAGGTGTATCCGTCGTCAGGGTAGGTAGAATCGCCGCTTTTGGCCTCGGAGGGGGGATCATTCTTCTCCACTTCGCAGCAGAATTTGGATACATCAACGTCAACTGGGAGAAGGTTAAAGAAGCTGCGACAGAAAGCCAGGAGTGGATGGAAACGTTACTCCGGTTCGTAAGAAGAAACAGCTGCTTTTCAGTCGGATTTCTTGGCGGATTCTTCTTTGGCGTGGCTTCTGCGTAATGTTAGGTAAAAGTAATCGAATCATGTTTATTCCATAAATTTTTAATAACTAGTTAATCTTTTAATACCTATTATAAATATTTGCTACTACATTTAAGTATCTTCTGGTTTGTTTGTTAGGCCCCTGTATCTTAGTAACTGAGATCGGTGCGGCCCGATGCCCCACGAACTGGTCCCTGCACCAATTCTTGCAAGCAAGTGCAAAATTGGGCGAAGTGAAATCAAAGTCTGTTTATGTAGATTTAAAAGAAGGTACCCTAGACTAGAGATTACACACGACGCTAAAAAAGGAACACTTGGAGTACCTAACTCACTCCTGACGTGGTCCTTTTCCAGCTGTGGACTTACACCGGGCCAACCATCTGAGGATTCACTTCCACCTAATAGGCAGTCATTGTTATACTACTAACCTACATCGGGCCACGAATAAAATACGGTGCAGCCACCTGTAGCTTTATTGTTTAAAGCCATTTTGATACAGACATTTACTCAAGCCCTTTGAGTCGCACAGGACTTCAAACTTTGACACAGTTACTCAATATTTACAAATATTGGCGTAGGTAGGTTAAGGTATGTTGAATACTACTAGGTACTGGTATTCAGCTGCATCCGGTAAGACTGGAAGCCGACCCCAACGTTGTTAAAATATCTACCTAGACCTACTATAGAGAAGCGAAGCAACAGGTGGCCAGCCTTCCGAAGGCTTAGTATATGTATGTACCAGTGTACCTCCTGTCAACAAGTAGATGCTTGATACTTTTAACGTAGACTGTAACGATCCTACTCACGAACACGATGACATGATAGACACGCACTTGGCAGTAAATTCACACGGTTGGTGATCATGCTTATCCAAGCTGCTATAGCGGGGATGACTGAAGATTGCAAGGTTTCATGGTTCGAGTTTGAGCCCTACTGTTGGACTTTTGACGAGCACTCGTGAGACTACCCGCTCCGATCGTTGAGCCGGTTCTATGTGACAACGTTCCACTCGTACCTGTTCGTGGCGCCTTTTAATAATGCGTAAGTATATTAAATTAACCTTGAAACTGAGGAAAATATTCGAAAGTAAAATCTTGACGATAAACAAACCTGCTGAAAACTATGAAACTGGATGTCATGGCAGACGAACCTAATGGTAAACCGGCCGACTGCTGGGCCGCGTTGCGGGTTCGATTCCCGCATGGAATTGCTAAGGTCTACGACTCTCACGGCAATTGATATTTATAAACGCAACGAAACAAAAGTTCTATATATGTGAGAAATAGTTAGTGTGGAGCTAGTTTTCGTAAAAAAAAGCCATAAGCATTCTGGCAAAAAATAAAGAAACCTTGGAGGTTCCGAGCAAGCCTGCTACAGAGATAAGAATAAGAGGTCATAACCGTAACATCGCGCCTGAAATACCCGAAGAGTTAGGTAGAGGCGAGCCTATTGCCATCAACCGGGCATACCTAAGTCCAGACTCCGAGCTACTACCCAGACAAGCCTGACACAAAACCTGTTGACATTACCAGATCTGAGAATCGAGTCCAAGACCTCTCAGTTTAGCAGTAGAGCTTGCGAAAACGAAACCAAAGCGACAATAGACAACTACATTCAAAATAGCCGTCTATTATCCGGCAGTTATAGCATGCCTCAATGAGTTAAGGAGGATACGCGACCTACGTCAATGTAAACTAAAAGGCAGAGGATACCCCCCGTTCCATATATCCCTACTGACTTATCCCCGCTGGTAGGGATACTTGGAGTTTTTTTCCAATTATCGCTACCGGTTGGGATATATGGAACTTTCTACTCCATATATCCCTACTGATCCGCACTGGTGGGGATAGATACCTGTAAACCAACCAGAAAATATGTGCGCTACGGTTATCTTGTTTCCGAATTAGTACGAACGTCATGCCACAGAGTGAACCCTCCACAGTGACATAGCTTCTAAGTGTTCATTGTCGTAGTGCATCTATTATTACAAGTTTGTATGAAGCTATCTCTCTGCTGTGTAACCAGGTCTGATCGCATCTAGTCAATATGTCACACAGCTCTATTAATACTAGTTCGCATAATCGCGATTTCGTGTTTCCGAGGAAAAACTATAATTACCGAAGCGCATACTTTAGCTGGGAGATCTGTAGACCAGGTAGCTAAGGAGAATAGGTAACTGTAACAAAGTTGGTGTAAGAAAGCCAAACCCAAAGAAACTACATACGGTAGGATCTATTCTGTTAAGAACCTGGACGTAATTTTACCTGTAAAAGCCGCAACCTGAATATTAGGTACCTATGCTTTGCTATAAAAATAACGTTCCGAGAGAGATGAAGGAAAAAGATCTGTCCCGTACCTATCCACAAAGGCTTTGATTCGATATTGATTCCGAGTCTTGTTTCTATATCGTTAGCTTTCGTAATGCTAAAAAAAATGACATATGACTTGTCGAATCAAAGCGTTTGTGAATACGGACGCTGGATAATCGGAAAATAAAAATTAGTTAAGTACATGGTTAAATACAGTCACCCTACTAAACATACCTACTTAAAATTGCAGCTCATATGATTGATTCACGCTGATGTGATCCTCTTTTTAATGATATTGAATTGAATTTAATGATGAAAATCTTTACTTCAAAGATAGAAAAAACTGAAATAAACAAGCAATTACTATCTACCAACTATTTCTTTAAATCTTCATAGCGGTCCACGGTCAAGCTACACTTTGAATCAAAATGTAGTTGTAGGTGGGGTGTGGGGTCGTGCCCTGCGAGCCACGGCTACTACGCACGGATGCGGGGCTGGCAAACAATGAACCGCGCAGCTAACACTGCAAACCTTTCTGTGCACATCCTGCATCTTAATAGTTGGTAGTCGAGTCAGTATACCGTTACAAGGGGCCACTAACCTAGCAGTCGGCACATGCATCGGTGTATTTTGTTACTATTCTTTATTATCGGGGGCTTGTTACGATGCCTACCAAAAAAGTGAGTATCATTAAAACAGCATAAAGCATACGCTTTTAGAATGCTTGCCATATTGCAAACCCTACGTGCACTGAGAAAGTGAGATGTTTTGGTACCGACATTGAAAGTACAATTGCGGAGGCGATAGCAACCGCAAACGGGTTTCTATGGAAGTAACTTCTCCTATTAAAATTCACAGAGTTAGGCGATCCTCCCACTGCACCGCGCAGTCCGCGCAGACATAACACTGTACGCCGACGCGTTGGAAGTGTGTTGTCCTAGGAGTGTTTTCTACACAAATTCAGATACTTTCTTACAATGTCAAAATCTGCGGCCCCGCGCTACGTGACGGAGCGCGGTGCAGTGGGAGGATCGCCTTAGGTACCTAGTCCTACATACAAATTAATCGCATTGTTCCGGTCTATCATTACGAATGGGTAGTTTGCCATACCTAACACATCTTGCATCTCAGTGCACGTTTCATTTAGTGTGTATTTAGGTAGATTGCATTGCTCCCTAATTCCTATCCTTAGCATGACCTCTACTTTTTTATATTATACCTAATTAAAAACTTAAGAAGCAAAATGGTATATGCTACTCTTTGTACAATCGCTAGGTACCTAGGTACCACAGAGCACGTAATCTCCACGTCGTCGGTAGCATCAAGAGATGGCAGAACTAAGTAATAATTCGTGGCGTCGAAAATGTGTTGAGCGAACGGCCAGAAATTGTACCTATAGACGTACTGTAAGTTCAGTTAAACACTAATCATATGACGAACGTGTATACTTATATAAAGTTACAATACAATAAATTAATTAAGCAAGTTTCTTTAATATTAAAAATATTTTTAGACATTACAAATAACTTGATCATTAAGTTCTTGAAACAATCAACACTTTGTAAGCAGATTTTACCAATTCACAAAAACAGGGTGCAAGTAACATCGACGGGCAAACTGTGACTACGAAATGAAAACACATGATTCTAGTTAGAC
Organism: Noctua pronuba; assembly: GCA_905220335.1. NCBI lineage: Eukaryota > Metazoa > Arthropoda > Insecta > Lepidoptera > Noctuidae > Noctua > Noctua pronuba. The sequence continues at coordinate 15,454,376 of LR999913.1, forward strand.
CATGGAAATGATTCGTCGGTTATTATAAAAAAAGCAGTTTCATACAAAAGTGCAAAACCTCTACGGTTAAAATGTTTGCTTGCGTCGATGTACCTTACATCCTACATAAATATATCTATAATATACTAACACAGCATTTCTCACGTTACAGTGATGGTTCCAGTGAAGCCGATAACTCCACTAGCGCCACTGGACCTGGAGAGAGCCCTCCCCCCAGACCCCATTCCCCCCAAACCTCCAGAACCATATAAACCTGAAGAAACTGTCATGCTTCAGAAACCCACCTTTATAATTCCTGCGAAGCCTATACCACATTGTCCGAAAATATCGCCATCATCTATTCCTAACCCTAATCCTAGTGTCATGACCCCGAAACACGTGGATGGCGGGCACCCGAACTTCGGAAGTTACCTTTACAATATACCCGGATACTCGGCATTTCAGCCTATTACTCCAGTGAACTACCAGCCACCATTACCCCCGCGCCCGCCAAGCATTCCCCCTCCACCTCCAATACTGAACGAGCCACCAAATCCTGAGTTATATACCATACCCTTCCCACCATTGCCCAAAGAAAATCTAACAGAGCCTATGGTTGAAGAACAAAGTACTGAAATGGAACCACCCAAAGAGATCTTAAAACCACAGACAGACTTTGAAGAACATTTTACTCCTGAAATTATAACAGCTACATCAGTACCTGAGTCTAGTAAAACACAAAGTACTGAATCAAAGATGAGCATCACATCGTTAGCACAAGGTTCAGGAGCCACGGTCACTATACCGGCCCAAATTACAAATAAAGAGTTCAAGAAGAAACCAGAAAGATTCAGTTTAAAAACCAGTATCCCTATAAGTAAACTTGATATGAAATGTGTCAGCAATCCACCCGATACTGCCTTCCAAAGTTCTTTAGTAAAGAAAACCTACAGCAAGGAGCCGCCGAGAGTTGAAATTCAGAGTAATATTATCATAAAAAGCGCAACGAAAGAACCTGAGATTAAAGAGGCAAAGCCAACTGAGATATCAAATAAAAATATTGGTACTTTAATTAATGCAGCTGACGCTATCAACAAAACGGACAATTCGTTTCGTGTGCCCGAACCAAAAATTGACCCACCAGATGAAGTGAAAGAATTATTCAACCCAATCAATATTGAAACAAGCAAGCACGCCACTTTCAAACCACCGGAACTATCCTTTACTGATACGAAAAATCAAATAGTTTACATACAAAGTAAGAAGAAGACTTCAAACTCGAAGATGATGTTTACGATACAGCAGAATCCAAAAGTATTGTTACAAAGAACAAGTTTCGAACCAAAACCACTGCAAGCTCCTACACGACCCCAAAACCAAAATAAGAAATGCAAGGAAGACTTAGTGAATGAAAGCACTTCGTCGAAAGTAGTGGCATTGAAAAGATTACACCAAGAAAATAGTGACGAAAATGATTTCGAGAATTTGATCACTGAGAATCAAATATATGGTAACAAGATAGTTGTGAAGGAGAAGTCTCAAGGCACGTCGCAGGAACAAGATTTAAAAACTAAACAGGTGACTGAAAAAATCACGACGACTGAGTCTAAGAACGTTGTTTTACAACCTTGTAACAATTTCGTATACTTGAGCAACGTCCAGATTCCCGCTAATTTCATGATGATTAAAAATAATTCTAAAGTGTCACATACTCCAGAAGCTTTTAAAGCCAAGATAGCCCCAATAGTAAGTAGCCGAGTAGCACCTGAACTAGTTACAGTACCAATTACAGAAAGTAATCCAGAAATAATAAAAACCTCAATACCGAACACAGCAGTGAGTAACGAAAGTCATGTTTTGAAATCTAACAACAGCGTTATACAAACTCTACCAAACATAACTAAGCCTGACATAGTGATACAAGCTAACCCAAGCATAACAAAGCCCGACATAGTTATTCAAGCTAACCCAATTGTAACACAGCCCGATATAGTTATTCAAGCTAACCCAATTATAACTAAGCCTGATATAGTTATTCAAGCTAACCCAATCATAACGCAGCCAGACATACTGATTCAATCTAACCCTTCAGTTATTGTAAGTCCAAAGATCGTTTACCAAGTGCCAATTTCTTCCATGAACCTCGTGGAACCTGCAATAATAAAACCGCCAATTAAAAAACGAGAATATGTACAATTTGTTCCTCCATTACTTCAAAAAATTGCCCCTAAAAAGGAAGTCCCCAAAAAAATTGATCTACCGAAAACAAACGAAAAATTATACATAGCACGCCCTTATCAAATGGACGCAAAATTACAGCCTACAATAGTAATAACTAATATACTACCATTTAATAAAATTGATGAGGTTAGTTCTGTAGATAATTATGAGAAAAGACAACGTTTGAGGCGACTTAAGCACTTGTCGAATCGTGAAACTAAAGACGTTAAACCTGATGCTAAGAAGGTGGAAAAGACTGAAATTCCTAAAATTATAATTACACCTGATAATATAGATATTGAGATATATAAAGAATTTGCAAATAGTAAAGTAGGCACAGATGAAGGCAGCAGTGGAAGTGATACTGATGATTACGGAGAGGATGAACTAAGAATGTACGAAGATATTATCGAGGATTATGGCGCTAAAGCTGACAACGACAAAGGGAAGGTTGATTTCATGGCTAATCTTAGATTGGCGACACCTGAAGCTTATAAAGGTACGTACATTCAAATCAACAGATTGATTATTTCACAATCTTTGTAAGTTCTATAGGTTGTTTTATAGATGCTAAACTAACCTCATGTTTGGGTCGATCCAATTAGCACATCAGACCACAAAATTAATGTATATTTGATTTTGCCGCCCGGCTTATGGTGAATCAGCTCGATCCGTACATTTGTGTGTAGCAGGTCCCACTTAAAACTTTGCAGAAAAAGACCTCGAGCTTCAAGACAAGGTGCTAAGAAACGACTCGGTAGCATCAGCATACGCAGCAGTGGGTCGTCTGGACGTGCTGCTCAATGTTCCGTGCGGGGAGACAGCCGAAGACAGTGACAAGCAAGAAGTGGAGGAAGAGAAGATACTAGAGAGAGAGGATATCCAACAAGAGACCAGGACTGCAACGCAGAGAAAGAAACTGTTCCTATCGAAGTTGAAGCTAACGCAAGTCACGCAGAAATATAAAGAAGGTAGGACTAAACTTCCTCATATTTGTTGATATATAAGCGATTGGCTTAAATAAGAAAGTACACTGATCTTACCCACCCCCAGACTGGGTCCAGGTGGTGGATTACAGCAAATTCTCTCTCACTGAGAGGAGGCCTGTGTCCCTGCATTTGCTGGCTTGCTTATACTATACTACTCTTATTAGTAATTACAGACTTGGTTCAGAGATGGTGACCCGCCCAATAATAGGAACGCGTTATTGGCATAAGACAGTAGCCTTCTTTCAACGCTAACTTTCTGGTTTCATTTCGGATTATTCATTTCAATTTCAGGATACGACAAAGTATGGCAAGAAATATTAAAAGAAAGAAAACGTCGCAACAGCAACCCGGATGTAGAGGACAACAGCAAAGAGGCGCGTCTAGGGTTCGAAACTAACTGCCAGCTCAAACTCTTAACCGAAATCGAGAAATCCGTCAACGAGAATAACAACCTTATCAAAAAGAGATTAGATTCAGTTTCCTGCGGAGATGCGAATGATGACAGCATTAAAATACTAGCAGAGAAGAACTTCTCAGAGTTAAACCGCCTATCCAAAATGGCCGACAATAGTGTGAAACTGTTCAAGGCTCCAAACACAAGAAAAAGAGACCTAACCCCTGGTTTTGACAGCGAGAATATTAAAAAACCAAGCATAAAAATACAGCTGCCATACCAAGATTACCCTAAGATTAAGATACCAAGTATTTCAAAGATAATTTCGTTGAAGTCGACGCAGGAGTGTGCGACTGCGACGTCGACACAGGCGACGTCTATGGACGAGCCGCAGAACTCAGCGGCGGGGGTGACGGAGATATTCGTGGAGTCGTCACTTAAGGAGAAGACGAGGGAAACGAGCTGTCAAGTGGATGTACCGTCGTGGCCGGAGGTAGAAACTTTGGCGAAGAGTTATAGGGATTATGATGCAGGTATTTGAACAATCAATCTATTTCATCAACCCTGAAAAAAATAGCTTTAAAAATCATTGGCCCTTGATCATTTTCTGATGTTTTCGTTCGGAACATTGCTATCGTAGAAGTATGAAATTTCTATCAAATATAAATTAATTATACTATTGCTACTTAATCGTCCCATGCTGTGTTTTACTCGAATGAAAAGTGTAAGCAACAATAATTGACGATGTTGATTCCAGCTCGCCGAAAAGAGATAGCCGAGCTGCACAGGCGTAATACCATCCTCAAAATAGAAGGCGCACACATCACCTGTTCAGCCTCGCGCGACTCGGACCATGCGCGTGCGCTTCTAGCTGAGCGACAGAACCTCTCCATGGAAGAAAACAAGCTCCGTCATTCGCTGCAGAGGATACAGCAAGCCCTTGAAGTTATTAAGAACTACTAGCAAGGGATGAGAGGCCGGTTCATTGAACCCAAGCAGGGTTCGAGCAGGTATGACTTGCGAAAGCGGTCGAGCTCGAGAATTTGAAATAGTTATTGTATACAAGGTACTCGGAAAAGTTTCGAGGTAAAGTCACGGAAATTAATGATTATGCAAGCCTACGGACTTAAATTGTGTGAATATTCAAATCAAAACGGTCATACTTATAATGGGTATTATATATGTAACAGTCAAAACTGTTAATCGGTCAAAACCACTTTTGACTAGTCAGTCAAAATCCTTATTATGTTAAAAATGCGTTTTCTCCATTTAAAATATGTTGTTTCAGAACGTTGTATTACCTAGTCCTAAAATTACTACATCATAATGTTTAGCAAAGGGTCACAAAAAAAAACCGAACAGCCTTATAAGTTTCTAAGTAAATGTTAGTTATTGTTAAAATAGTTTTCACCGGTCAAAAGTAGTTTTGACTGATTAACAGTTTTGCAGTGACTGTGACAAATTATATAACACGTCAAACTGACGTAATGTCGATTTGCTTATCAATTCATTTTCGTGAATGTACCTGTTAACGCCCGTTAGTTAACCTGGATATTAACTGTAATTTACAAAATGAAACGGCCTCTAAGACTAAGAAGATTTTTACTTCTCTAAAAAAAAAATTACCCCTAAAATTAATTATTATTGTACTGCTGGAATTTGAACTCTCAGCGCTGTTACAAACGTTAGTGACACAGGCTTCATCAGCACTTGGTATATATAGATGATAATTGTCGACATAAGACCAGCTCATACATGTGTCGTGATCCTAATTAAATAACCATTGCTACCTTTGGACCTCCTCGATTGTTCGAAAATTAGGTTGTCAATCCTAGTTCGCAGGTGATTTCAAAGAGTTTACATATTTGAGAGAAATTATTAGTGTTTTTTGGCAACATTGACGTCATAGACAAAAATTGAATGGAGTTCATAATATTACACTCTTTTCACAGTTACTTTTTCTATGTATAATATTGGATAGACGCCTAGAAACACTGCTGGTCTGCTTGCAAATACGGGTGTCAAACTCCGTATATTGTGATTGAGTGCTGTAATTAGACACGTATTAAGATACACCGGGCACACTGTAAGAAATGGTCATAGATAAATAATGGCAACATTATTTGATTTTAGACTGCGCTTTCTTAAATTATGTATAGAAAGAAATCATATTTAAGGGCGATAAACGCCGGTTAAAAATTGTAAATAATTTAGTAAATAATTGCAGTTGACGGAGACAATTATTTTGTTATGTTATGTTAGTTTACCACTAAGTGGCCTAGCCAGTTTGTGGGCCGTAAACTGTAATACCAAATTAATTAGAGGAAAGATGATGATGATGATGGCTAAAGAAAAATCACACTGATATACATTTTATCAAACTCGGATGTCAGATGTTTCATATCACTGAGAAAATTACAATGTTTAACATGACAACACAGTCATGTTTCGGCCTACAGGTGATTGACATTAATACCTAATCTAAAGATGATAGAAAGTGTAAGATAATTGTAAATAAATAAACATGTAGACATAGAATCATTTTGCATTGTAAACCTAAAATAGGAGCTCCCACGATAAAGGGTTTTAAAAATATTCTAGCCAGTCTCCGTAATTTATTTATCCAAAAACTAAAAACCTGTGGTCTGACCTTAAGGTTAAATTAAACTGTACCAAAAATTGTAGAAAAATGTTTTTGTCAATTTAACTGTAAGATAGAAATAACTAGTCAGCTATTTTTAGGTAATATTTATTAAAGTAAACGTTAAGACTCATTGAAATAACGCAATAATCACACTACGGTTTACTAAGTGTTTTTAACGCCTTTTTTATTCATATGTTTTCTGTACTCAGGATGCTTGGTATATTTTGCGTGAATAGGCTAATAATATGTCAAATTCAAGTAATGTTTTGCATAGCTCTTTTCGCGCGTGTATTGGTTCATGATCGGTTCTAACACCTCCATCTTATTTTTCAAAAAAATCCATAGACAATTTCACATTTATTTTTATACTTAGTTACTAACAACGTCACTGTCAATGTCTTTCTTTTCTAGCGTTAGCGCCCGAAGAACTACACTTCAACCAATTTATCTGTGCAGGCGGGAAAACACAGTGAACTAAAATAAATGTAGCGACATAATATCGCTGCCAAGTGCCAACTTTCTTGACAAGCAACGCCACCTTATACTGTGCACACTTAAAGTGGTCAAACTAAATTATTAATGGGTGATTCATTTGGAGGTACTTTTTTCAAAGCTTAATAAAGTATGAAAAAAACAAATTCATCGGGTTATCCTTATTATCATAGAAAAGAACCATTCTTAGACATATTTTTTAAAGATTATTTCTTTCAAATGTTGTCCGTAACTGTTGCTGTGACATGGTTCATTCTGCAGCTCCAATTTTCGGTGACGCGTTCGAGCATTTCGAGTGGTATTTGGCGAATAACGCGAGTAGTGTTGGCTACCAGCTGCTTAATCGTACGCGGCTTATCCATATAGAATTTGGACTTACATAGCTCCAAAGGAAAAAGTGTAGAGGTGTGAGTAATGCCACAGGATCTTCATTTGCAGCCAAATCACTCATTCGAAGCGCGAAATTAACTGTTCACCAAATTGTTCTCGCAACTGATTTTCGTAATACACCTGAATAGAATACAATCGTAGACGCTGTGCCGGGATGGAAAGACTTAATTCCATGATGAAATGTCAAACTATCCTGAACAGAAATACCATGATAGGTTAACACGATTCCCGCTTCCTCTGTCGAAAAATCTATATTCAAAAACGCACCTCTAACTTATTGAATCACCCGTTATATGCGCCATTGTTTTGTTTATTTCCAATCACTGAAAAGGATCTTGCCAATGGCTGCAACTTTTGCCACCTCTCAAAATATACTGGGAACATTGGAGGCATTGGAGCAGTTGTAGGATGGAAACGCGAATTTTAGTAATACTCATGTTAAAGTCACTGTATAATAAAATAACCATTAAATATATATTTTAGATACATACATTTATTCCATTCACCTAGTATCTACTCTGATTATAACTACACTGATCAACTTGCCGATTATTTAATATATTCATACCTAAATACCTAAGTATAATATACCTACCGTTTCACACGGTGATTACTTTCTACCAATTAAAAATCGCTTGTAATGCGTCTGTTTTATGTTATATTTACTGTAAAATACGTTTCGCGGAAACTAAGACTAGTAACGAAACAATAAAAAAGATACTCAACATTTTAAATCTTGTTTTATTACAAATTTTAAATAATAATACTGCTTAGAGCGTAATCAACATTTTTGTGGTTTAACTTATCGCTTGTTTGCGGCAATAATGACATAACTCGAAAATAAGAAATACAGCACAGCGTTTTTTTTTTAATTAGACCCAAAATACTTTCATTTTTTGCCATTATTTTTTTTAATATAGTTTTTTTATCGACAGATAAAAAGGTTTATTTCACGTATTTCGTTACTTAAATTAATACTTACTTTCGTTAATTTTATATTCAATTTAAGAACATCGAAAAGTCTTTATTTTTGAGTTATGTCATCCGTGTCGCAAACGAGCGTAATTATCAATGTTGTCATTAGAATAGTATTAATGAATACGAGTGCTACTACCAGTTGACTAACGTAGCGCTCTACTTGTATCTCCCTTATATTTTAGTTGAAATCTTTGTTTGTTTAAATTGGGCCTAGTTGCCATAAATAAACAAATATTTAATTAATTTAATTAATTAATTTGTCTCTTCAGACATGTTTTTGTTAGAATAGGTATTTTACTAGTAAGAAAACACAGTACCTAATAAAAAAGTAGCACATACCAAATCAAACTCCTAACCTAAATTATATTTACTGCCGGTGTCTTCAACTGGGGTCCTCAAAACAGCAAAGAGCTGTTCCCGCCATGATCAGCACAATACCCACGATCGACCCTGGAAAGAAAAGGATACATATTTAAGATTCAGTAGGTATCGTCATTGTAAGGGATTGAGATTTTACCATAAATAAGTTCTCAGTAGCAGCCACGGAGTCTGGATTTGTGCCGGATTGATGGCAATAGGCTCGCCCTCTACTACATGGGACTTTAATATAACTGGCGAAATGTGGGTGTACTATAAGGTACACCTCCGCCTAACTCTTCGGGGATTACAGGCGTGATGTTATGTTATGTAAATACAAACTCGCATAGTGTTAGAACCGGGCGGTACTTACACACTTCCTACATAAAAGCGCATCGTTGGATTTTCAATGCTCAGCTCAAAGTCGAGACTTCCAGTACCTTAAATTGCCTAGGCCCTCAGGAAGTGAACTTTCATAGACAGCCACTGGCACAAACGTGAGTTGGCAGCTGGTAAGGCAGCAGCTGGATCAAGTTGACGAGAATCGAGTAAAATGGCGTGCTATTGGAGAGGCCTATATGACTTGTAACAGACTATAGGTACGTACTTTTATCCAGCGGCTCTTCAGCGCCGATGCTCGCTCCGGTGACTGCGGTGAACACGAAGGCCAGGCTGTTGGCGACAGGCACGGCCACCGACAGCGGCGCGCGTTGCACGGCGGCGAGATAGCTCAGCGACCCCGCCTGGTTCACCAGCCACGGTAACACGTACTGCGACAAGTTACACTGATGGTTACTAGCAGCAGGCACGATCACCGACCGGGTCAAACTTTCACAACAATCGACAACATCGACGATTTTCGGCGGTTAAATGAATGTCTGTTCTAGTGGGCTTAGGGAGACCAATGGTAACTAACAAATGGATAAAAGGACCGCTTACCTTCCAATTCGAGAGGAGGAAGGTGAATTCAGCCCAGACCTGTCCTAGCACGGTGGTGGCTGAGACGTCACGCAGTCCCTTCGTACCTTGGCGGATGAAGGGGTTGGTGCATCCCCACAACACACCGGTCAACACCAAGAGACCTGGGAGCATGAAGATAGTTAGAAATGGTTATTTTTGCACCCTATCACAATGTTGAGTGGTAGAGAAAACGTGGTAGCATTCGTTTTTTCGGAAATCCTTTCTTATGCTCACCTTCTTTATGAGGAACCCTTGTCCATGCTTCTTCACCCAGTGGCTTAAGCCATTCATTGTTTGTTAATGAGCAGTTGTTATAGCTGGTTTAGGTGTGATGGTATTCTCATCTCTTAGGTCAGCCTGTTAGACTCGCAATATCAGGATTATATTCTAATATTGCTACGCTAAACAGGTCACGAAACACTGATCAACGGCGTTCGACGGTTTGTCAGTACAAAAGGAGCATAAAGTATGGGACGCCTTACGCATCCTTTGTCATCGATCGTGCCGAACGTCGTTGATCAATGTGACGTGACCCTGAATGTACAATACATGGTGGAAGTGACACACGCTAAAACGGTTACCACATATTCAGTACATCATTCTGAACCCCCGTAAATTTTTATAATAATACTAGCCTATTACTGTCCCACTGCTGGGCAAAGGCCTCTTCTCATACAGAGAAGGCACGAGCATTGATCACCACGCTTGCTCAAGTCAGGTTGGCGATTTCAGACTTATATTAATTATAAGCCCAGGTTTCCTCACGATGTTTTCCTTCACCGATGTCTGTGATGTCCAAGATAAACTTAGAAAGAAAAAAAAAAAAAAAAAAAAATTATAATCGATATTATACAATGTCGCCCATGCGCATGTGACCGCCCGTAATTTTCTGAATATTCATGAAGAAATGTCGAAAATAAACTTTAAAAAGGGGGGTCTATCTACAACATTTTTCATGTTATTCAATTTTTAATTTTTTAAGTATAGTTTGTAGATTTGCTTTCTATTTTTTGACACATCTCCGAAGTTTATGGGGCGATTTGGATTCTGTTTATTATTTCTAAAAGCTTATGAGTTATTTTAACAGGTTAATTAACATTTTTACTAAAAAATATCGACGACGAAAAAAAAACGGAATCGAAGTCATTTTTTCGGTGAAAAATTGTGTATTTATTTTAACCTTCTGCGACTGACGTGGTAGTCCATCGGACACCACCAATCACAAAAAACGTTGCCAGATCGTAACATGGCGTGATGAAGCTCTGTCTCGCTCAGTACCTTCCTGTAACGGTTCGCCCTAACGGTTAGTGATTCGCGGGCGGCCGAGCGTTGTGCATGTTTGGAGTTTTCGACTGCCGGTGTCCCACAGACGTAAGTACAGCAATAAACGTTGATTCTGATAGACGTCACCTCACCAATATCTTTTTAGGTTCATAGTGTCTGTTAGTCGTTTCATCAGTTATATTTTAATACTACCATAGTGTCTCTCAGACATAACCTCACATTTAATTTGCTAAACTTTGTTATTCATAATTTTTTAGATGGCGACTCAAAGTACAGATAGTAGGCAACCAAGACGAGACAGCAGTGGAAGACATACAAATGATGATGAGCAGATTGAGGAATGGCTTGAAGTATTAGAAGAAGAAAACGATCAGTTTAGCGATTTTGATGATTTGGTAGGAGATCCTAGTTATGTGGAAGGAAATGTACAGCAAGAGGAAAACGAAGACCTCGAGGAACAGAATGCCCAATCGAGTGAGAGTGATTTTAACTCTGAAGACGAGGAGCCCCTTTTTATTTTTGGGATGGGAAATCATCAAATAACCCCCGCTCTGGGTGGAGTGGGAGGGAGTGTCAGACTTTTACTGACTAAAACCCATCCATGTTCCTTCTTTGCCCTTTGTGTTCCAGGGCCGCGGTATCTACTTCGAACAGTCGCGCAGCTCCGGCAGGCATCGGAGCCCCTTAGCTCTTTAGTTTGTGGCGACCAAGATGGTCCAAAGTACATTGGAAAAAACGGATTTTTATGGTCTAAGAAGGAAATAGCGAGGGCAAGCAGAACTGCTGCACATAACGGGAACGCGTTTATTATGATAGACTGCCCAGAGAACTCCGTCTAACTATAACGCGAGTTTTAGGCAATGATTTGCCTCCCCCTCCACCCGTGGCTCAGCTTCCAGGTCCTGCTGGAAGGAAGCTATGCAGCATAGGCTCCAGTAAATTGATGAGGCAAACAAGGTACCACTGTTGCGCATGCAAAAAGCCTCTTTGTCTTCTCCACTATGTCAAGATTGTAAACTTTTTTTTTTTTTTTTTTCTGATGGGAAATCATCAAATGACTTCTCCCGCTCTAGGTGGAGTGGGAGGGAGTGTCAGACTCTTACTGACTAAAACCCATCCATGTTCCTTCATTGCCCTTTGTGTTCCAGGGCCACGATATCTCTTTCGAACAGTCCCGCAGCCCAAGATTGTAAACTTAAGTTTTAAATTAAGGGTTAACTTTGAGACTGATTTGTGTCTAATTGAACCGTGGTATCATGTTGTGTTTTTTGTTTTAGCGTTATAAGATAGCGCTTAAAAGATTAATATTAACAGTTTTATAGAAGTTTTATTATTTCGTTTTTTATTTTATAGTTTTGTAAGTTTAAACGTAAAAACAATGAAAATACCGATCTCATTAAATGATTCCATAATGAACTTGTTTTATGTTTTGAGAATGCTTATTCATTTTTATTTCATTATACATAAACCCCTAAATCGTAAAATAAAATTAGAGCTCTATTATTTCCAAAAGTTATAGACAAATCGTGCCGTATATAGTGACGCCTGACAGACTACACCTCAGTCGAATGTTGACGATAAACCCACCTCAGTTGCAGAAGGTTAAAAAAACTAGTGTAAGTCCATAAATTATCCCGATAGGACGACTTTTTTAATCATTATTTGTAATTTACGACATAACAGCTACAAATTCACAGAGCATTGTTGATACCTATCTCTAAAGAAAAAACAAGGGCGGATATAACAAATCATCGCAATCTTCATGTGTGGGCCACTGAAAATTCACACGTCATTAGGGAAACAACTTTCCAGACTCAATTTTCCATAAATGTATGGGCGGTCACATGCGCATGGGCGACATTGTATAACAAAACTGCACGTACATGGTCAAAATGTGTGGAACAGTTTTTTTTTTTAATTACTGATGAAAAATTTCTAAAAAGTACAATTTCAATATCTATAGGTCAAAAACTAGCTCTCTCTTTCTGGATATTGAATTATTACCAGGAGTACTCATTCTAAATAGGCCAGTAGTACTGGTTAAAAAAAAAGTCAATTTTGTAGAAAAAATATAAAACTTTATTTTTTGCAAATGTTTTTACAATACAATTGCACGGGAGTTATTTGTTAAATATTATGCTTTTTAATAAAATATTTATCTTATTCTATAATTCAATCTAGTCTTAAAATAAAGTAGCAAATGCATCAAAATAATTTTGAAATTATTTCACCTGTACTGCACCGTTTAAATCGCTATGTATAACGTACATGATTATTAATAAATAATTCGAATTTTTACCTAGATACTCTATCTAATAGTTAACAAAATTTTGGTAATTTTCAAAATAGAGATCAATTTTATAACAAACAATTTATCCATAATAATAGGCATCATAATTATTTAAAAAAATCAATTCTAAAATAATGATAACTAATCTTGACTTTTTTTGTTCAATGCATGCTTCATACTATAAATTAATAATTATCTATAAATATATTTGTATAAACTCGTTAATAGTTACATAATTAATTCATTACAGCTAATGATACCTACTTACTAAAATAAAAATAAAAGTACATAATTTATGAATTTTCATTCTTCAACACATCAGAAATACTTATTAGAAAAAAATACAACATTTCTTATGTACATGCGTTATACATCATTATGTACATAAAGTTTATAATTACAAAATGCCTTATTTAATGCTAATAAGTTTTCAATTTAACCCAAAATCTTTTTTTTTCAAGAGATCAAATAATCTTTATACTAATAATATTTTTTCAAAACAGCCTCTGGATAGTTTCTACTTAAAATGCCTGTATTCTAGAATAGTTTTGAATTGAAAACTTACAGATTTATTACTCAATATATAATTTATGTCTAGACTTAAGAATCACTCTAGAATAAAGGCATCAAAGTAAACAATTTTCAATAAATAACAGTAATAAGAATTTAGATCACACACTTTATGATTTCCAAGCCTCTATGCAAAATGCAAAAAAAAAGAAAATCTTACAAAGAGTGACTACATAATATAGAAAAAAAATTGCTAAATAAATATAAAATGCTTTTAAAAACTAACTTTTACGTTATTTAAAAATATTAAGAAAAAAAGTGCACAAAATTAGCACCATACCTTTGACAATCCAAATGAGAATAATGCAGTAATACACTTGCTGTATTGTAGAAGAAAGACCAGTTACCTTAAGTATAGCAGCAACCCTTGCGAGAAAAGGTGTAGAGTGTGTAAGGGCGGGCATTGTGAATAATCAAACAGGAAGTGGGCCAGCACTCCAGCAGTCAGTCACATCAGTCAGTTGGTTGAGCACGAAAATGGTGATCTTTTCATTGTATGTAAATGAATTAAGATTTCTACTTTTCCCCAGTATAAACAATCTGAATGGTTAATCAGTACTTGCCTAGGTTGATCTATGCATGGGTAACCATACATCACATACCGAGTTTCCTCTGTGCCTCAGAAAGTACTTTATATAGCTTACGTGTGTTGAAATATGCTTTTTAATAGCACATGTATTTCAGCCTTAACAATTTGGCGATGCAATATCATATAGATAATGTTAATCTCCGAGTGGCACACCAAGCCTCATAGCATTGACTTCACTGAATTTACATTGGTTCTCCTCTTTGTCGACCCACTCCACAAACTCTTTCGCGATGGCAACTGCTGCTTCCATGGCCATAACACAGTCATTCTCTGCCCGATGAGCTTCAATAGCAGGACGTCCGACAGCACGCTCATAAGCATCTTTCAGTTTGTATGAACTAGTAGGCTTTTTGGCTTGCTCTTTATAGAATAATTTTCGCCTAACTCCTTTTATAGTTTTACTGGGCTTTGAAAAACCTTTCTTTTGTGCAGGTGTTCTTTCATTCTGCTGTTGCATCGATAGTTGAAACTTCAAATCATTGTTTTCCATAAAATCTTTCAACAATTCTTCTGTTATAAACTCTTCATAATTTGTAGTGGCACCATTGCACATCTGTATCTCTGAACTTGTTCCTTCTTGTAATATCTTATCAAATGTTTGGGTTTTCTGTTTTTGATCACTAGATGACTCAACAGCCTTAACACCATTTGTTTTATGATCAACAACTGACGCACCGGCTTTACTAGCGTTATCCTCACCCCTTACCAATTCAAATACATCATGGAATGCATGGAGACTGTCAGCACATAAGATATCATCTGGTAAACTGACTCCTAGCTTCTCAAAATGATTTTTTAAGATCGGAAAGTCGAAAGAGTGACCATTGTGTGCGACTAAACACACTGGCTTCTCAAACAGCTGTAGGAAACAGTTTATAGTGTTAAATACATTCATGTTGAAGGGCGATTGATGCTCCAGTAGGCAGTTGTCCAGGCCTGATACCTCGGAGCTGTCTGGATGAATGAGTCTGCCAGGGTATAAGCACAGAGTAAGCTTTTCCTGCACTCGCGGCGCCGCACCCGGTCTTGTGTCCAAAATATGCCTCCGTCTCACTACCACCATACTTATTTCAGTAATTCTCGTCTTGTTTAAGTCAAACTTAGGGAGACCCGTCGTCTCCAAGTCAGTGAACACGTACGTAGCTACCTGCGGCATGATTATAACTGGAGTAATATCATAAATGCTTACCAAATGCTTCCAGCATAATGCACTCTTTGGTAAGTGCAATGTTGGTTACGCTTTCTGCCAGTGATTGTTATTGTTCAAACAGACAACAGATTTAACAAATATCGGTTACCTATACATTATTACAGACTCGATTCATTTATAAAAAGATTTGATTATGTAGATAGAGAAACTTTTTTCGAGAACGAGTTTCGACAAGTTTAACAATTTTGACATCCATCAATGTGATCAATGTTGTTTACGTTTTTATGCCGTTTGACTGTCGCGTTCATTCGTTGGTTGCGTTTGACACTGATTGATACTACATTTAGACAGTTCAATTCGTTTCGTTCGGTAATCTTGTCCGAAAACCAATCGTGGAATTATTAAGTACTCTACATCAAAGTGTGTTCGTCGAGTATGATGAGAGTTGGCTAAAGTTGTTTAGTTTGTATGTTTTTATCACACCCTTAAATATGACCACATCTTCCTGATACATGCTGTATAGAACAGTAAAGGCTCCGCTACATAAGTCACAAAAGTCAAAGGACTTGGTTCCTTAATAAAAGAATAAATCGGGCTGGCATTATTTTTGTATTTAATTGTAGTCGGGTGGCCTACGCGTCGTTCTTAATTATGTCTACTTCCAGGGAGCAGTTGATTCCATTTATGCGTCCAGTCTAGAATGCTTGAACAGTAACAAAACGAGGATCACTAGCAGATACTCATGATAACAAACAACTTTCCCAAGGAAACTTTTTTTTTTATACTCGTTCACTTTTATCCCAATAACACAACAGCCGTATGAAAGTCATGCGCGCACGCGCCTTTAACCTACCAGCTGTTAGCCGCATGATGCCGTTCTGTCTACCACTGTGCTCTGCCTACCAAGGAACTTATATACTAACTGGAATGATTACGTGCAACGCAAGGCGTTCCGAGTGAGAGAACGTCGAGAGTGGATGTCATCTCTTTCTAATAGGGTATCCATATTTTTGTACTTAAATTTGGGACAGTTATTCTATTCTAACTTATTAGCACCCCGCTCCCTGCTTTGCATGGGCGATGCCGAAACCTACGCATACTGTTCATCTAAGGCACAGCCATTTGTAAAAAAAAACTACTTTATTTTTAGGTATAATAATACTAAATAGCCTCATCTGACTGCTGCCGGCATGTACCAGCGGTAATGTATCTCCATAAATTTTAGTTTTCCAAGGGTGCCACAGTTAAAAAAAACTCTGTAGTGGGGTAGGTTGATGATGTGAAGAATACGTATACTTTTTTTCGTTCACGGTGGTCTAAATGTTAGGTTATATCTCTCTCACATAGATTCGATTCGTCGGTAATCTTAAATGTAAGTGCGAAGATGCTGATGGATGATGGATGACGGTTGCAAACTAGGCAATAGGTTGAATACTTTTTCTTTAAAGGGACATCTTCAAGCCACCGTTGCTGAAGATTCTCATTGTTGCGGAGTCTGCATAGAAACAGAACAGTATTATTAATATGTTACAGCAAACTACTGCGCACAACAAGTGTGATCTCAGAACAGTGATTTTTCTCATTTATGAACTTAACTATTTTGTAGTGCTTAAAAGTGATTTATATTGCCATGATTTCCATAACTCGCGAAATGAGAGTGTATTACGCGACGTACACCTCTGGCTAGCCCTTCGGGTTTACAAATGTGATGTTATGTTAGATTTACAAATATTAATAAGAGTTACTGTGATTTTTTCAAATAAATTAATGATATTTTACTTGACCAAGGAGTTTATTCAGACTTTTTGGATTTGAATCGAGACTTTTGTGTCGAATAAAAAAAATCGGTTGAATCGACAGTTGCCGTCAAACTGGAAGGGTTTAAAAATGTAAAGATAGAATTCAAATGTTTATTTTCAAGAAGTTACTTTTGCTAATATTAAATTGAGTAAATGATTAACTTTTCTACTGCATTATAAATAACAATGTTTTGTATTTTATACGCATGTGCACAAGATTATAAATACCGATATGGATAATAGAAAAGGCGTATTCTTTACAATATTTTTATAATCTTCGTTTACAAATGTAAAACATTGTCACCCTAGTCGTAATTTGTAAACAAAGTTAAAAGAACGTGCCTGAAAAAAGAAATTGCATATCCATCAACCCCTCACACTATTACACCCCTTCAAACAACACGATTTCACCATATTTATAGTGGAAGATTTCACTTAAATACAATAAAAAGCACATGAGCAAGCAAAAATACGACTGCAACGCGAAACCGTTTCGGCCATTTTTTTTTTTTTTTTAATCTTTCATTAATTTTGGCATTCATAAAATGTAAGTAACTACTAAAGAATTTAATTTCGCAAGAAATTATTATTTTAATATTTGGTATTTAAATATCAAATAATTCCAGTTACGATTTATGTGCTAGTTTAGCTATCAAGGTGATTTCCGATTGCTATATGAAAAAAAAAGAAAAAATATTTGTTTATTTTTTGATTACTGGCAATTATTAGACAAGGACACAATCCACTCTCGTCGCTTTCTCGCTCTGAAGTATTCTTCCTCCTTTGAATTAATTAAAGTAATACGAACTCTATGCCTTTGAGATAAAGTTCATTTTCAAACGGTTTTTTTTAACAAAATTTTGTTCGTACTCATTCCAGTTAGTATATAAGTTCCTTGCTGCCTACTCACTGTTGCACGGTACGTTAGTAATGAGACAGAACGGCGTCACGCGGCTAACAGCTGATAGGTGACAGGCGCGCGCGCTCGCGAGCATGAATCTCATACGGCTGTTGTTTTATTGGGATAAAAGTGAACGAGTTGGTTTAAAAAAAAATGTTTCTTTGGAAAAGTTGTTTGTTATCATGAGTATAATCACGTGTTTAAATATCGGTCACTAATTACCAGTCACCCTATATAGTAGATCTGCCTTTAAGTTAAAAATATCTTTAGGTACATTATTAACTTTCTGCTGGGTACTACTGTATAGTTTTTCATGTTAGTTTTTTTCAAATTCCTACATGACTTCGCAACGTGTGGCGCCATCTGTTTGTTGCTAAGCCACCTAGGCCTGTCCAACAAACAGCCCGCATAGGTCTTTCATCCGGCCCGCGAACTGTTTAAATCTTTAACAGACATCAATAAATACTGCGCAAACACATTAAAAAAAGTGATATTTTTAAATGCACATCTGTATAATTTTTCAGCACACTAGGTAACTCCACTAATTTACTGAATGCATACCAGAAAAATGAATGCTGTGCAAAAAAAACAATTTATTAACTAAAAGTGTCCTACAAAAAAAAAAAACAAAAAAACACACAAAACGAGATGACCTTTATTATCGAATTCATACCAAAAATGTGGTTCGTACATCGGATATACAGGGTGTAAACGGACCCTTCACGAAGCCGTCAACCAAGCATTCTGTACATCAAACTAAGTAACCCTACACAAAAATTATTGCTGGGAAATGACTTTTTTATTTGGGGTGAAAAATCACGTTTTACGGTAAAACTCAATGTAACGCACTCAAAACTTAGTGCTGATGGATGCTTTGAATAGTAAACGGGTAATGGAGGTAATTGAAGTAAAGTAAAAACCTTAAAAAGTAGTATTTAAAAAAAAAACTTTAAAAAAAAATTGGAACTTTGACCTCAAATATCTCCGTAACTAGAAGGTTCCCAGGTATGGTCCAGAACAAAAAAATGATCGCAATGACGGGGAGAACAAGTGCCTTTCGGCTTAGTTAAGGGTCTTTTTACACCCTTTATGATTTATAAAACAAAAATACGAATCGTTTATCAAAAATACTAACTTGCACTCTAAATTGTACAATCTTACCACAAAATTTCGAAAACTGATATCTAAAGGTAAACGCTTTTGAGTTAGTTTTACGTATTTATTTTGAAATTTCATGAAATTAAAATATTCTCCTAAAAAGTCAATATGTTGTGCTACAAAAGTTAGTGACAGAAATGAATCGCTACAAAACCGAATCCACGTAGCTTGTCTGCCCTACCCCTAGAGTGTAATTTAAGCCCGCGTAGGCGCGGAGGGGCGAGGCGGCCCGCGAGCTGAAGGGCAGGTGGTGTTAACGCTCGCCGCCGCGGCTGAGGTTGGCCGGCCAGAAAGCCGAAGCTGCGGTGGTGAACGTAAAACCCATCTGCGACGATAAGCTCGCGTGGGACCGTCGGAGCCCCGCAGCGCCGGAGCCGTGACAGAAACCAAACGTGTTTTGTGTACTTAATTATATAAAGATGACTGATTAAATTGGGTTTTATTTAGAATAAACGATGTTCCTAAAAGTAAATTAGGTGATGGTTTTCCTTAAAAAGTTTTAATATGTTTGTTGAACTAAGGAATTGTTAGATACTATTTTGATAATAGTTTTTCGTTCAGTAAAACAGTTCTGCAAATATCATTAAACAGTATATTTAATTTGATTTATTAAGTGTGCATAATTTGTGTGCAAGTCAGTATTTTTGGTTTAACTTTGAAATATTTTGTTCGAAAAAAGGGAATATTCAGATATCGATTTAAATACATGCCCTAAAAAAAATGTCCCTAAGTCAGTTATTTCCACGCCATATTTCTACCCAAACTTAACTAAACTAAACTTATCCCAGGCAGGACCGCAGGATACTAAAATTTTCGAGCTCGTCCCGCTCGATTTTGCATCTGCTTTTCAGCATAAGTCAATCGCACTAATATTCTACAGGCGAAAGATTGTATGTGTGTATGTTTGTTCCTCGTTCATGCTCAAACGGCTTAACGGATTTGAATGAAATTTGTTATCAAGATAGCGTATATTCTAGATTAACACATAGGCTACATTTGATCCCGGAAAAATGCGGTGTTCCCGTGGGATGATCAAATAACTCAAATATGGTTTTAACCCAATTACGCTCAAACGGCTTAACAGATTTGAATAACACTTGGTATCGGGATACCTCATATTCTGGTCTCACACTTATACATACTTCCATACTATCTATATATATAAAACAAAGACGGGTTTGTTACAACACTTATAACTCGAGATCTGCTGGATCAATTTTCATGGTTTTTGTTTCGTTGGATTTGTCTCCGCCCTGAATAGCAGAATACATTTTAAAAACAATGAAAACTTGACGAATACATAATTATGAAAATGAATCATTTTCCATTTAATTATGTTCCTTTGTTATGTACCTGTCAAACATTTGTTTTCCTCCTGTCATCCTGTCGAATACTGTGATTGACATTTATGCATGCGTTCAGAAATGTATTTTGTGTGAAATATTTAAAAAGGGTGAATAAACTTTTGTCTGTATTTTTTTTTAATCAATTAAAAAGGTTGAAAAGTGTATTATAGGTTAGTTAGGTAGGGTAGGTAGGTAGGATAGGTAGGTAGGTAGGGTAGGTAGGCAGGGTAGGTAGGTAGGGTAGGTAGGTAGGTAGGTAGGTAGGGTAGGTAGGTAGGGTAGGTAGGTAGGGTAGGTGGGTAGGGTAGGTAGGTAGGTAGGTAGGGTAGGTAGGTAGGTAGGTAGGGTAGGTAGGTAGGGTAGGTGGGTAGGGTAGGTAGGTAGGGTAGGTAGGTAGGTAGGGTAGGTAGGTAGGGTAGGTAGGTAGGGTAGGTGGGTAGGGTAGGTAGGGTAGGTAGGTAGGGTAGGTAGGTAGGGTAGGTAGGTAGGGTAGGTGGGTAGGGTAGGTAGATAGGATAGATAGG
This sequence comes from Noctua pronuba, assembly GCA_905220335.1. Lineage (NCBI taxonomy): Eukaryota > Metazoa > Arthropoda > Insecta > Lepidoptera > Noctuidae > Noctua > Noctua pronuba. The sequence goes on from LR999913.1 coordinate 15,475,390, forward strand.
TAGAGTCGGTAAGAAGGGTACGGTAGGGTAGGAAAAGGTGCATTGCAACGCATGCCGGGACAGCTAGTAGTATTATAAATGCGATGCGAAAGTAACTCTGTTTGTTTTTCTGTTTGCTATCTGATCACGACTAAACGGCTGATCGGATCGTAATGGAATTTGGCAAGGAGATAGATTTCAACCTGGAGAAGGACATAGGGAATATTATCACTCTAACAACTTAGGGGGGTGAGCAATATTGCATTATGTCCATATTCCACAACTGTTTGACAACTGACACCTGTCATGACATGCATTAGAATAGAATAGTGGTTCGTAAGTTCGAGCCTCAGCTAATTTGTTCTCTTTTTGTATTTTTTTTTTTAATGCTGTAAGATTTCAAAAATAGTAACCATGGTTCGCAAGTTCGATCCCCAGCCGGTTTTCATTTTCTGTAAATAGGTGTGTATGTTGTTTTTTTTAAGCTTTATAGTTTTATATGTACTTTTAGTTTTTTTTAACCATTCAAACGATGTTTTATTGTAATCGGTGCTCTCTATCAAAAGATATATGAATTTAAAGCGTTCAAGAAGAACTTATCATCATTAAGTGAGGTACATGCAACGACATCTATTGAACCAAAATGGTACTAATTAATAAAAATGTGCCCAATAGATTTTTAAATCGACCGACCGGCTTTTAAAAAAGTTATGATAGCAAACAGTACTTCAGATTAGTCTACATGACGCTGCTTTGAAAATCTACATCGCTTGTAGCCTATAGTGTGTATTCGATCGCTTTCCATGCGTTATATTTTAGCAGTTTAATTCTGTACTGACCGATGACTGTAACGTTCTGACCATCATCATTTCTGAGCCTTTGACGAAATTAGAAATAATTGAGCACTTGGAAGACAACATTCAACGTATTATTGCCGAAATACCGCCTGCAAGGCCCTCGAGATTTCGCCATGTTTGCGCCAGCCACAGTGGTCACATGACCGAAACCATATTCATACATTCATCGCATAAAATTATCCGTAAAATAAAGCCATTTTACTAGTATAAGAAAATATTTTTCTGTGTTTTATTATAAATTAAAGTTCACCGCCGCTAAAAAAACACCCATCTATACCTACACATAAAGGGTGTAAAATGACCCTTAACGAAGCCGAATGGTACTTGTTCTCCCCGTCATTGCGATATTTTTTTTGTTCTAGACCATACCTGGGAACCTTCTAGTTACAGAGATATTGGGGGTCAAAGTTCCAACTTTTTCACAAGTTTTTTTAAAAATACATGTTTCTAATGTAAGATTTTTACTTTAAACACCTTCACGACCCCCGTACTATTCAATCCATCCATCAGCACAATGTTTTGAGTGCGTTACATTGAGTTTTACCGTAAAATGTGATTTTTCACCCCAAAAAAAAAGTCGTTTCCCAGCAATAATTTTTGCGTAAAGTTACTTAGTTTGATGTACAGAATGCTTGGTTCACGGCTTCGTGAAGGGTCTGTTTACACCCCGTATAATAAGACAGTAAAAAAACTGTGTCTGTACATTGAATATATTAAAAAAAAAAAATTGAGGGGAGTTTAGAAACAGTAATAGAGCACGAATCCAGAAAAAAAATTCTGTCTGTTTGTCTGTTTATCTGTTTGTCTGTTTGTTTGTACACGCTAATCTTCGGAACTTCTAGACGTATTTGAAAGATTTTTTTTGTTGTATAGGTATTAAGTCTGGGCAACATATAGGCTATAATTTATCTTGGAAACTTGAACACCTGATGCAGAACCGCAATAGAATAGCTAAACTATAAGAGATACAAAAATGGTACAATAGCAAAAATTGTTCCACGTGATGAGCATTTTCTGCTGAGAGAATAAATTTGAAGATCTGGAACACCTGATGTGGAACTCCAAGAGCCCAGCTACACCATAACACATATAGGAATGACGTCTTAGCAAACAATGTTCAATCTGATGAGCACTCTCTGTTGATTTATAAAAATCGAAGTTCTGGAATACCTATTGTAGAACTCCAAGAGCCCAGCTACACCATAACATATATAGGAGTGAAGTCTTAGCAAAAATTGTTCAATCTGATGAGCACTCTCTGTTGACTTATAAAAATCGAAGATCTGGAACACCTTTTGTGGAACTCCAAGAGCCCAGCTACACCATAACACATATAGGAATGACGTCTTAGCAAAAGTTGTTCGGTCTGATGGGCATTTCTTGTTGACTTATAAAAATCGAAGATCAAAAACATCTGATGTGGAAATCAAAGCTATCACTAATTTCACTGTATAATTATAAAATAACATAAGCTGGGAGTACCTCCACGCGGTGAAGGCGGTAACAGTTTAGGACTGATATTCGATGACGACGGTATATCATTGAAAATTTGACTCTACTGGACAAAACTCTTTTTCAAACTTATTTTTTTATTTTATCGAATAAATATGCCTTCGGGCTTATGTTATTTGAGTGTTTTAGACTTTTTCCACTTATCTTCGTGACACGGTAGCCTACCCGGTAACGCAGGGGAGCAGTCACTTAGATTTTAATTGATCAGGTATTCTTCACAATAAAACTATAACCATGCCTAGAAAGAGGTCAAATCTTTCCCAATGTTCCAAAGGAGCTAAAAGATTGAGGATCATAAGATCCCAAGAATCTACCGAAGAACGTCAGGAGAGACTTGATGCTGTTCGAGAACATCAGGCTGCAACTCGCTCCGTGGAAACCTCTTCCTCTCTTCTCTTCTCTTCCTCTTGGATAACGAAGCACGCCTGCGTTCTCAGCGTATTTACGCATCTAAATCCAGGTCTCTAGAGAACTGTGAAGAATATGATGCGCGACTGACCGCTGATCGTGAACGTCATGCATTGTCTCGCGAGTCGGAGACGTTCACGGATAGAGAATTCCGCTTGAGTTCCAAGCGTATCTACACATCGACTTCTGACTTACAAAAATGAAAAATATGGAACGTCTCGAATCGTCTCGCGTATCCCGTTGTTTTCCCGTCCCCGTGCTCTTAGAATTCGACATCAGACGTTTCAAATCTTCGATTTTGACGACCCCGTTGTCGCTGGCATAAGCAACAGGATCCGCGTACGAAGTCACGGGCAGAAGCTAGTTATACATATTTGCATGAGCTGTCACATGAAAACCTAAATTATACGAGGCGGGCTGCAAAAAAAAATCAAGCTTGCTTCTCTCGCTCTTGCATCTGGGTCCCCCGTATTCTCAAGTGCCTAGGGCCTCCAATTGGTTAAAGACGGCCCTGGTCACTTTGTATTTCTTTTGGTCCGCTACGGTTACAAAAATACTGGCCCTCCATAAAATTATGTTGGACACCCATGCAGAAACTACCGAAGAGGACGATAATAAATGAGTATGATCACTTTTGGTTAAAACCATCCTACATGCTCCGATATATCTAATGGATAAGTCAATTAAAAAGAACCAGTATATAACGCTAGAGAACTTTATTATTCTTTAAAAATAGATCCACTAAATATTTTAAAGAAAAGTAAACTGCAACAGTGCAATAATGTATTCGACAATAACTGCGATCAATAATATTGGTAGCACAGCGTCTACATAGAAGAGGCCACACGCGCTCATTTTGCTGAACGTTCGATTTCCCAGTATCACGTTCTTGCACAGACGCCTTTGACTCCCTGTAAGAAAAGGTGGTATAGAGTTGGATTTGAACTTATAACAAATCTACAAATTATTATTTTTTTGCATTCAGTGACACCAATGTTAGAAAATCTTTAGTCATACACATTGTTACATCGTGTATATGTATAATCTCAACATGAATTATATAACAATGGTTTCCCAACAAAATTTGATTTATAAGGAGTCAGTTAAAAAGAGAGTTCATGGTGTTTCTTGCCCATTGTGCTGCAAAGAGATCTACTCTTTGGAATGGCAACTACAATCCCTTCACAATTATTATGCCTTGTGTCTTGACTGTAGCCTGTAGCTTGGTCTTTTTGTTTATGACAGTTTAAAAGTGCGTGTGACTGGTTTTTTCCTTACACCACAATATGAAAGTCTCTTCATAGCTAATTTCAAATTTGGTGCCGTCAGTCGCATCACTCGGGATTGGATCAAGTCAAAATATTTCTTAATGTTCAGGCATTCCTACTTGGACAGTTCCTGTTCTTCATAAGCTGTATACACGCGGTCTCAGCCTGCTCAACAGTCATGTAGAACTTCTCGCAGTGTAAACTGTGCATAAATATGAATGCCAAGTTTCTTGTAATATAAACCAATGTCATAAAATCGAGTCCTGGAGCCTGGAATATTAAATTCGTTTTTTTATTAAAATATCTCAACGCACAGTAAAAGCTGAAAGGCAAAAGTTGAAAGCGCCAAGCTCGTGGCCCATTTCTGGGCCGACTCAACTTAGATTGCTATCGACACGATATTAAGAAGACCCCTCATAGAAGCAAACCCGCAAAATGTTGTACTGCCTCAATTTGCAGCACAAACTTGCACTCACCTCACTTCTTGGACTTGTTTCTCCTCCCACTAGTGCACTTCTTTTCAGCGCATAGAAAGTTAAGTCGTAATAACATGTAGTACGGATGAATGCCTCGAAAGTTTGAAACAGAGCCTGCGAAGAGAATAATTATTGGAATATAACACTAGAAGAAGCATTGCTACTTATATTTCCAGTAATGTTGTTTAGGGTTCTGTCCCCAAAAAATAATGTAGACGTGGTGGCACCTGTGGTATGGAAGGATAATTGCGTGAGTTAGACTTGCACGTGGTCAATTTTAACAAAAGTTTCTGACTTACTATTCCTTGAGAAACTGTTTTATACAAATCATAAGTATTCAAAATATTCCGGTATATCTCAAGCAGTTTGCGACATTTTTCAGCACTGTCCTGTTCATCATTCATCATTTCGTTAATATCTGTAATCCACACATCGAGATATTTTCTCAAAAGGATTATAATACGGATGGCAATCGTCGTATTGACATCGAACTTTATAAACACGATATCACAAATATAATCCGGGATAGACTTGACGAAATTAGAACCAGTATTGAAATAATAATACAAAGTAATAATAATAATTTGAAAGCAGATGTTGGTTAATAGTGAGATCCAGTTCCAAATAATGAAATTTCTGAGGTTCTTGCTGAAATCGACACTGTTGTGAATGGCTTGGATTTTCAGTATAAGAAAGGCGTTACGTTGCTTATGAAAAACATCCAGCATAAACTTTATTGTGAAACCGATGATATAACTGATGAAGAAGATAGAAGCAATACAACTAGTGATTATATTTTCGAAATGATCCATTCGCCTATCGGTAAAGTCTACCGTTAACAATCTATTTAAACTGAAAGCGTTCATCGCTAACATAACGCAGAAAGCTACTAAATGATATCTCTTTCCGTTCGGATAAATATGATAATCACGAACGTCATAATTGGAAGAAAAAAATAAATAGAGTGGAAAATTCAAAGAATGCGCTATTCTTTGAACTTCTTTGTCGAGTCTATTGTTGGGTAGCACTTGGATTGAGGGGTTTAGAGTTATTTTGCGTTTTTGGAACGTCGTTAACATTGTGAACTGTTGGTTAATGGCTTGGCTTATGCCGGATGTATTTATGCGACGACAATGTTTATCAGCATCGTTTAATATTAATGTGCTGATCATATCAATGCTAATGATAAAGCTAATTTTCCTAATTTGTCTTATTACAGAGCATTTTTTGTTACCAGGCGTATATACTATCATCAGCGATAACTATGACTATTTAAAAATACTTTATTAAATAGAGAGCATAACAATAACAAGAAAACGAAAGACAGCGAAAGATGGCATTTGTTAATTGGAAATCTAAAATAGATGCCATTTGACAAAGTGTTGAACATACGGCAAGTAGCACCAAAAGTAATTGTTTGGATCGTTTGTTTGCAAAAGTTTCTTACGATTTCGCATTCTAGTAAGTAAAGGTGTAGCAGCTCATACTTACGTATTGACATACAAATTAGAGGAGCGCATACTATCCTAGCCATGGTGAAAGGAATGTGGACTGGCCGGCTGTATCATCGCTCTCGAACATCGAAGGATTGCGGCACATTCTACCGACATTACAAATTGTGTTAGTTCTAAGTTTATTAATGTACCCTATTTATTTTGATTTCTTTTGACTAGTTATGTATAAAAGCAGCGCTACCTAATAAACGACACAGATCATTTCTCGCATCCTTATTTGTAACACGCAACCCTTAAAAAGGTAAGTGGTAGAAAGTAATAAAACTATCAGTTGGGTTTTTTATTTTTTTATTTATTACACACACTCAGTGGCGTAGCGTGGGGTTTTGCCGCCCGGGGCCTACTGTAATTTTGGCCGCCCCCTCTAATTTCATAATTAGGTAGTAAAGAAACGTAGGAAAAAGTCAAAATACAATAGTAATAAATATTTTATTCTATTTAAAGTTTGTTTTTCAAAGTAAAATATTTTTATACATAATTTCATTCAAAAAAGGAGGTGTCTGATGAGATGAGTAATAAAGAGTTAGAGAGGTATGGAAGAGGAAGACATACTGCGCCGATCCATAATGAATTGGGATAAGAAAGGCTAGAGAATGATGATGATGAACATTTGTTCGTAGGTAGGTTTGTCATGTTCAATTGCTAATATGGCTAAAAGTGTTTATACACTACCGTTTGCCGTTCCGGAAATTAACAAAAACAGCGAGCTCAAAAACACATGTTATTTTAACTATTCGTATTGGTAAATAATTTTTTTTATCGACTTATGCATAAAAGCTTTAGACTTGAGAGTAAGTAGGATGCAAGAGCGAGCGAAGCGGGCTCGAAAATTTTAGTACCTCGCCTCGGATAGGTAACAGATTTTCTTTTCATGATTCAAACAAATGGAATTTAACATACTTTTTCTACGAACGATTAAGAAAACTTAGCTGTAAGAGCGAGCGAAGCGAGCTAGAAAATTTTTGCATCCCAGATAAGTTCGATTTTCTTTTTACCATAAATACGGATATAAAAAAGGGAAGGCGGCAGGCTAGCAGAATAAAGTGCTTGTATTTGGAAAATACGGGGTGGCAGACCGGAATATACGTGAGGCTTGAATGAAAAGCCGCCCCGGGCCAGCGGCGTATATTAAGGAAAATGCTCCACTTCTTGGTTTTCCTTGTTTTTGCAACATAGTCCCGATGACTTTAGTAATTACCTGATCTGATAACTATGACCTGACGCTGCCGCCAGGTTCCGCTTACCGCGTCCTGGCTCTTGCTCTGCCGCCCCCTGAAACGTGCCGCCCGGGGCCATGGCCCCCCCAGCCCCCCCCACGCTACGCCACTGCACACACTACAGATTTTAAAGAAAGAAAAACTGCAAGAGTACAATTACGTAATTAATGATAACTCCAATCAAACTGATTGCTAGCGTAGCGTCTATATAGAACAGGCCACACGCGCTCATCTTACTGAACGATCGTTTTGCATGTAGTACGTTCATGCAAAGATGTTTTAGGCTCTCTGTAAGAAAAAATATCATGTACAGTGCTGCAAGGATATTTGGCGTTCCAATGACTTTGACAGGAGGCATTCTTGGTAAACATTTCTAAAATATATTGAAACACGAGATGGCGGCGATGGCGTTAGTTCCAGTTTAGGCGCCGCGCCAAAAAAAGCATGTGCAGCTTTAAATTTGAATGTATTCAAAATAAGTAATAAGTTTTTAGACAAAGCTGAAAACTTATACAGAAATTTTCTCAAGAGCATTTGATGCTCTTGTCGTAATGACTGTTTATTCTTACTCCGATAGTTGCTGTTCTTCATAAGCTGTATACACGCCATCTTAGCTTCCTCAACAGTTATATAGAATCTCTCACAGTTAAAACTTTGTACTATTACATAAATTAAATTCCTTGTTATGTGGGCCGTGTTAGTAAGTCCAGAGATGAAAACCTGGAAAGCAGAATTAGTTATATTAATTGGATACGATTCCCAGAAAAGTACAAATTTTTAATTTGCACGTTTCGTAGTTCCATAACGATTTTCAACAGAATTGGCAGTTTTCGTTCGCATATGTCAATTTCTATTTTAGGTTTCGGCTGTCATTTGTAGAATATCTTTGAAGTCGTTACGAGTAGTCAGAAATCCGAAAGCCAACCAGTCGTACAAAAGTAACCTAGTTATAGCGAGAGACTGCCTAGTCCCTTCATGTAAAATACTGGTATTCAGCTGCATCCGGTTAGACTTGAAGCCGAAGCCAATATAGTTGGAAAAAGGCTAGAATCTAATCGACATAAAAATCACCCTTAACTTACCTTGCTTTTCAACACCGTCTCTGGTTCCGATTCTGATAGTCTTTTCATTGAATTAAAAGTCAAGTCTAACATTGCTAAAGTGCGGAAAAATGCTTGCAATATTTGAAATAATACCTGTAAATGAAAAAAACTCACTTTTTAAAAGTAATGCTTCAATTAAAAGATTCATTTGCAGTAAGCTTCATTTATACCATCAGTCATCCCATAGCCCTTGTCTCATGGTACTGAGGTCGGCGCAGCACGGTTGCCAACCGTCACTTTACTATTTACTCTTTGTTCTTTCACATCATCCGCATTTAGAACATCAGTATCACTTACCACTGACATTCTCATTATTCTGCTGTCATTCCCATTTATTTAAGGGTCGTTTCGGCTTTGTCTTCTTCTTCCATACTTCTCTATTGGTCGGCATTTAAGTCGTCACTCCCATTCTAGACAAATCATTTTCCACACACTCCATTCATCGTTTCTTTGGTCTTCCCCTATTCTTATAGCCATTCACATCGCACTCAAAACATTTTCCTTTTTCCTCCGCACATCATGTACATAGTTACCATGACAACCGATTATGAGTATCACTTACTAATGCTTGGAAAATAGATTTATACAGATTGTAAGCTTTTAAAATATTTTGATGTAACTCAAGCAGTTTGAGACATTGCGCATCATTTTCCTGCGCGTCGTTCATCCTTAGAACTTCATTAATCCAGTCATCGAGATATTTCCTTAGCAATATTATAAATCGGATGGCAACGACTAAATTGATGTCGAATGTGATGTGCAATAAATCAGAAAGCATGTTTGGTATGAACTCGATGAAATTAGAAAGACCGCCAGGTGTTATATAATATAAAGAACATACAAAAGAATCATATATGATGGTAGTTATTAGTGAGATCCAGTTCCAAACGACGAAACTCTGGATGTTCTTACTAAAATCGATGTTCTCATGGATACATTGAATCTTTAGAACGAAAGAAACATTCTTGTGCTTATGCACGATGCCCAAAATGAACATCATTGAGAAACCGATCAAGTAACTTGCAAAAAAGAGAGCAGCGGAGAATACAGCGAAGCGTTGTCCTAAGTGATCTATATCTAAACCGATAAAGTCCAAGTTACAAAATCGATGCACTGTCAAAGAATTTGCGAACAATAAATAGCAGAATGACATCAAATAATATCTCTTTCCGTTTGGATAAATATGGTTATCTTGAACACGATATTTTGAAGAAAAAAATAATTTGAAAGCAAAATTAAAAGAATACACAAGTCTTTGAACTTCTGTATCGAGCCTATTGTTTGGTAGCACTTCAAATGTACGTTTTGGAAGAATTTTACTTTTCTGGAACATTGTTATCATCTTCAAGTCGCAGTTGGCAGTGGGTCGATGCGTATGACTAGTAATGTCGGATTGTACGAGTAGTTTGTAAACAGACCCATTAGCGTAATAACTTTACTCATTTATTTTTAGAATATTGATGTAAGTACATACTGATTGTATCAAGGCCTAAGGAGGACTCATATTCCTAACCTTTTTTAGATGCCATTGTGTTGAATTTTAATATTGAAAAATGAAATAACATGGACTTAATTATCACATCACACTAATATTATAAAGGCGAATGTTTGTATGTGTGTGTGTGTGAATGTATGTGTGTATGTTTGTTCCTCCTTCACGCTCAAACGGCTCAACGGATTTGGATGAAATTTGATATTAAGATAGCTTATATTCTGGATTATCACATAGGCTACATTTGATCCCGGAAAAATGCGGTGTTCCCGTGGGATGATCAAATAACTCAAATATGGTTTTAACCCAATTACGCTCAAGCGGCTTAACAGATTTGAATAACAGTTGGTATCAGGATACCCTACATTCTGGCCTCAGACTAATACATATATCCATACCAATATTATAAATGCGAAAGTAACTCTGTTTGTTTGTCTGTTTGCTACCTGATCACGACTAAACGGCTGATCGGATCGTAATGGAATTTGGCATGGAGATATATTTCAACCTGGAGAAGGACATAGGCTATATATTAACTCGCTAACAACTTAGGGGGGTGAGCAATATTGCATTATGTCCATATTCCACAACTGTTTGACAACTGACAGCTGTCATGACATGCATTAGAATAGAACAGCAATTTAAGACCATTTGTCACCGAAGTAAGTAGACCGGCGGGTTTCAGCGACCGCCCTGTGTCGCGCAAAGTCAATAATACATTTCTCTTACATAATAATATAATCTTGTAAACGTACACTGAATATGACTGAAAACGGCTAAATAAATAATATTTTATCAATATTTATTTTTTTGTTTCACTGATTTCACCATTTATGATCGTTCTGGCACCAATTATGATTGCTCTGGTCGCGAAATTTTATGAACTTAAATATTTCCATAACTGTTTGTGTAAATTGAAGGCCACTAGTAAAAATATACCATTTGAATATTTAGCTCTAGCTGGAGTGAGACTGTCATCGACGGTCTAACGACGGAGACGGAAGGCAGTTGCAAGAGGTCCTGAGGGGTCCAAACACCTCCTACCGTAGGCTTTACGCGGGGGTCGTGTGGTCTATGGCCCTTTACGGGGCCCCGGTGTGGGCGCGTTCAATTAATCGGCGTGCCGCCCACTACCTGAACGCGCCCCAAAAGGTGGTAGCCGTAAGGGTAGTCCGAGGGAAACTCCGCTGCCACGGCAAATCACCGCTCAGCGGACAGACCTCCGACGCGATCTCATGGCGACATGGAGGCAGCGACTGTCGCAGTCCCCTCTTTGAGGAGTGGCTAGAGAGGCGCCACGGCGCGCTCACCTTCCATCTGACGCAGGACCGGACACGGTTGTTTCGGGAGGTTCCTGCATTGAATCGGGCGTGGGGAAACGCCCGGGTGTTATCATTGTGAGGATCGTCCAGAGGACACGGTGGCGCATACAGTGGAGGTCTGCCCCACTTGAGCGGAGCTCCGCCGTGTCCTCGTAGCGGCTATCAACGGCGGCGACCTCTCGTGCCCGGCCCTGGTTCAGGCCATGATCCGGAGCGAGAGGGAATGGGAAGCCGTCACCTCCTTCTGCGGAGCAGTCATGCTAGCGAAGGAGGTGGCGGGACGTGAGAGGGAGAGAATATCACGTCCCAGCCGCCGCGGCGGGGGACGCCCCTGGCTTCGGGGTCCACGTGCTGGCTCCCGGCCACCGTAGGCGCGGGCCTGTGGACGGTGAGTTGTGGGTTAGCTCACCGTTCGTCCGTCTTATGACGACAGGCCGTGTCGACGGCGCGTTCGTGTTTCACGCGCGCCTCAAAGAGATGTCAGCAACCAGGAAAGGGCTGCGGGACTGTTCGAAAGAGATACCGCGGCCCTGGAACACAAAGGGCAAAGAAGGAACATGGATGGGTTTTAGACAGTAAAAGTCTGACACTATATTTTTTTCAAAAATGATGCATTATTTTAGTGAAGGTGTTTTTGTAAACATGATATTTATTCTTTTTCCAAGTAAATACGTTATTCATCACAAGTATTGAATGTTTAACGAAATTGCTCTAACATCATTTGATTTCAATGAATATCTTAGAAGATATCACAGTTTTAAAATAACTCCGCGGCAAAATAATGATCAGGTACCACGCTCGCATTTTCATTATGAGGAATTATGTGTGTGATGTGTTCCTTTAGAATTGTATTATAGGTGCCTGCGACCCACTCTCTCTAACCCTCTCTTTTTCTTATGTGACGCAGACGAAGTTGCGCGGGTCAGCTAGTGTATTATATAAATGTATGTTAGTGTAAAGTTCATGAATTTCGATTCTTTTTAAAGTGTTAGTATTGGAGTGAGATAATCATAATTAAATAACGTTTTAAGTAGAAAATTATTGTTAACAAAATAATTGTAAACGTTTCTCTCGTGTTTTACGTTTTAATGAAGTAAGCAACCAGTTATATCTTCTCCCAAAAATATTTCAAAAAAATTGCAAGATGGACACCGAGCGACACTAAGTTGTTCACTCAGGTTAGGTTCGCTCAGGTTAGGTTCGCTCAGGTTAGGTTCGCTCAGGTTAGGTTAGGTTAGGTTCGCTCAGGTTAGGTTAGGTTAGGTTCGCTCAGGTTAGGTTAGGTTAGGTTCGCTCAGGTTAGGTTAGGTTAGGTTCGCTCAGGTTAGGTTAGGTTAGGTTCGCTCAGGTTAGGTTAGGTTAGGTTCGCTCAGGTTAGGTTAGGTTAGGTTCGCTCAGGTTAGGTTAGGTTAGGTTCGCTCAGGTTAGGTTAGGTTAGGTTCGCTCAGGTTAGGTTAGGTTAGGTTCGCTCAGGTTAGGTTAGGTTAGGTTCGCTCAGGTTAGGTTAGGTTAGGTTCGCTCAGGTTAGGTTAGGTTAGGTTCGCTGAGGTTAGGTTAGGTTAGGTTCGCTCAGGTTAGGTTAGGTTAGGTTCGCTGAGGTTAGGTTAGGTTAGGTTCGCTCAGGTTAGGTTAGGTTAGGTTCGCTCAGGTTAGGTTAGGTTAGGTTCGCTCAGGTTAGGTTAGGTTAGGTTCGCTCAGGTTAGGTTAGGTTAGGTTCGCTCAGGTTAGGTTAGGTTAGGTTCGCTCAGGTTAGGTTAGGTTAGGTTCGCTCAGGTTAGGTTAGGTTAGGTTCGCTCAGGTTAGGTTAGGTTAGGTTCGCTCAGGTTAGGTTAGGTTAGGTTCGCTCAGGTTAGGTTAGGTTAGGTTCGCTCAGGTTAGGTTAGGTTAGGTTCGCTCAGGTTAGGTTAGGTTAGGTTCGCTCAGGTTAGGTTAGGTTAGGTTCGCTCAGGTTAGGTTAGGTTAGGTTCGCTCAGGTTAGGTTAGGTTAGGTTCGCTCAGGTTAGGTTAGGTTAGGTTCGCTCAGGTTAGGTTAGGTTAGGTTCGCTCAGGTTAGGTTAGGTTAGGTTCGCTCAGGTTAGGTTAGGTTAGGTTAGGTTAGGTTAGGTTAGGTTAGGTTAGGTTAGGTTAGGTTAGGTTAGGTTTTTTTTTTTTTTTTTTTTTTTTTTTTTTTTTTTTTTTTTTTTTTTTTTTTTTTTTTTTTTTTTTTTTTTTTTTTTTATATACTGCTACCTCCAACATAATCGGAGCCTATGGTAATCTATCTCATTCATTCCAGTTCTCGCTTTTGTTCCTCTCGTACTTGCATTCTGCATACTTTATCTTTCTTTCATTCCTTTCTCTTTCTTTCTTTAAGGGTAGGACGCCCTTTTTACTATTTATCTATTCTATTCTATTCTTATTCTTTATTTGTCATTTATTTTTATTTCGGGAAAATAAGCACATCAACACGTGTTTCTTATTTCTTTTGTACATTAGTTCTTAATATTCTAACTTATGTATATATCTTACAATTTATATTTCTTTCCTTATTTCTAGTACATATTGGGGACTTCTTCTTATTTCTATTTCCTAATGCTAGCCTCTTTATGGGGTTTCAATTAATACATGTGTCTTATATATTTATTCTTAATACTAATACTTTTGTGGGTTACAATTCGTACAGCTATCTTATACTATTCTTATTTAAACATATTTCTTACAACTACTTAACCATATTTAGTTTATGGGCAACTTATGTATTTATCTATTTATCATACCTATACAATTCTATTTAATAACTTCTGTCTTCGATGCTTGACATTAATATTCTCTATGATATTATGCAAACATCTTTGCTTATGCACTCTTATTTCTCTTTATCACCCTTTCACATATTTTGACGCAATATTCTATGAATAACTCTCTCTTTTTTCCTATCATTAGTTGCCATATGGTTTCAGCATCGAGTTTGGTGTCGAGCACTTGCTCGGCCTCAAGCCTTTGTCTGTCAAAGACAGGACATTCGAATAATATATGTGGCACCGTTTCCGCAACTTCAGGATCACAGATGCACGATGGGTTCCCTTTACACTTGAAACGATTCAAGTATTCCGAGAACCCACCGTGCCCGGTCATAATTTGGGTGGTCACACTGTTAATCGTGCACTTCCTGATTATCCTGTAGGCCGCCACCGCGTCCGGGAAAAACAGTTTTGTCACGGAAGCAGTTTCTCCGGAGCTGTATCTTTGGTTCCACACGTCAAGCGTTGCCATACGAATGCAACGCTTGACGTATGAAACCGGACACAAGTCATAGTCGGGCTTTCGCTTGGAATTCTCAGCAGCACTCTTGGCCAGTTCATCGGCTCTCTCGTTACCATCCAACCCCGCATGAGCTTTGATCCAATACAAGCTGACTGACTTGTTTTGGACAGACAGGGACCTAAGGTTTGCCCTAGTCTCCACTGCCAGGGGGTGATGCCGGTTGTAGTTTTGGATGGTTTGGAGAGCTGCCATCGAGTCACTGAAAATTCCAAACGATTGCGCACTGTGCTTCATGACCTGCCTGGTTGCGACGCATATTGCTAGAAGCTCAGCCTGGTAAACGGTGGAGTAATGTGGGAGAGCAAGCTTGAGAGCTTTGGTTTCGGCGTCACCGTTCCACATGGACAGTGCCGCTCCAACCTTGCCCCCAATCTTGCTCCCGTCCGTAAAGATACGAACTTCAAGTTCGTTCTTAGCACGGTTTAGTTGCTCTTGGTTTACCAGGCTTACGACTTTCAGCTCAGCGCGCTCCGCAGGGTGTGGGGCCTCCATTGCCGAAACGGTCTGCTCGACCCTCCTGTCGCCAAGTGCTAGCTGAGGTACCCCCCTCCTCGCTTCGTATAAAGAAGCCGCTTCGCGGACACGTAGGTCGAGGGGTAGTATTCCAGCCAGCACTAGCGCGGAGTTTAAGGAGACCGTCCGGTATGCCTTGCACAGCTTTTGCGCAATACCGCGCTGGACTGCCCCCAACTGCTTCCTGACTCCCAGCTTCGCGACAGCCGGAGCCCATACGCTGGCGGCGTACAGGATGACTGGTTCCACGGTGGCCACATATATTACTCTTATGACTTCGGGATGAAGCCCCCAGCTTGTCTTTGCGGCTCTGGTTAGCTGTTTGTGGATGGCTATTGCCTTTCTGCACACATTTGCGACGTGCGTGTTGAA
The DNA here is from genome assembly GCA_905220335.1 of Noctua pronuba. Classification (NCBI taxonomy): domain Eukaryota; kingdom Metazoa; phylum Arthropoda; class Insecta; order Lepidoptera; family Noctuidae; genus Noctua; species Noctua pronuba. The sequence goes on from LR999913.1 coordinate 15,490,726, forward strand.
GGTCAGCTGTTTGTCGATGGTGACACCCAAAATTTTGATCTCATTGGACATGGCAATGTCGATCCCCCCCATATTCAGGCGTGGGGTGTCGTATTTAAGTTTGCGCGTGATTACCATTGCATTCGTTTTTTGTGGCGCAAATTTTAGTTTGTTTTGAACCCCCCACGCCCGAACACGTGCGAGAGCGGCATTGGCACGTCCCTCGATCTCTAGCGATGTGTCACCATCGAAAATCAGCACCACGTCGTCTGCAAAGGCCTGGCAATAGCTCTCCCCAGCCTCAAGGCTCTTCAGGAGCGGGTCCAGTAAGAGGTTCCAAAGAATTGGTCCCCCTATGGAACCCTGGACACAGCCCTTGCTAGTGGCCTTGCAGTGCTCTTCACCTGCGTATCTCACCCTGACCCTTCGGTTTTCGAGATAGCTGTCGATGACCCTCCTCAAGCCAATCGGACACTTTTCCTCAGCCAGACGGACCCTTATGGCTGGCCACCAAGCGCTGTCGAAGGCTCCCTCTATGTCCAATGATATTAGCACTACTATTTTCTTTAGCTCGAGTTTTCCACGTATGTGTTGCATTAGCGCATAGAGGGAGTCCTCGGTGCTCCTCTGGGGCATGAATCCATACTGGCGAGTACTCATCCTCGGGATCAAGTGAAACTTGAGGCGGGCCACCAACATCTTCTCGTAAATTTTTCCGAAAATTGGCAACAGGCCGATCGGTCGATACGCCTTTGGGATGCTATAATCAGTTTTCCCCGGTTTTTTCAAAATAATGACTGTTGCTTCCTTCCAGATTTCAGGGAAGAGGTAAACTCTCAGGCAGCCGTTTAAGAGAGCCAAGGCCACCTCAGGAGCGCCTCTGATAGCTTGGCAACAGATGTCGGCCGTGAAGCCGTCAGCTCCTGGGGCTTTTTTGGGGTTAAAGGACCCGCACGCTGCCATAAGTTCAGCCATCGTGAATGGTGGGTCGCATGATTCATCATGCTCTCCAGCATTCACGATCTCAGCCTTTTCTCTTGTAAGACGGTGGCAGACACCATCGGTGCCCGGATGATCCTCTGGATAAAAGGTATTCGCCAGTAGCTCAACCGAACCCTTTGCGTCCAGCACCTCCCCGTCCTTCGCTAGTGGCTGGTCCTCTCCCCTTCCCTTGGTTCTTCCTATCACCCTGTAAATGCCTTCCCAAACCCCCTCTCTGTCCTGTCTTGAGCAAAAGTTTTTCCAACTCTCTATCTCGTCTCTGGCTGCCTCTGTCTCGTACTCAACTTTCAGTTTCAGGTACTCGTCGACGACCTTCGATCTTCGGGCCGGTGCAGCACACCTTACTCTTCGTTTCCTGGTGGCGACCTCTTTCATCATCCTCTCGAGTTTCTCGGACCACCACGGCAAAGTAAGCACTTCACTTGTCTTCTTTATAGGCATTGACGAAGTGCATGCGTCTTTTATTATGTTAGTGTAAGTGTTGGTAATTTTATTTAATTGGTTGGCTGAATTTAATTGATCAATTTCTGTTTTATTAATTTTGTGCTCCTGCATTAATTGGCCGAGTTTCGCACGAAACTCGGTCCAATTTGCTTTTTTGGTGTTATAAATCCTTGTAGTTCTATTAATTAATACGCCTTTGGATCTTTTTAATTTTATATTGAAAACAATGCCGTTGTGGTCCGAGCTCGTGAGGCCCTCGTCTACCCTCCAGTCGTCCACCAGGTCCAGGATATCCGTCGAGCAAGCTGTGATATCCACATGGCTGCAGTAGCGAATGCCCCCTCTGATCGTGTCGAAGGTCGGAATTTCCCCTCTGTTGAGTACGTTAAGACCCAGCTCGTCAAGAGCTCCAGACACTTCATCACCCCTACGATCGATAAACAAGCTTCCCCACCAGGTACTTTTAGCGTTAGCATCTCCTCCAAGAATCCACATTCTGGATCCCACTTCCTCCTCTACGCGTTTGAGGTGTTCAATGTATGGTCCAATTTCCTGGTCCGGCTCGAAATAAAAAGAGACCATCGTGATCTTCCAGGCACTGGTTCGGATCCCCACCACGACGATGTTGTTCGTGGTGAGTTTCGGGTACTGTGTGACTGTAAGGTCTTTATCAAAGACCGCTATTGCGGCCTTAACAGTCCCATCTCCGATGTCAGTGCTCTGGAAGATCCGAACGCCCCTGTGGTCCCTCATACACTTTACCCCTCCCACGTAAGGTTCTTGGAGGAGAGCAACGGCAACTTTTCGCTTTGCTGCTTCCATAAGAAGCTCGTTTGTCGCGAGTCTTTTTCTCTGGAGGTTGGCCTGTATTATCCTGTACGGGTTTGGGTTGCTTTGGGTGCCCTTAGCAATACGCAACTGTTGATCTGGCTATTACGTCCCACTTGCGGCGTGTCGGACAATCGGTGTTAAATGCATTGTGGCCAACGTCCCCGAGCTTGGCTCTTGTGCAGTTTTGACATTTGGGTGGTTCTCCCGCCAGAAAATCGGCACATTCTGACCTCAGATGTGGACCACCGCAGTGGCTGCACAGGTCCGCCGGCTCCTTGCAGAATCGTCTGCCATGCCCGTAGCCCAAACAGCGCGTGCACTGTACCAAAGGGGTTTGGTCTTCAACCCTTACGCGCTGAAGGTCCACGTGCAGGCATCCGACTTCTGTTGCCCGTCTCCAGATGGTGGGTGAGACGCTGACCACAATGTGGCTCGTGTGGGGGTTCCGAGTTCTTCGTCGGAACTTGACCACTACCCTGTCCTCCTCTTTGTCGAGGTTGTGAAAGACTTCCCTATTCTGATTTCTCAGCGCTTTAAGTACGTCCTCGTCCGAGTTGACTGAAAGGACGCTCCTGAGGATCAGCAGAGGGTCCTTGTTCTTCACCTCCTCGACATTGAGGTCCTGTCTTTCCTTCATCAACTTATTTTTAATTTTCTCCCTCTCGTCCGTGTTCTGGAAACCCATTATAATTTTCCTATCCTTCGCCTTCCTTACTTTTTCTACCTTGACCCAACCTTCTTTTGCATCTACCGCCTGTCGGACCTTGTTCAGGACTTCGTCCCCGGTCTCAGTGTCGTCTTTGGAGGTGACTACGATCGAGTGTAGCGTACTCCGCACTGGGTTGACCTTTCCACTGTGGATCGCAGTCACACTCGCATACGTCGCGTTGGTTCCCTTCTCGACGGTCTCTTTGTGCAGTTCAATAACGGCTTTTAGCTCTTCCATCTTTCTGGTGTTGTTTTCGAGCAGGATCGAGTGGTTTTTTAATTGAGTTTCCAGCTGGTTATGTTCAGCTGGGGAACGAAAAGGTAGCGTCTATGGCAGCGACTTCAGGCCGTGTAATTTCGTGCCCCGCTCCTGGACCCTTGGTTTTCATAAGCCTATCCGCCTCCTTTACCAGGTGGAATAGCCTATCCAGCGCCTCAACGATGCCAGTTTTAATTTCTGTCTTCGTGTTGCGTGAGGCGTTTAGGAGTGATTTGGCTCTGAGGAGGCAGGCCTTAGCCTCTGCCGACCGATCCGAGTACACTTGTCTAGGCGGCGAGTGTACCTCAATAAGCTTTGAGCGCGTTTGTAGCGTTTTTATCTCCTGCGCTTGTGGAAGTTTTTGAGTAACCTTTGCAGGGCCAGCCTGCGCGTCTTGGTGGTCAAGGGGGGTGTTAACTCTGTGCTTTTAGGCTTTGCAGCTTCCCACTCTCCTACGCTGCGTCTAACATTCGGTGGCGATGTCGTCAATTTTTGGGGTGATTTTTCATCATCACCCACCTTCTTGAATGGGGTCCTAATTCCCATCATATTGGAGGTAGGTATGTGTCAAGTTATTTAAAAGTCAAAAAGTGTAAAAGTGTAAAAAGTGTAAAAGAGAGAAATAAAGTGAACTTAGGATCGTAAAAATCCAAGTAAAATCCTAAATGCTTACTCTATATAGAGTTTGCAGATCAGCCTTAGTTCAAAAGAACGGAACGGGTCAACTATGAAGACAGAAGAAAAAAATTTATTTCCAGGAGTCAAAAAACGGTCAATATAGAGTAAGTATTAAAGAGCTCTATGTAGAGCTATTTTGCTGTTGTCAGTGAATAGCTCTCCTCAAGCCCTCTCAAACGACCCCAAACTCGGT